>CM076597.1:20057500-20657500 GCA_038430175.1 Ficus hirta | reverse complement strand
TAATCCTTTGGCAATATGTTGGCTTTTATTATAATCTGTTCAACTTATCGGAGTTTCTCGAAGTTTAACTGTTCAACTTAAAGCTTCTCTCCCCCTTCCCAATATAAGTGTGTTTGCCATCTTTTCACGTAGACATGACAATTTAGTTAAATATTTTAAGGATGAAAAGTTTCCTTTCTTCTTCCTTTTTCATTTCCCTGTACTTCCAATTCCATTTTTGTTATTACGTGCAACTATTTTCCTACGGTTTTGTAGTTTCATTTTTTGTCGCTTTTCTATTTGGTGTCGTTTATTAACTATGATGTCGTTTCATACTCTGGCTAATCTGTTTGTTGTCTTTTAATCATTTTTTTGGGTAATTGTCTTTTCATCTTCTGTTGTCGATTTTTAAATTTGTCTTGTTCTTGTACTTTATTGAATTTTCATGCATTGTCGTTTTTATACATTCGTATTATGTGCCTATGTTTATATACGCTCTTTATTTATCGTCTTTTCTTAGTGTCTTGTTGCCACAAACTCATCATGTTTGTTGCTTTCTAACCTCGTTAGAGCGAGTTCAGCAGGTGGGAAGAGAGATTCAAGATCTCAGGTCTCATATTCCAAACTTGAGATGGGCTAGAAAGAATTTTTTTGCTGCTAATCTAGTTTACTTTGTTTTACCATAATTTTCTTTTTTCTATGGGTCTTTCGTTTGTAATATTTTGGTCTTTTTCTTCTTTTTATTTTTTCTTATGTTTAATATAAGCTTTTCAATACCTCATGATTTTCACTTAGACGGCTCTACCTTTTTTGCTTTGCGATTTTTCCCATTTTTTTATCGTTTAGCACTTTCCATCGTTTCATCATAATGTCGTCGTTTGTTCTCTGCCTGCCGGTTTTTCTTAATAATAGAAGTCAGAAGAAAACAATTAAACCAACTTTGTCGTTTTACATTTCTTGTTGTTTTTAACTTAAACCGTCTATATTTAGTTGTCGTTTTAAAAATTCAATGTCGTCTATAAGTGGTTTGTAGTTGTTTTCATCTTGTAGTGCTTTTTACCTTTTTATTGTCATTTAGTTTTTTTTTTTATTTGTTATTTTACTTTTTACCAATGTTGGCAACCTGGTATTAACTCCAAATTCAAAGTTTTTTATCTTTTTTTTTTTTTTTTTGACAACTAGAGAGGACGTTTGCAAATGAGGTCAAGAGATGGCAAAAATGGAGTGACAACAAAGTCGTTCAAAAACAAAAACGACAAGGTCTATTAAGAAAAGTTAATGACATAATACAGCTGCGATAACATAGGGAAGTCTTTTATACAAAAAAAAAAAAACAGTAGAATGCTAAGTGCAGAGAAGACGATATTATATATATATATATATATATATATATATCAATGAAGCTGTAGTAGTCAAGTCTTGTGAAATTTACGAACAACCCTGGAATAGTATTTCCACTGGGAATGGCTAGGCGTTATGGCAGCCTGACCATATGTATGTTCCTTCACAAATGACGGCACATCTTTTGCATCCACCAACTTCTCCAAGTACATCCTCAGCTCACTCTTAGGACCTGCTCAAAAGACAAATATAAAAACACACACACACACACACACACAGCAGGAATTTTTACGATTGGATCTATTTTAACTACTGGATTATATTGAGGTATTCTGGAGTAACTATATGTTGAGTGTTATAAATTTTTAGGTGAATATTTTTATATCAGACCGTTAAAAAAATTTAAAATTAAATTAAAAACAGTTCCTACTAATAGTGTTAAATAACAGTAAATGACAATTATTTACAAATAAACAATTTTCTCACTCACCAAAAGCATCATCTTTAGTATCCTCGATATTGTATGGATAAGGAAAGATTGCATTATGCACCTGTAGATTTGTACGGACAATGGTAAGAAATAAGGTTCTAGTGGAACATGACGACGATTTGACGATTAAGACAAGTATTTACCCCAATGGTTTAAAAAACAATATCCTATCACAGAATTCTCGTGAAACGAGACAGAATAAAGATCGGTAAAAGAGAAATACAGGATTTAACAGCGCCTTGTACGGCTTGTCGTCTATCTGCAGTGTGTTCA
This sequence comes from Ficus hirta, assembly GCA_038430175.1. Taxonomy (NCBI): domain Eukaryota; kingdom Viridiplantae; phylum Streptophyta; class Magnoliopsida; order Rosales; family Moraceae; genus Ficus; species Ficus hirta. The sequence continues at coordinate 20,655,417 of CM076597.1, read as the reverse complement.
ATGGACCAAATTGCCCTTTGCACCGAGGGAGTAAGGCGTTGTTGTTTTGCCATACTTTCTTCAACTCCTTCAGAAACAGAGGCTTGTCTTTCTTCTCCAACGACCCGAACCCGGTATCTGTACATTTCTCTTGTCCCTATTTTTATTATTTTTATTATTTAAGAAAATAAGACTAAATCATACAAATAGTTCAGATAGTAAAAGGGTTAACATTTCATTATTTGAAAAGTAATTTTTCATTTTGTTAGCGAAGGGAATTAATACAAGACTATCAAAATAATGACCACATATTAATAACATAGTAATATATACTTACCCAAGCAAACAACAACTTACTCTTCAAGCCTTTCATTATGCATTCCAGAGTACTATCCAGGTTATATCTGTCAGTAATAAATAATATGGGAAAAAAAAAAAAACCATGAAACTTTATGAGCACAAAGTAAAAGATTTCTAAAGAAAATTAAATCTAAACTCTTATGGGATAAATATTGGGGAATTTCTACTAGAGGAATTCCTATTTTTCATTAGCAGTAGTAACTGTTATTTAGTTTTTGGTTTATTTTTTCAACGGTATAATTTGAAGCAGTTGGTTGTCGTACGTTATAAATTTTTTTGTGAACACTGATATATGAAACTTGTTAAAAAAAAAAAAAAAAAGTCTGAACTGAAAAAAAAAAAAAAAAAATTGTACTGTGTAAACTCCCTAATAATTATTTCTTTACTGACTCCTTGGCTGAGGACCATATTCCAACTTCAAATCTTTTCAAGCAAAACTTGATGAAGTCTTTGCAGTGGGGCCTTAGAAAAACTGCCAAGAAGAAAATGGAGTAAAAACACAAAGACAAATCGAAACAAACAATACTTACAAATTTACCAGCCAAAAAATAAAAATAAAAATAAAAAAGAGGAAAAAAAGAAAAGCGTAAAATTTTTCTACCTAAATTGTTTCCATAAGCTGCATCAGGACGACGAGATCTTGGAATTTCAGACGTATTATTATGGTAGATCCTTTGACAAAGCAACCCACCAAGACCAAGAACAATAAGTTTCTTTCTTGGACCAAGATTTAGCTTCTCTAAAGACAAACCAATATCATCCTTTTCCTTGTCGTTGTAGTTTTCATCACATTTAACTTTTCCTTTCAAGCTCATAACCTTTTCTGACATTTTCTTAGCAAGAGAGAAGGTCTAGTATTGAACCATGAGTTAAACACGCCCTTTGTAGTTGGTTTATATAATAGTGTTTTTTTTTTTTTTTCAAGGAGGGGTGGGGTTGTAAAAAATATGTAACTTGGGGGGTGAAAATGTAACTTTGGTTGCGGAAAATGTTATGGCAATGAGGAAAGAATGCAAATTTTAATAGAACATGATAAGGTTCGTACCAAAAGCAAAAGAGTTTTGTCTAAGAAGGAAACAAATGAAGAAGTTACAAAGCTAGTGGTGGAAACAACAGTGATTCATGAAAATGGCCAATAGAAATGCATTACTTGTTGAAGAAGGAGAAAAAAGTGGAATTTGAAAGATGAGTATGTAGGGCCTCTTACGACTCGAATATTATGAGTCAAGATATTTAATTCTCTGATGAACGGTGTTAAAAGAGAATGATTTCAATCTTAATTTTCGAGTATTAATTATATAATCGTGAGTTGTCATATTATCACAATTAAATATAATATTTTAATTGTAAAAACTTATAAATTAAAAATAATAATAACTCACAAATCACATAAATATGTATTAAAAAAATTAGGAGTTCATTTGGGACATCATTTGAAAATGATATTTCATTATCTGAATTTTAAAATCTTAACTCTACATCAAATTTTTCTTCTCTTTCATTTTCAAAAAATTCAAATTTTAAAAGTTTATAACTTTCTCATTTCAAATCCGAATGAGATAATTTTTATGTCAAAATTCTCGTAACGACGAAACGAACAAGATAAGATGCATTTTGCATATTTTTTCTGAACACATTTCAATTTTTTGCATAATTTTCTATATCACTAAACTTTTTCAAAAGTTTTCCTCTCTAACACACATTTTCAACTCAACATTCAAAACACCATCTTCAAATGTCCCTCCAAATCGGTCCTAGAATTATAGTTTATATCTACAACATTTTTCTTCTCAAATATATACGGTAGGTTGGGTAGATGATCGTTTTAAATGGAGGCATTTTCTTCGGAGGGGAAAAAAAAAGGTGAACAATATAGTAAGAACTCAATCTGTATTATGTTAGTAGACATTGTTATATAATTTATTGGATCAATTTTGTAATGTCTGATCTAAAATTAAAAATAATTTTGTGTGTCGTATTATAAATTTGATTTGGATTCAAAACTTGTTGGAGAAGGGGAATGGGAATAGGGAAAAAGTGCAACTCGAAAAGATGAGTATGTAGGGCCCACTCTTTACAACTTGAATTTTATGAGTCAAAAGGTTTATGATTCTCCGATAAGTAGTCTTAGGTATACAATTCTAATTTAACTTATTAGTATCAATTCACGGGCTGGTAAGTTGTCATCTTTTTACTGATAAATATAATTAATTTAGTTTTAAAGATTTATTAATAAAAAAAATGACAATTCAAATGCCACGTAAGCTGGTACTTAAAAGTTGATACTAGAGTTATATATATAGCATTTTTCTTCTCGAATATATGTGGTAGGTTGGGTAGACGATGATATTAGAGTTGTATTTTTGCTCTATCAAAAATACTATTCTTAAATCGTTTGATCAATTTTTTAACGGTTTGTTCTAAAACTAAAATTAATTATGTGTGTCCCAATAAATTTGATCTGGACTAAAAACTTCACTCAAATTAATAAGCATATTGTCGAGTAAGTGGATGTCCTGCCTAGCTTTCACCCAAGAGATGCTAGCTTTTGTAGGGAATACTTCTATTTATTTCGAGTAGGCTATAACTCTATTCTAATTTGTTGGAATTTTTAATGTTAAAAATATTTTTATAAGAAAAATTAGTACCCATATATAAGTATCAACTATAAAATAATAGGTTTTGAGTATAAATGGGTTACATAAGGTTTTCCTTTTGTTTTACTTGTTGTCGTTTTGCCCTTTTGTTGTTTTCATACCACTGTCGTTTCAACAGTTATCAATGCCTTCAGTTCTTTTGTCGTTTTGTAAGTTTGCCGTCGCTTATGGCCTTTTTCCTTAAGAAAAATATCGTTATGTACCTTGTGTATAACCATATTTCGATTTGGTATCATGATACTCTGGTAATCTTATTGTGTACCTCTCTTATTTAAGGAAATTCTGAGTATAGTTTTTAGATATAAAAGGATAATTTTACTCTTTTAGTCCATATTTATTTATACCGAGTAGGGTATGTTAATGCGAGCTCAACGAATGTGACATATATGTATAAATTTTTGGCTATCCATATCTGAACGTGTTTCCATTGTGTGTGTGTGTGTTTTTTTTTTTTTTTATAATGTATGAGGATTTTATGATTTTTTTTTTCAATTATGTTATTTCTTTCTCTTTATAACATTGTTAGAATAAAAGGATATAAAGGGCAATTTATATCTCAAAAAAATGGATGCTCGTTTATGAATGATATCGCTTAAATTGACAAGATCTCTCATTAACATTTTTTAAATAATAGGATACCAAATTTTTTTCTTTTAAATAAAACACAGGATACCAAGAAACTATTCTCTCTTTTTATTGCACAATCTTGTGTATCAGAAGTTTACTACGTAATCGTCGTTCTTAAAGTTTTATCCGTACCAATTTTATATTATTTTTTGTCGCTCCTTATATATTGTCGTTTATTATATTTGTTGTCGTTTCTCAAATGATTCACGTTTCTAGTCTTTTTTCATTGTTCGACCCTTGTCTTTACATTTATTAATTTTCTTGTGGTTTACCATGACTTTTCGTGTCTTATTTTGTTCTTTATCATTACTGCTAGTTATCTTGTCGTTTTCACGTTATGTTCTTTATTATTACTAATCGTCGTTTCAATTTTATTTCGTTCATGTCACTCACTGTCGTTTATAATATTTATTGTCGTTTTTTAATTTTTTTGTTCCAAATGTCTCCAGAAAAGACACAACAAACGTGCCAGAAAACTCTAGCAACTCCACATCCACATCCTTCCAGCACATTCTCAAATGACACATCTGTCTTGTGTATATAAATATATATATATATATATATGTGTGTGTGTGTGTGTGTTTGTGTATCATTCCAATATAATCAGACACTCAGAACAAACCACGGCACTCACAGTACAACAGCTGAAAACAAAAAACGACAAGAAATGAAGCCCATCGACGACAAGAAAGACACGGTGGTGATCCGAGCGGTGAGCCGCGACGAGGAAGGCCGGAAGAAGGTGGAGAAGACGGAGCTGAAGACCCACGATATCGACACCATCAAGTACGTGGAGAAGAAGCTCGTCGGCAAGGGAGTGCAGAGGCTGGACCGCCACCCGGCGGACGGGATGGGCGGGATCGGGAGGCAGCCGCCGAAGTCCGGCCACGGAGGGAAGTACACGTGGGAGGGGCCAGGCGACGTAGCGGAGAACGAGCTGGCGCCGGCGCCGGCGGCGATCGACGAGGGGGACCCGAACTACGTGGACGAGGAGGCGGAGGAGAGGATCGTGAGGGGAGAGGAGAGGGACATGGCCGGACTGGTCGTGGGAGAAGTTGAGGTGGCGAAGGTTGCTAAGGAGAGAGAAGGTGTCGGTAGGGTTGAGGTTGATCCTCATCTCAAGGTTGTCTAGTTATGGATGATTTTTTTTTTTTTTTTTTTTTTTGTGGTGCAATTTGTGAAATGTAGTAGCTGAAGGAAAAAGGTCAAGAATGGTGTGTAATTAAAGTTTAATGTTAATGTTGGTTTGAATGAGGTTAATCTCTGTTTGTTTGTTTGTTTTTGTTTTTGTTTTTTTTTTTTTGAGTAAATTAATCTATGTTTGTTTAACTTGAAAAAATGGAATTTAACTTTTGTTACAAGGGAAAAATATGTAATTAAAGAACAAGTAGTTAACTTTTAAGTCTTGGCAGACCTTTTTTTTAATTTTTTTAAATTTGTTTTATTTATAGCCCTCTTTTTTTTAATTTCTTTTTTTTTTTCCTTTCTGTCACTGCAAATATAAAGTAGGAAAAAATAAAAGTTGTGAAGAAAAATGAATTTGAAAATTTGAATTTGTTTATGCTCTTTTTTTCCTCTGCCTAACTTATTTTGGTTAGACAACTTGCCAAATTTTATGAGTATTTTTGTAAGAGCTGGAATGAAATTCCATTGGTTTCAATGATAGGATAGTATGTTTCTTTCGAGTATTGAGAGTGAGATTAGTATAATTAGGAAAGTCTTTTCATTTTGAGAATAAGATGATATTTAGATGTGTAAAAAAATTTTCTTTTTGTTCTTTTCAAAATGGTACTGTACAAAGTACGTTTAAAAATAAGATAACTTTTCTTTTTCAAAGAGAGAAGAAATATGAAAAAAGTTGGAAAAAATACTTTTTTGTAAAAATTTTCCTATTTCGGAAAATGAACACCCTATCCAAACAGAGGTTAAGTGCGTGTTTGGTGTATCATTACGGACTTAAAACTTCAATCTCGGTTTTTGTCTTTTCTTGAAAAATTAACAAAAATTATAATTAATTTTTAAAAAATCAACTAACTCCAGTTTAAAATTTTCATTATTAACCGGTGTATATCGAATACTTTTAGATAAAAAGGACACGCCTAGTATATATGTGTAGGTTGATATTTTGTTTTAGAACGACACTAAAATGATATTCATACTCAATTAAAATGTTTGTCCAACTTCTTATGATTCGAACTGGTCTCCTATTTCTTCACTTGGCAGGGAAGGGAGATACTAAAAGAAAGGGTTCTAGTTTATTGTTGGTTAGATCGATTTTAGTTCAGTTTCAAATTCAATCCAATCTCAATAATTGGGTTTTGAGCTTAGTCATATTTGGTATCCATGACTAGTGAGAAATAAGTCATACCCAATAACCTGATTGTCGCACGTCCAGGTCCATTTACTATTTTGTGAAAGGAAACAATTATTTTTGTTATGCCGTGATTTGATACTCAAAAATTCAGATTTGAGTTGGTATTCTTAATATTTTTCTTTGAACAAATTTCACATTTTTTCCCTAAATTATAAACCTTGTCATAAATTGCTCCATAAACTTTCATTTGTAATATTATTTCCCCTAAAACTTTCAAACTTTATCATTTTTTAGTTTTGTGGACAGAATATCTACATGTCAAACACGTGGCAAAAATCAGAAGGGAAGGGCGATTCTGAAAAAACACAAATCAAGTAAATTTAGAAAAAAAAAAAAAAAAAAAAAAAAGAAGTTGATGTTGATGTTGAATGCTCAGTAATCCCTCGCGTGCTAAGGAAGCCAGTGACCATGAAAATCGCCTCCCCTCCGGCACCGGTCCCACAAGGCCCCCTCCGATGACCTTCCATGGTTGTGCGATCACCTCCCCCGTCTTGAGATCTGCGCCCGCAACCCATGGAAACAATTCCATTTCTTTCTCAGGCAAATGTAAAATTTCTAATATTTTGCCATATAAAATTTCAAGTATTAAAATTAATACCTTGCTACAGCCACGAAGATTAAGCACCAGAGAAGAATCAAACGCCAAAAGGCTATGTGGCTGGAGGTGGGGGAAAGACTAGGCAGAGAACTATTAAAAGCCAAACAATAGTTCGTACATCAAATTAGTTACGGATAAATTACTCATTTAATCCTTAAACTTTTATCATTGTGTAATTTTGGTTACTAAATTTTTTTTATAGCTGAAATACTCATAAATTTTTAACATATGACTACAATAATCCTTTCTGTTAATTTTGGAACAAAATCTGATAATAATTTGATCAAAAAGTGACGAGAACTTCGGACTCCGTCAGAAAATTAACGAAAAAGATTATTGTAGCGATATTTTTAATAGTTTACGATCATTTCAGCTACAAAAGAAAATGACCCTAAACTATTAAAATGTTACTACAATAGTCATTTTTGTTGATTTTTAAACGGAATTTATTAGTAATTAACTAACAGATTACGTCCAAAAATTAACGTAAAAGACTATCGTAACACTATTTTTAAAAGTTTAGATGTATTCCAGCAACGAAAAAAAATTTAGAGACCAAAATTATACAAAATTAAAAATTTAAGGATTAATCCAACAATTTACCTAATTAGTTACAGGAAAACCCATTTTTGGTTTTCATCAGGTAGGGGAGGAGACCATGTCAAGCCCGGACACCATTCACCATGGCAAGCCCCCTTTTCCCATTGGTGCGAGGTCATCGTCTGAAATCCCTCCACCAAGATCTACTGTCGTTGGTCTCTGCCCTCTGCCGGTAGCCCAGAAGTTTGCCGTTGCAGCTTCCAGCGACAAGATCCATGCAAGAGAAAGAGGTTGTTGTTGTTGTTGTTTTTTATTTTTATTTTTCCTACACATGAGAGCAAGAGTTTGTTCATTTAAGAAATCTTTTTAAATTACAAAATTTTTAATTATTTTATTTTAATTAACACAAGTTTTTTTCCCTAATGATTCAAACTTTAATTTAAATTAGTTTAGTTAAAATACGCCACCAAGCGTTGTCGCTGTTCATTACTATGCTGATCTCTCCTTGACTTGCGCTTGTAGTTAGAACTTGAAGCAAAGCCCACAATAACATTGGGCTTGAAAATCCAATTTTCCAGGCCCAACTTACAACGTGCAAACCAAGAGACAGTGATGTCATGCTAACGGGAAAAGGGAACAAAAGACAAACCACATTTAACGTACCTAAAGATCTACATCAACCCGATTATCCTAAATCTCATTACCTCCTTACCACTCTTGACAAATAAATGTTTAAATATATACATATAATTATAAATGTTTAATTTAGCTTATCAAATGTAGATCAAGATTGAAAACGCAGTCAACTTAAACAGGCCCACCAAACTGGATCATGACCTTCCAACTCTCTGATTTAATTAACCAAACTTAATATACCTAATAACGGCCAATTCAAAACCAGAATTTGGTGTAACAAACCCATTGATGACCAAATCTTGGCCCTCACAAGTTCTTCCTTCCTTCCTTCATATAAACGAATGTGCTCAAAGCACAGGCTGGCAAAACAACGAAACTCAGATCTGCTGTCATATTTTTCTGTCTCAATAATTATTCTTCCAATATTGTTCCGATGCTACAAGAGCGTAGGTGAATGGTAAGCATAGGAGGTGTGCCCGAAGGGCAACTGCATGTGATTCCAGGCCTCGTCGCCAGATTGAGATTTGCAGGTTGGCAGGGACTTTGACTGCCTTTTACAAGGTAAAGAGAAGGGGGTGGCATGCTTAGTAGTGCTTGAACCTACAAAAAACCGTTATGAGCCGTATGTTTCAACTAAACCCTTACATATCTCTATATGCAATTCGCTAACTCATTATTTTGTTTAAGTAGTTTTAATATCATAACAATACTAGGGACATTCAATTAAGCAAGAAAGTCGGAACAACAGATCTGGACTCAAAATAGTGAGGTATAAAGTGGAAATTATATTTCTAATTAAGTACTAAACTGGGAGAAGATAACGGAAAACGACAGTATTTCTTATTGATGGGTTTCTAGTACTAATAGTTATTCTAATTGCTAACAATATTCCAAGGACGGGGACCTGTAGCCATCTAGGTTGTTGTCATTGAGAGCAAGCCTTACACGCGTTAGCTGCCTTGTGGACATCCTAGCTATAAACAGCTACTGTTAACCACAGTCATGGACAATAACAATCATTTTATCCCATTATTGAAGATCAATAAAAGGTTTTTGTTTTTTGATATGGATATGTAATGGATGACAGCACACACGAAGTGAAGTAAAAAAAAAAATATATATATATATATATATTATAACCTTGGGATGCTCTTACGACTTGTTTGAAACACCGATCGGAGTTGGAGTATTTTTAAAATGATTTTAATTGAAATTAAATTAATATTTAAAAGTATGTATTTGATTAAAAATAAATTGTGATAGTCATATAGTGTAAAACTTAAAATTTATTTAAAAAATAATTATATGGATCTTGTTTTATTTCTCTCGTTATTTTATGTAATTTTTTAAATTAAAAAGAATCATCTTACTTCGATTTGAAATAAGAAATTTATATATTTTTAAAATTTGAATTTTTTGAAAATAAAAAAGTGGAATTTGAAAGTGCAAAGGGTGAAATCAGTTTACTTTTGGAGGGAAAAAAGTGATTAAAAATAGCTGGAAAACTCCAATTGAAGTTATTGTTTCAAACGATCTTTAATTGTAAGAATTATTTACTCTAACACGCGGTACTTACCAAGTGAGTGTAACATTACAATTTAAGGATTCTCTTACAAAAGTCCATATAAGAAGAATGTCTGATTTAAATTCCGAGATGAACAAATCGTGCTATATCTTTCGTTTTTCATTATGAAGCTAAAGACTTTTTAAAAGTTCGAGATGAACAAACGTGCCATATATTTCGTTTTTCATTATGAAGCTAAAGACTTTTTAAAAGTTTTGTGAATAAAGCTAGGTCCACACCAACGTATTTCATTATGAAGATTGTATTTATGGATGTTTCTATGTGATTGTATTGCATGTGCTGAATATATATATATATATATATATGCATATATATATATTGCAATTTACGAAACTCTGCATGCAACCCAAGTGCCCTTGGACCAGTACCATCTTGCAGGTTTATAATTTTATAACATGAACATTAATATTTGATGTTAATTAATATGTTCTAATGAACCAAAACAAATTGCTAATTAAATTCTCTTTGTTAAGTGCAATAAAATTGTTAGGTTTTAACACTCATAATTGATTATAAATTATCATCATTACGTTATTGGCAGCATCAATTAGTCTTCCACAATTAATCATAGCGGATTAAAGTCGACATTTACTAATTAGTAGAATTTATCCTCTTTGAATATAATGTAGAGTTAAACCGAATTCACAATATGCATTAAGTGTTGATTAGTTAATTTGAAGCTTTATGAAAGACAATTATATAGGTGGAGTTATATCATTTATACGTTGATTAGATGGTGGTTAGAAAAAAAGTGGGGTTGAAAAGTATGTGGTTTAGAAAGAGTACTTAATTAAATTTCATAAGTGGAGTACTTAATTAGCTTGTCTTTCACTTGTTTGGGATGGTGAAATACTATATTGTATATGAACCAAAAGGTGCACGGGAATGGAAAGTCCTCATTGGTCCATTAAAACTACGTGTAAAATAACAAAAAAAATTTTGCATGAGTTGGAATCACAAATTGGAGAATTTTATGGGCGTGAAAAAATACTTTATTTGTAGAACTCTATTTTCAAATATAATATTTATATCAGCTGATTATATTAAATAGAGTACTCTCACCTGGCGTAAAAAAAGGTGTTAGGAATAATTAAACCCAAAAAGAATATAGAAAGGTACTTAAAAGGATCCAAAGCGAAGATTTATTTTATTAATTAACAGCATTTCACACTCTGTCCCCAGCTAATTCTAAACCACGTTTCTCATGGAAATTTGACAAGCATGATTGTTAGCTTTTCCAAGTAATTTATAGTTCACTTAATTTTGAATCATGACTGTACTCATTAGCTTTACAAAATTTAACTCCTACTTAATTATCTTTTCGAAGTCTGGTGAGAAATTAATTTCCTTTCCGATTACAATTAATTAACCCGGGGCCCAACAAAATTAATCTTTATAATTCGTTAGACTTTCATGAATCAGACGACGAATACCGAGAACGAGATTTTTACACATCAATATTCGTCATAAACAAATTAATAATTAACATATATATATATATTTTAAACTATTTCACTTGCTAACTGCGTAAATTTTAAGTATGAACTAAAAATGAAATGTATATTATTGCTTTCAAACGTCATCTTATGGCATAATTGGCTAGGGTTTACTATCATTGATCGTTGAAAGACCACAAGGAATTAATGATCATGAATGGAAACAATATATATACATGGTTATATACATATATATATATATAGAGAGAGAGAGAATGCCACATACGTGAAGTGGGTCATACGTACCTTGCCAATATATATGCTTAATTAAGCTTATAATGCGTTGAGTTAGTTGTGATCAAAGATTAATTAATTAATTAAGTTGACAAGTTTAATTTAGTAATGAATTATGAGTGAGAAAAGAGAGAGATGGAGAGGTTAACTATATCTGTTAGTTCATTATCGTAATAGTGAGGAAGGGAAAATCGAAGGAAAAAGGTTGGAGTCAAAGTTCAAAAATGGGTGTTGAGATGGACATATATGGGTGGAATATAAGGTACGGTGTCTATCTCATCATCGTCACAAAATTCCACATTTGTAATCTTTAGGGGATTAAAATAGCCATGAATGCAACATCTAGCTAACATGAAAACTCCCTTACTTATTTTTTTTTTAACTGAATACAATAGTGGGTTTGAATATATATATATATATATATATATATATATATAGAATGTCGTTGATATCTTTGTTATCACAAACTTCCAATTCCACCAACCAATCAGCAAAACTAAGAAAGAAAAGAAATTTGGAAGTTAAGTAGAGATGTGTGTGTGTGTGTATTATACATATAATATTGAGATTGGAAAGGGCCCTACTAATTTGAACGTAAAGCTTATAAGTAAGAAAATGCAATACTTTTATCCCAAAAAAAAAAAAAAAAAAAAGCAATACTAAAAATTTGAAGAGTGTAACACCAAGAAATTTAGGTATCACAAATTACTGTTGTAAATTTTTAACTCAGCGTTGATATTAAAAGAATATGTATTACGTACACCTTTCTAATATCATGTTATGTTTTTTGTTTTCACATGTTACATTGTAAGGATGGTTCTTGAAGAAAAATGACAGACGAGCCTTTTATATAGACGAAGAAGATAATAAAATTTATTGTTAGACCAAGGAATAAAAAAATAGAATATCACATTGTTCTTGAATAAAGTAATATAATGTGATAGGAGACGCATTTTAGCAGGTAGTGGCCCCTAAAAACACGTTCGAGCACAACATCATTTAAAAAATGAAAGTAACAACAATAAAAAGAAGAAAATTGGCGAATCGGTGCCTCTGGAAAGAAAAAGACTCGATGCACAAGCGCACATACATTAAATCTAAATCTTTCGTTTTGTTTATGAATAAAGACATTCCACAAAACGGATTCCTAATTTTTGTCTTTATTTGAAAATCGTTAAAGAATCATAACTAAAGGAATCAAATTATCAATTTGCCTGTTATTTCACATACCGACAAATTTAATTAAGAAAATGTCTTTTTTTTTTCTTTTTTTTTTTCAGGCTCCAATAGCGGTATTTGGGAAAGGAAGACTATCCACAATTTTTTAAAAATTATTAAACAAATATAAGTAAAAATACTAATTATATGACATAATTGTTATTTCATTTATGCTTTGACTAAAATTAAATATATTAGGTGATGATTAAGAGAGATAGTTAACTGTGATTGCAGATATAGCCTAACAGTAATTTCGTATCTGACTCCATCACGAGATATAGAGTTCGAATCCCCTCACCTCCAAGTTCAAAAAAAAAAAAAGGAGACAGAGAGAGAGAGACAGAGAGACAGAGAGAGATAGTTAACTGTTTGAGTCCTCCCAGCAATAAAATTAAATAAAGTAAAAAAAAAGAAAAAAATTGATAATTTATATATTAAAAAAAAAAGAAATCCAACATAAAGAACTTATGACTTCATAGATGAAGAGGGATTTGAACCCTAAAAGATGGTCGAAAGAAAAAATCTCTATTTAACAGGCTTTTTCCAATGCCTATGAATTTCATTGGATCCGAAGAATAACGCACTAATTCTTCAATGCCAGTTGTGTGAGGCAGTGAATTCGAGAAGTAAACTCTTTTCAATTGTTGTTCCATAAATTATTGATACAAGATAGATGTGGATAAATGACTTTTTCTTAAGTTTTGTAAGATTAGTAAATGACTGTTTTTGAAAAACTGTGGTGATTGACCATATTGATCGATCAATATTAATATTTATTTTTCACTGATTAATTATAGTCAATTATTAATTAATAGTCATTTTCTTAAATTAAAAAAAATTGATCATTTATTTAAATAATTATTTAAAAGCTGCTTATTTATTTAATTGTTTCTAAATAAACAAACTTGGTATAAAATTAAGGGCTCGTTTGAGGGAACATCTAAAGATGGTAATTGGGTTAGAAATGTGTGTCTGAGAGAAAAACTTTTGAAAAAATTATGTGATATTAAACTAATATAAAAATTTGAAATGTATTCAGAAAAAATATACAAAATGGATTATGTCTTATTCCTCTCGTCGTTACGAGTATTTTAACATACAAATCATATCATTCCGATTTGAAATGAGAAAGTTAGGGAGTGTTTAGTGAATGAGTTGAGTTGAAATTTTTAAATTTGAATAGTATTAACTTTTAAAAAAGTAGTTATAAATTTTGTTGACTGTTCAGAAAAAAATAAAAATTAAAATAAAAAAATACAATTTAATTGAAATGAAACTTGTGTTCCAAACTCCCTCTTATATATTTTTAAATTTTAAATTGTTTCAAAATAAAAGAAATAACGAGTTTGATATAAAATTAAAATTTTAAAATTCATATAATATTTTATCATCTTCAAATGACGCCGCTAATAAGGCCTAGGTGGTCTTAGTTTTGAAATTTCTGTAATTGTAGTAACTTGTCACGTGCGGGTCTATTGTCTCGGCGTGAAATAAGGCTTTAACGAAAACAAAGACCCAAAGTCATCACGAGAGAAGATGTCTCGTCAACATAAATATTGTACACAAATATAATTTTTGTCGTTAAATTAAGATGATATCACGTGCTTGTGTCCTTTTATTTATTTATTTATTTTTGATGATGATATCATGTGTTTAAAGTTAAGCTTTTTCCTCTTGTTTTTTCCCAAGGGTATTCCAGGAAAAGAAAGTCGGGAGAGGATCAGAAAATGGATTCCTTTTCATGTATTGGACAATTATTTGTATGCTTTTGAAATACTAAAAAATAAAATAAGAGACATATTTGTGGGTGTTTACGTAAGTTATTTTAAAATTAAGAGGTATTATTGTAAAATACTAAAAAGAAAGGGCCCTGCCGACTCAAAATACCAGTATATACTAGTACAAAACAACTATTGCAAGACACTGTTGTGGTTGGTGAGGGCGAAAGGGACGGCTCGAAACCCGCAACTGAGATCTCCTTCAAGATATAAAGCATTTAAAGTTTCACAACACATTTAGTTGGACCTGAGAATTTTAAAAATAATTAACTTAAATAGTTCTCAAATTATTGAAGAGGTAACGATGTGATATATATATTTTATTTATAATTTTGATGAAGATGATCTTAAATTCTCTAAATGGTAATAATCTAATCATTTTCATCGAAGTTCATTAAGTTTTCAATGAAAAAAATCACATGACCCATCATATGAGTTAGATTAATTATTAAAAGATACCTAGTTTAAAAAAAAACAATGCCTAATATACATTAAAAAAATAAAAAAGAGGAGTGAGAGCCGAGTCAAACTCAACCTCCCCCCTCGGGTGCCTCTTTGGTCGCCGAGCCCCCCTCCCCGACGTCGTCTCTTACGTCACCGAGATCTCGCCCCCCCCCCCCCCCCCCCCACATCGTCTTCTCCGTCATCGAGCCCCTGCCGTGTTCTCTCCCATGCTGAGTTTTGGGCCCCCCGCTGGCAAGCTCAGGTGCAAGAGCGAACTCCCCCCCCCCCCCCCCTCCCCTCCCCTCCCCAAAAGATCCGAGAGATAGAAAGAGAGGAGCTTAGGCGCAAGAATGAACTCCCCCCCCCCCCCCCTGTGGATCTCACCGTGCTTCCCTCCAAAAAGATCATAGAGAGAGATGAATTTTTTTAATGTTTGTTAAATTATTTATTGTTAGATTACTAAAATACCATTTTAAATTGGGTCATATGTATTACACATGACTCATTCGGTTAGAAATTTAATGGACTTGGATGGAAATGACTATAATTGCCAACATTTAGAGCGTTTAGGGTTGTCTTAACCAAAATTAAAAAAAATATAGATCAAATCATCACTTCTTCAATAGTTTAAAGACCATTTAAGTCTCTTCTTTTATTTTCTTCAACTAAAATTGCCTATATCATGCTTTAAATATACACACAAATACACACACATACATATAGACACCTGATAATGTCCTTCGTAGAAGGTCCTTCACCAATGTGGCATGTTATTATTAAAAAATGCATAGTCTATTGTAGTAATGCTACCCACTTGTCAAGTAGTATTGATGGTATCTTATTTTATATAAACTCTTTTGAAACCTATCGTAGTAGGTAAAAGCTTATGGGTGACCCGGTAAAGCAATAAATAAGTATACTATTGGTGGTTAAAATTGTAATTTCAATATTTCAATATTATATGTAATTTATTCTTAAAGATGAATTATGTATTTCTATTTTCCTAGACCATAATATAGCATAAATCTTTAGGAACATAACATTTAGGTAGAATAATCATAATATGTGTCAAGAATAAACTCCCCCCTGTGGATCTCACCGAGCTTCCCCCCAGAAGATCAGAGAGAGAGAGAGATGAATTTTTTTTTGTTAAACTATTTATTGTTGGATTACTAAAATACCCTTTCAAATTAGATCACATATATTACACACGACTCATTCCGTTAGAAAATTAATATATTTGGATAAAAATGACTATAATTGCCAACATTTAGAGCGTTTAGAGTCGTCTTAACCAAAATTAAAAATAAAAATATGGACCAAATCATCACCTCTTCAATAGTTTAGAGACCATTTAAGCTAATTATTCTTCTTTTATTTTCTTCAACTAAATTTGCCTATATCATGCTTTAAATAGACACACAAATATACATATATACATATATATATATATATATATATATATAGACACTTGCTAGTGTCCTTCGTAGAAGGTCCTTCACCAATGTGGCATGTTATTATCAAAAAATGCTTGTAGTAATTCTATCCACTTGTCAAGTAGAATTGATGGTATCTTATTTTATATATACTCTTTTGAAACCTACCGTAGTAGGTAAAAGCACATGGGTGACCCGGTAAATCAATAAATAAGTATACTATTGGTGGTTAAAATTGTAATTTCAAAATTATATGTAATTTATTCTTAAAGGTGAATTTTGTATTTCTGTTTTCCTAGATGATAATATAATATAAATCTTTAGGAGCAATAATCATAACATGTGTCAAATTTTCATCAAAACAGATTCAAGATTACTGTGAAAAAAATAACCACCATTGTGTAATGAATAGAGTTATATATCAAATTATTGAAGAAAAAAGTACGATACAATAAAACATCCAATAAAATTTAAAATGGAACCACATGTTGCCATGAGCATGATAAATTATTAATGTCAAATTGATCTAAAAATGAAATAGCAAGTCAATATATATTGTAAAACTAAACCGAGTCAAATGTAACTGAAATCAATAATAATCAGCTAGTGGTGTAAGAAAAAAAGGAAAAAAAAAAGATTGTGAATTAAAAAAGAAACCTTTGAGCTTACATTAAAAAAAAAAAAAAAAAAAACCCTTGAGCTGTGTAATAAACACATAGTAATCTGCAAAGCAATAAGGTTCGTAATTAGTATTATGTAAACATATTTTTTCAGTCTCTTAGGTTTTAGTGTAAAAAAATAAATAAGGAAATTTACTAGGCTCATGTTATGACATGTTTAAAATAGGAGAATTGAAACAGAGAGAACGTAAGAACAACAAAAAATGCTTTGTCATTTAGTGGTTAAAGTACAAAAATCGTCTGCTTTTTTATTGTAGACGATAGATAGAAAGATTGACTTAATAATGATATGAAATATTAATTCAATGCATGTCCTCATAAGAAATATGTGAGATATGTGTTAAGAAGATATCAAAGATTTATAGTCATGTAATTAGTGGGAGCAATATTGTTAAACAGAAAATGAATTCACACTTAGTGGCATAAATAAATAGATAGTTTGAAATTATTACAAAATTATTCTGAACAGGAAATAATTTAGAGACTCTTAAGCAATATTGTGTCGTTATGAGCTAAGCATGTGAGAAATAGGACATGATGCTCGATCTATAAATCATGTATATGAGAACCTATTAAGGTAGGTTGAATATAAAGAACATGACGAAAAAGGTCCGTTTAGTAGAGTTAATTGAATGTAAACATTTTGAATGGAAACATTTGAATAGAATCATTTGAACTATAATTTAAAATTATATTTGGCTGTTCACAATTTGGGAAAAAAAAAAACATTTGAACATAATATTTAAATGTGTACTTGGATATAAATTGAAAATAATTCCAACAAAAGTTATAAAACTACAATTGTCTATGGCAAATTTTAATAAGATACAAATAATGGTTATGTTCATCTCTTTACTCTGAACACATAGAAAAAAAAAAAAAAAAATCTCAAATCAGATTTGAAATGGAAAAGTTATCACATCTTGAAACTTGAAACTTAAATCCAAAAATATAGAAAAAAAATATTGATTAAAAAGAACCTAAATGTTATTGTTAAATTTACACAAAAAACTAAATTTAAGGAGCGACCAACTTTTCATTTACCATTTTCAAATGATAAAAAGCACTATTGGCATTATTTAAATGACATTCTAAATGTTATGTTACTAAATGTTCATTTAAATGGCCTATCCAAATAAAATGGTACAAGTGTTGTCAAAAATTGAGGGGTATTAAATGTATGTTAGAAATATTCAAGAACATATATAATATTGAAGGCTGTAATTATAATGTGTATAAATATATTTTTTTAATGTAATATTTAAAAATGATTTGATTCAAATTTTTAAGTTGAATGTCCATAATCATATATTTTTATACCACAACATCGCATTAATATATGTTATAATAACATTGATATTGAGTATGCATAACATGAATTAATTTTTTTGTTTGAGAAAGGAAGCCCAAAATGATTGGTCGTTTTCTTTCTCTATCATTAATAAAGGGATAAACCGGTTCTTTACAAAGAAAGTAACCAATTCATGTCCTTACCCCTCAAATGATCATGTCCATTCAATAGAATATCAGTGGTCCAAGTTAAAGAAAAGAAGGACCATCCTTCAATTTTCTTCTGAAGGTCAGTAGAAGCCCCGATATATATATATATATATATATATATATATATATATATAGGATCTTGTATCCAAGACAGGATACATCCGGCACTTATAGTTTTTATTTAAAAACTTATAGCAACTTATAGTTTTTAGGTAGCTTTTTATTTAGAATCTTGTTATAGAATATTATTTAAATATTGATGTAAAAGATAATTATTATTAAAAAATATTACATTAAAATCACCTAATTATTATAATATCTCACAAAAAAATTTACAAACTTCGTTTTATAAAAGTGCTGCATAGCAACTCATTCCTATATATATAATATTTAAAGTAAATCTCTCACTAGAATCTTGTCTCTGGTTTTTCTTTTTTCTTTTTTTTTTCTTCAAAGAAAATGAATCCCAAATTACTTTGTTGTTATCCACTCCTTGGTACACATTGAAGCATAAATTGGTCATATTTAATTTTCTCATCAACCATATATGATCTACGAAGATTACATAATTTAATGTGATAATTTTGCAATTAAATATAATTTGTTCCTGACCGACTGAAAAAAAAAAAAAAAAACAAGGAAACGACATGATGTTGTATGACAATTTAATGTGATAAGAAACTTATGAGTTGTCAACTAAAATTTTGTTTCAGAAAAAGGAACATAATTACTAAATTCATGGCCAGCTTTCCTTAATTTCATCTCAAATTTTCTAATCCCAATTTTTTATTGTCATATTTTAATTCACAAATACAATATCTTATTTCTCTTATTATTGACTGATATTATATACTTTTTTTTAATAGTATGGGGTCTATAACTTTCAATTATTAAAAAAATAAATGAAAAATACTTCTACCCAAACTTTTCTACTATCACATACAAAGCCAGTCCAACAGGGTTATTGAGACAGAATGATTTTTGAAAATTAATATAAAAAATCAGAATTAAAATTAGTATCATAACGTTATTATCATTATTATTATTTTCTATTTCATGCACAAATTAATGTACTCACTTAGTGGTATCGGTTACTCTTAGAAAAGAGGAAGATTTATGGAGGTTTGATAATTACACCTCTTGGGGAGTTCACCTTCTCTTATGATGTTAAACTAGATAAGTGAAACCTTGATAATATAAATGAGTTGTTGTAGTAAAAATCAATATCTATTCTTCATCAATTTTCTTGACTAGAATAACCATTCTTAGTTCCTAGCTATTTAAACTCGTAGGCTTTTTTCATAAAGGTTAGACTTGATTTGAAAATCATTAATTGTGACAGTTAAGTTCAATTATTTTTTGGTAAGTTCAATTAAATTTAGTGGATAATCTCATTTGGTGGCTTTAAAAGTAAGCAGGGAATTGATTAAATTATTGCCTTGAACTTTCTCATAAAGTCTTTTTTTATACCACTTGATAGTGAAGGTTTAGTACTACTTTTACTAAAGTGACGACTCTCATTTTTCCCATCAAGAGCAGTAATTTAATGGTATTGGACTTATTCCCGAGTGATTTAATAGATAAAAGGTCTCAGGTTCGAGTCTCATATAAAATAGTTGAGATTAATTCTAGGTTATTGTGTTTATATTTATTGGATGAGAACAAACGGAAACACTTTTCGTTTAATATTAACTTTATTCATCGTGTGTGGACCTTCTAGTCTTGTTCATAGATTCACTACGATTGATGCTAACGCCCCACTTTTCTTTTTTCTTAGACAAAAACTCTCATTTTTCCCAGAAGTGGGATTTTAACCTAGGCGTCACCATCATCGTCTCTTATTTTATTTTACTAGCTTTAAAAGTGAAAGAACATTTGGACCCAAATTTCTAAGTCACTTTCAAATATTATAAACAAAATATTTATGAAGCATTTGAGTAATATTCAGGACCCCGCTCGTCCCAAATCCCAAAAGGACAGAAAAATGTCAAAATAAATAATTTTTCTTAGTGCCCCAAGAGGAAAAGAATGTTTGATTAGAAAAAAAAGTAATAGAATAAGCAATGGAGAGAGTGTCCCAATTTTAAATTAGTTTATGTGCTGTGGAATGTAGTATTTCATTTGTTACTCTGTCTGCTCTCGTTGGTAATGAATAAGCATAATACTTACTTGGGAAGAAACCCTAGGCTCAGATGCTTGGATTGAATACCAAGGCAAAGTTGTTTGACCTTATCATTGACCATAAACACACAAACATTCCGATGCCTATCTAATTAATTAGGATATATTTAACTACTCTGATGTTAGTTGGTTTTTTTTTTTTTTTTTTTCACTCACAATCTGTTAAAAAAATAAAACACGAACATTAAGGCTTTCAAATTTGAACCTAAAGTTTAAATTTTTTTTTTCATCCTAAAAAATTAACAGAAATTATAACTAATTTTTACAAAATCAACTTTCAACTTAAGAATTTTATTCCGAACTCGTACACCAAACGAAAATTAAAAGTCTAATTTACACTTAAAAAAAGTCTTCCTCCATTTGACACCTCTCCTATATATAATACGTTTGTCTTAATGTCAAATCTAGTTAACATCGTATGAAAATAAAAAACAAAATACAAAAATACAAAACTGACAGATATAAATTTGACTGTATTTTATCAGTAGAGAATTTTTTTTAAACCATGCAATAGATCCACTTTTGTTCCCTTCCAAGCCAAAACACCCTATTACAACTTCAAAAAAAAAATAATAATAAAAAAAAAAAAGGCACACAAGACACACGAGAAGGATCTGATTTTAGCTGTCAATTCCTATGGTTATGGACTTGGAATGGAAAAGACTAGAAGGGCATTTCCGTAATTAAAAAATAAAAACATTTGGACGGTAGACAAGCAAAGGCTCGTCGGTTTCTCCCCCTTTTATTGCTTTTCCCATTACTTGCCTTTTAGCCCTTTTTTGTCCGGGAATGAAGCTCTTTTCAGAGATTGTGTCTGATCAAAGGATTAAAAATGATAGTATAATGAAATGGATGGTCATAAAATAAAGTACATCAGATCTTACTATGCATTTGAGTACATACAAACATCTTATTCATAAATTTTTACCCAAATTAAAAAAACTAAAAAATTGAATTTTTGGACTCCCTTCCCCTCTTCTCCATGGACCATGGGTACCAGCCACGGCCGTCTTTAGCTCCAGCGAACTCAGCAATGGCAGCCACAACGCCGTCTTCGCTCGCGATCGTCGGCATCTTTGCAAGGGGATGTAGAGCTACAACAAAGAAGAGAGAGAAAGAGAGAGAGAGAGAAAGGAGATCTGGTAACGGAGCTCGTGGAGCTATTGCGGAGAGAGAGAGAGAGAGATAGAGATGCTAGACTAGGTGGGTGGTCGTCGGTGACGACTCGAGTTGCACGACGGCGTGCTAGGGTGGAGGGAGAGAGAGGGAGGCGGGGCTCGCAATCGCCGGCATTGGGGAGAGGGGGGCCCAACAGGGTTCTTCGGCGCGAGGGGGGGCCTAGTCGCTGATCGCCAGCGTCGTAGGGGGGGGGGACCAAAAATGGGTTGTCGGCGCAGGGGTGGGCACCAGATCTGGATCGTCGACACGGGGGGGGAGGGGGTTGTTGTCGCCGGTCGCTGGCGTCATCCGGGGGGTGTCGGGGGGCTTTGTCAGATTCGGGGGAGTTCTATTTATTTTTTTTATATATTATTTTTTTATTTTTTTAATCTATTCTAAATGAGATAAGATATATTATAATTATCATATATAATTAATATATTAATTATTTAATTACATCTTAATAATTTAAAAAAATATTCTATTAATAAAATATATAAAATGAGATTTACTGTAGTTTTACTCTTTTTATACTCTTTTTATCCTAGTATTTTATTGTATATAATATGATTTGGAAATTTGTGTTGTTATTCTTTTTGGTCAATTTTGTCTAGTTGAATAATGTACCATCGATTTTTCCCTAAAAACAAAAAAGAGAGAATATTGTACCACATTAGAGTAGTTCCCATTCATTTCTCCTCAGGAAAGGAAAAAGGTATGGTTGTAATGTAACGTTTACTATCTAGTTTATTTTTATTTTTTTTTAAACACTCACCACTCCATTTTTTTTTCTACACTCACCAAGATTTGTACCTTGAACTTATCATATCTAATCGGTGGATAGGTTGGAGTTTAGTTTTTTGGATTAAAATTATTTGACTTTTTAAAATATTTATTAATTATTCAAAAAAAGATTAAAAAAATAGTCAAGTTTTTTAGGTTGGAATTGTTATACTAAACACTCCATAAAATCATTAACCCCCTTCTATCACCAACCAGTTAGCCCAAGTGACTTATCATGTTGATTTGCTAAACTGACCATTTTCCCCATAATTACAATATGCATATATTAAGCTCTGAAAAAGCTTAATGATGACAAACAAGTTAGGCAATAGGTGCTATAATTTAAAACAAAAAAACAAAAAAACAAAAAAACAAAAAACAAAAAATGAAAGAGATGGTTATTGGGCCTTGTTGGGCCCCACATCGCCGGGATGCTATAATGTAAAGCTGCCATTAGGAGTCGGCGGTAGCTGAATCATTTCTCACAAAATATTGTGTTGTTTTACTAGTTTTTACACAAAGCCGCGTAAATAATTTGTAGTTGTAATAGTTCCAATTCTTGAGAGGCTTTTTGGAGGAGCCAAAGAGTACGGTTCCATTATATAAAGTGCAAAGGAGAGAGAGAGACAGAGAGGAAAACCAGAGAGAGAAAGCAGAGGAAACAGAAGACTCCAAATAGAGTGAGAAACAGAGAGAGAGAGATAGACTCTTTCTCTTCTTTTGCTCTTCCATTTGGCTCATCTCTCCTTGCTTTCTTTGTTAACATATTTTTTTTGTGTGTGTGTGTGTGAATATATAGAGAAGAAGCACACAAAGTTATCATCTTTTTTAGAAACTCCTCAGCTAAAAGAGAGCTTCTTTACAGGTCTTTTTGGTTCAACATTTCAGATCTGAGATGGGTTTGTTCTAGTTCCCCCCACCACTTGCGGGCTTGTCAAGCTATAGTTTTGTTGTCGTTTGATCTGACATTCCTGCTCTGCTCTGTTTCCGTTCCTTTTTTTGCGTGCCCAAGAAGCAAAATCACCCCCCAACAAAAAAAATAAAAAAAATATTCGTTGCTCTTTTAGCAAAGGAGATTCTTTAAATCCCACACAGATCTACTCTGTCTCTCCTCATTCCGAAAGACAAACGACAACAAATCTTCCATAATCTCTTCTCTCCTCCGTTTTTCTTCAACCAAAAAAAAAAAAAAAGTCGCCAAAAATGGATCGGATTACATCAACGACTATAATTCCGGACACATTGGGAGGCGCGAGAGACGACATTGCCACGCAGATGGGATTTATATGGGGTCAGATCAAAGCTCCATTGATAGTTCCTCTTCTTCAAGTGGCTGTCGTTTTGTGCCTTATCATGTCGTTGATGCTCTTCATAGAGAGAGTCTACATGGGCGTTGTGATAGCCCTGGTAAAGCTCTTTGGTCGTAAGCCAGAGAAGCGTTACAAATGGGAGCCCATTAAAGACGACCTCGAGCTCGGAAACTCTGCTTATCCCATGGTTCTTGTTCAAATCCCAATGTTCAACGAAAGAGAGGTTCCTATTTTCTCTTTTTCTTTTTTTAATACTCATTTTCTTTCTTTTTCTGAGAAACTTGAAAATGGAAACCAAATGAAGCCAATTTTGTCTTCCTTTTTTTTTTTTTTTTTTGAATAAACGCAGGTTTATCAGCTCTCAATAGGAGCTGCGTGTGGGCTTTCATGGCCGTCCGATAGGATCATCATTCAAGTTCTTGACGATTCAACTGATCCAACAGTCAAGGTAAACAAAAGTCAACCCATTTGAGAAAACGACCAAAAGAATCATGTCGTTTCACAAATTTAGGCTCTCTTTTTTTTTGGTAGGATCTGGTGGAGCTAGAGTGCCAAAGATGGGCAAGCAAAGGAATAAACATAAAATACGAGATTAGAGACAACAGAAATGGATACAAAGCCGGGGCTTTAAAGGAAGGAATGAAACACAGCTACGTTAAGCACTGTGATTTTGTGGCAATGTTTGACGCAGATTTTCAACCAGAGCCTGATTTTCTATGGCGGACCATTCCTTTCCTTGTCCACAACCCTGAGATTGGCCTGGTTCAGGCTCGCTGGAAGTTTGGTAACGTTTCTTAATCACACTCTTAATGAAGAAAAAAAATACAAAAACGAATCCTTAATTTGGATTTTTCTTAGATTTTGACTAATCATTTTGTTGCTTCTTGTTGTTTAATACACTTTTATACTTGTGTTGTTATCATTAGTTTAGTAGTTTGGTTTTGTATTTTAATTGTTTGCTCATGTGTTTTTTTTTTTTTTTTTTTTATAATATGGTCATGAACAAATCGTGTGTCTTTTTTTAAAGAAAAAACTGTCGGTGGGTTTGATTTGCTTTGAGGAGATTTTAGTGATAGAAAAATTAGTAGGACCCTTGCTTATTTATCAAAATAAATAAATGAATAAGTAAATAATTAAAATAAAAAAATATATTAGGACCCACCTCTTTAGTTCCTCTTTTTGGTATGGCAATCTGTAAATCACGTTTGTAAATCTCTGCTGGCTGCCTCTAATTCTGCCACGTATAATCCTTCCTATCCTTCATTTTCTACGGACCCCACTGTCTAAAAACGTTCTGATTTAACAAAATTTAAAAATCTGATGATTTAAAATTGTATTTTTTTTTTTTTTGAAATTTTCTATCATTCCGGTTGATAAAGGTAATCCTTTAAAAAGGAAGGTTGATAAGGAACTTCCCATCTTTCTATATTTATGTTTTCAGCTTCAAAGGGTTGCAAAATAGACTACTCAATAATGAGCGGAAAGGCCCTTCCCTATTTGATATTCTCTTTAGTTGAGCAATTGTTCGGTGGATTAAACAGGCAGTAACCAATTTTATGAAAAAAAAAAAAAAAAAAAAATCAACTTTATGAAATAGTTCATTTATAGAAGGCAACTAACATCAGAACTCATTTATGATACTAATTTTTTTACTTTATTTTTTAAAAATTAATTAATTAATTAATTCATATGTCAGTTTTTTTATGGCCAAAAAGATTGGATGCTAAATGGACCACTAGGTCCAAATTTTTCTGAGGACATACAAATTGTTTAATTACCATCTTTCCTTTTCTCTTTGGACAGTCCAATTGCTTTCCATGACAAGAATAATTGAAAAGAAATGGACTGTTTTGGAAGTCCCCAAAACAAAAAAAAAAAACATTGAAAAGAAATCTCATAAATTAGATATTTATATTGATAATACTTAGTAGTAGCTTATTTAATAATATGATCTAAGACTTCTATTTAATAATAATAAACACATTAACATCATCGTATTTTTATCAAATTCTTATCAATTTTGATTTTAATCCAATGTATAGAAATGTGGGCTGTCTTATCATGACGCAAAAAAAAAAAAAAAAACAAACAAAGGAAAGACAAGTGAAAATTGAGCATGTCAATAAAAATTCGGACTTATGTTCAGGTTCTGTTTGTTTCTCCAATGACGGCACTGCACGTAAACTCAAAAGGGCATGTTTGAACAAGAAGAATATTAGCAGGGGCATATCTGTCTCTACAAATTGGATTCTTTTTTTGTTTTTGTTTTTGTTTATATGAATAAATTCTTTCTTTACTTTGCTTACTTTCTTTTCCCTAGCCAGCAATTGCATGTGGTATGTTCATTGTGGACCTCATTTCCTTGTCAGTGTCAATGATCTGTTAACCGACAAATGAATTTATTTCATCTGATTTTATTATTTAATAGCATAACAACCCCAAAAAATAATTAAAAATAAAAATAAAACCATGCCAGAGAGAAGAGTAAGTATTGTAACTTTTTTTTTTTTTTTTTTTTGCAGTGAATTCTGATGAGTGCATGATGACTAGAATGCAAGAGATGTCACTAAATTATCATTTCACTGTGGAGCAGGAAGTGGGCTCCTCCACTTATGCCTTCTTTGGATTCAATGGTCAGCCTCGTAGCCCTTTTATTTTTATTTTTTTTTTTGCACAATATAAACGTTAAATTTAATTAAAATTATATTAAAATATTTAAAAAATATATATACGGAAATTATAAAATCTTATAGAAATTTAACGATTAATAGTAGAGTACTTCCTCGATAGAAAGTAGAATTATCATTCTTGTTTTTTCCTGCTGATAATAAAAAGAGAAAAATTAAGATCGTGCTTCAAAATGAACTTAAGATAATGATGTGGAATCTTGTGAGTTTCTTTTCTTTGACTGTGATGTTTAAAGGCAGAGTGAACCTATTATTTTAGTAGGGAATATATATTATAGGATAAATTTTTTAGGAAGAGTTGTATAAGGATAGTTAATTTTTAGTAGTAACAAAATGAGAAAAATATAAAATTTTTAGAGATAAAATTGAAAAAAAAAAATCCAGAAATTCATTAGGGGCGGAAGCTCTCACTCGGTCATAAATAGCTCTGACTCGATGACGTTTATTCTCTGATGTATTACTTATTTTTTATAATTTTCGTTTTTATTGTCGTTGATGATGTAATTAATGATAATACAGGCACAGCTGGGGTGTGGAGAATTGCTGCACTAAATGAGGCAGGAGGATGGAAAGACCGTACCACAGTTGAAGACATGGATCTGGCTGTTAGGGCTAGTCTCAAAGGGTGGAAATTTGTGTACCTTGGTCATGTTCAGGTTCTCGTTATTGCCACTATATAACACAATTCTAAATATACTGTATTAACCGACTAACTGGCAGATCAAATCAGAATCATATACCTTTACATATGACGAACGCCGTTTCTAATTACTAGTATGACCTTTCTCAATCCAAGATCGTGTTTCTGACATGAATCTGTCATACAGGTGAAGAGCGAATTGCCAAGTACTTTCAAGGCCTTCCGCTACCAACAACACCGTTGGTCTTGTGGTCCAGCCAATCTATTCAGGAAAATGGTTATGGAGATTGTGAGGAACAAGGTCAGTCAGAGAGACAAATTGTTCTGTTCATTGTCTACTGAACTTATTAAAATGAAAACGATGTGATGTGAGCTGTTATTAACTCACCCCCTTCATCAACTGGTCCTCCGTTTTTAATGCAGAAAGTGACATTGTGGAAGAAAGTGCATGTGATTTACAGCTTCTTCTTCGTGAGGAAGATCGTTGCGCATATAATAACGTTTGTCTTTTACTGTGTCGTTTTGCCCGCGACGGTTTTGGTGCCTGAAGTTCATGTTCCGAAGTGGGGATATATTTTAATTCCTCTTATCATCACCATTCTTAATGCAGTTGGAACTCCGAGGTTTGCTTCTGTTATAGCTCTTATGGTTCTCCGAAGAATGATAAAAAATCACACTTGGAATTTGCACTTTTTATCTTATCAGTACAAATAAGAGTAATAGTGATTCAACCTTAATGTGAGAGCTACTCCCATTTTGGGCCGCTGTAAAATAATTTGGCTCCACACGTTCGATACGTGCTTGACAATGTCTGCAAAAAGACTTTAAAAGACTTTCTTCTGTTTTATAACCATACAGATCACTCCATTTGCTGGTGTTCTGGATCGTTTTCGAGAATGTCATGGCGCTACACCGCACAAAGGGCACGATCATTGGTCTACTAGAGGCCAGCCGGGTGAATGAATGGGTTGTCACTGAGAAATTAGGAGATACTCTTAAGGGCAAATCCACAAAAGCACCCAAAAAACCCCGATTCAAGATCGGAGAAAGGTAGGGAATATTCTTCTTCCATACACTTTACTAGTTAATCCGAGCATCAAAATGTCTAACTTGGTTTGCATTGCAGGCTTCACTTCGTGGAGCTTGGGGTTGGACTCTACCTTCTCTTCTGCGGCTTATACGATCTCTTCTTCGGGAAGAACCATTTCTTCCTTTACCTTTTCATCCAAGCAGTAGCCTTTTTCATCATGGGGCTCGGATATGCTGGCACTTTTGTCCCAAATCCTTAGCGGGGACGCCGAAAAAAGAAGGATCAAATTCTTCTCTTCTGTTCCAAGTTCCCTTTTCCACGTGCCTGCAGTGTCATA
This sequence comes from Ficus hirta, assembly GCA_038430175.1. Lineage (NCBI taxonomy): Eukaryota > Viridiplantae > Streptophyta > Magnoliopsida > Rosales > Moraceae > Ficus > Ficus hirta. The sequence continues at coordinate 20,627,149 of CM076597.1, read as the reverse complement.
TCATGCTCTTCTTTTTCATTGTGAGTTGTCTCCTACTACAGGTTGTAAAAAAAGGAAAAAAAAAAAAAAAAATTTGTCATTCTTTTCATATTCATCATAAAATTCGAGTTAGTGACTCGAAGATGCTAGTCCTCTTGTGAATACAATAAAAAAGTTCCAAGGAAAATACAGAAACAAAAAAGGTGTGTGGGAAATGCAGCACCTAGAGAGAGTTGGGGGGAAAAAGGAAAAAGTGAAGGAAGCTTATGGGAATGGCCCTCTGCTAGATTGAGAACTTCTTTTAATGGATTGTTTGTAATCGTCAAATTTTGGTAGTTTTTTTTTTTTTTTTTTTCTTGGATTTGTTTGGCAAAAAGTACAAACTGTTACGCAATGGGATAAAGTTCACATCTATGAATCATGATCTCTCTCCCGTTTGGATCATCGTCCGAAAAAATACTATTTCAGAGAACTATTTAAAAAGTTTTTTACAGTGTTTTCTCTCACAAAAATTTGAATTTATTTTTCAAACTTATGATTTAAATGGTGTTTCAGATAATATGTTACACAAGACACATAATCAATTATAAAATTGAACATGTGCCATAAAAATATAAAGAAGAAGAAGAAGCCAAATGCTAAAATCCTTGCTTCACGGCGGCTTGTCAGTTGAAATTCTGTCCCCTTAATGCTCAAATATTTTGGGTGATGCCTTCACATTTATCTCCAAAATCCCAATAGCTTCTAGTATGACAGAAGTGTCTGTGTCAAGAAACTTGGTAATTTTGTCAAAATTTGTCACTTAAGACATATACATACATACATATATATATATATATATATATATAAACACACACACACACACAAAATTACTGATATAGATACACCGGTATACTTTTGAGAAAATGTAAAACAGCCCCCATATTTTGCTCTCCCTTAATGCTAGTGTATATTTTCGAACCTTTATACTTATCTCCATTGTAAAAAAAAAAAAATTGAAGATATAAAAATTAAAAATGTATTTTTTAAGAGACAATCTTACAGATCACACTCCAATATTTGAAGTTTCTGAAAACATAATATGGAATCAAGGCCATAACTCCACTATTAAGGCCGTCCCGTATAGGCCCATTAAACTCCCATCATTTGGGCCCCAACGAGCCCGAGTCAGCCCCTTCAAGGCTAATGAGCCAAAACGACGCCGTCTTAAAGTGTCGTCTTCCTCTTCCTTCCCGCTTTGAGCAAGCTCGACGTTCATGGCCGAATCCTGAAACGAAACTTCGAACTATCCAAACCTCAAAACTTCCGAAATGGCGAAACGCTTCCATCTTCTTCTTCCCAAATTCGTCCTCACTTGCCCTACCCAACCCCCCAGACCCCGACCGCTCGCTTCTTCCCAGTCCTTCTGCTCAGAGCCCGAACCCGACCTGGTCCACCACTCCGGCGAAGCTCCGATCAGCCTCGGAGATGAAGAGGAACGCCATGAACAGGTCCAAAAGCTTCAGATGCTTCTCCAGCAATGCCGTACGGACACCGCCCATAGGCTGATCAAGTCGCTCGTCACCTCAAGATCGCCTTTTTCTTCACCGTGCGATCTTTTCTCTCTCCTCTCTCTCTCCTCCCCCTCCATGAAACCCGCTTTCTCGAACATGATTATGTCGGCTTGCTTGGAGTCCAGAATGCTCGCGGAAGCCATGGAATTGTACGCTCTGACTAAGAAAGAAGGTGCGTATCTCTCATTGGCTTCGTTCAATTTTCTTCTAGAAGGTTTGGTGTCTGAGAAACGGTATGTTAAGACGCTTGAATTGTTCTCCGAGATCGTCGAGTCGCGCGTAATTCGACTCGATCGATTCGCGTATGCGAAGGCGATTCAGGCTTCGGTGAAGCTTGGGGACATGGAGAAAGCTAGCGAGTTGTTGGATCAGATGAAGAGGATTCGGATGAGCCCTACTGTGTTTGTTTACAATGTGCTGCTTAGTGGGTTTTGTAGAGAGAAGAGAATGAGGGATGCAGAGAAGATGTTCGATGAAATGACTGAGAGAAACTTGGTCCCGAATTTGGTCACTTACAACACGCTTGTTGATGGGTATTGTAAAGTTGGTGAATTGGAGAGGGCTTTTGGGTTGAGAGAGAAGATGAAGAGCGGGAATGTGGAGCCGAATCACGTCACCTATAATACGTTGCTCGGCGGGCTTTGTCAGGTGGGGAAAATAGATGAGGCGAAGCGAATTTTAGGGGAGATGGAAGCTGGTGGTGTTTTACCTGATTGCGTTACGTATAGTGTGCTTCTTGATGGGCATTCTAGGTGTGGCGATGTGGAGGGATCACTGGCTTTGTTTGAGGAAGCGAGCAAGAGAGGAGCGGGGTTTAATAAGTATACTTTCAGCATTTTGTTGAATGGGTTATGCAAAGAAGGGAAAATGGAAATGGCCGAGCAGGTTCTGAAGAAGCTAAGGGAAAAGGGGCTTGCTCTGGACGAGGTAAGTTATAACACCATGGTGAAAGGATATTGTAAGAGAGGTGACGTAGGAAGAGCGGTTTCAACCGTTGAGGAAATGGAAGTTCGTGGGGTGAGAGCCAATTGCATAACTTACAATACTTTGATTGACAAGTTCTGTGAATTGAAGGAGATGGATAAGGCAGAGGAATTGGTTAAGAAGATGGTAAAGAAGGAAGTTTCACCGGATGTGGTAACTTATAACACCCTTATCAATGGCTACGGACAAATGTGCGATTTCAATAAGTGTTTTCTCATCCTTGAAGAAATGGAGAGTAGTGGGGTTAAGCCAAATGTAGTGAGCTACGGTTCTCTCATAAAAAGTTTTTGTGGGGATGGTAGGCTTCTCGAAGCTGAAATAATTTTGAAGGATATGGTAAGCAGAGGGGTTACACCAAATGCCCAGATATATAACATAATAATTGACGGAAATTGTACAGCAAGAAAATTGAAAGATGCATATAGATTCTTCGATGAGATGGTGAAAATTGGGATTAGTCCGACACTTGTAACCTACAATGCGCTCATCTACGGGCTTTGCAGAAAAGGGAGGTTAACAGAAGCCGAAGGCTTGGTTCCTCAAATTACAAGCAGTGGTTTTAGTCCTGATGACATCACATACAACTCCCTAATTTCAGGTTATTCCGATGCAGGAAACACCCAAAAATGTCTCGAGCTATACGAAACTATGAAGAGATTGGGGATTAAGCCTACATTAAAAACCTATCACCCTCTAATTAGTAGATGTGGCAAGGAAGATATGGAGCTAGTGGAGAGATTGCTTAACGAGATGTCACAGCTTGATTTGGCTCCGGACCGACTTATATACAATGCAATGATCCGTGGTTATGCAGAGCATGGAGATATCCAAAAGGCAATTTCTCTGCAGACTGAGATGATAGACCGGGGATTCAAAGCTGACAAGATGACCTACAATAGCTTGATTCTGGGTTATTTTGGAGAAGGAAAGTTGTCAGAGGTAATCGACATTGTAGACGATATGAAGGCTAAAGGATTGGTTCCGAAAGCCGATACCTATAACCTACTTGTGAAGGGATATTGTGAGCTAAAGGACTTTAGTGGGGCATATATTTGGTGCAGAGAAATGTTTGAGAATGGTTTTCTTCTAAATTACAGCAATTTTAATGATCTTGTCTCTGGCCTTCGACAGGAGGGTAGGTTGTTGGAGGCCCAGGCTGTGAGCTCAGAAATGATTGCCAAAGGAACAGGTAATTGCAGCCCTGCTGAGGTTCTCTATGCCACTGCTAAAGTGTAGGCATAAACTATGGCTCAATTCAGATATTCTTCAGCGTATTAGGGCTCCTTTGGTCATGCTCAGGATAGCTACGGCCAGTCCCTCTCCATACTTTATAAGAAAAAGGTGTAGGAAACCGATGTTGACGCAGAATTCTGTGTGGAACAATTCAAATATGAAAAAGCATAGTCGGTACAAGGGTTCCTCGTACAAGAAGATGCTCGGCAAACAAGTGGAGGTGCTCTGCCATCTGGGTAAGGATCTATCTGGTGTAAAACATTGAGCATAATCATAACATGGCTTCGAGATCTATATCATTTTAAGCATGGCGTATGAGGTAAGCAAAAAGTTCCATAATATCTTACTTTAATTTTTAGCTTTGAGAAAACAAAAATTTCTACCTTGAATTGCAAGAAAAAGTGGTTTGTTTTGAATGTTTAGTTTTCAAATCATTTAGATTATCAGGCCCATCATTTTGTTCCTGCTTGATGAATCCGTTGCTAATTTATCTACAGACACAGATAAAGGAGACCGTGTTATTCTGAGCCCTTTTTGGATAGCCTTGCATGTGGCGTTCACTAGTTTATGTGGCTTGCGTTGTTGAGGTTGATGGACGGTTGTGATTCAAGGGCTGGCTTCACTTTGTTGTTTCCTTTGCTGTATCTCGTTGAATCTCAATGCTATATCTAATCACTTTGGAGAAAAAGGAAAAATCTTCTCTCCCTCTTTTAACGAGCACTTACTATTTACCACACACTAATAAAAGGTGAAGGCTCATCTTTGATTAATAACGATGTTTAATACTAATAAAAGGTGAAGGCTCATCTTTGATTAATAACGATGTTTAATACCAAGTGTCGTAGACGCAGTTTTCCAACCAACACGACTTTTTCTTAAGTGTCAAATTTTTTTAGGCTATTTTTCACAATGCTATCACCCCGGATTTGCTGAAAAGACAGAAAAGCTCCTTTTGTTTTGTTTTTTTTTTTTTTTTTTTTCCTTCCTATATGACCTTTTTATTAAGTTATTGGTTCGCTGTTTGAATATTAAAATTTTAAGTTGAAATTGATTTACTTTTTAAAAATTAGTTATAAATTTTATTGATTTTTCAGAAAAGGATAAAAATTGAGATAAAAAAATACAATTTAGTTAGAGTTAAACTTAAATGTAAATCAAATAATAAAATTTAAATTTTACGCCAAAGAGGTTTTTTTTTTAACCTTTTAAAAAAATGAAATTTAGTTTTAAGTTCACTTTTCTAATATTTTTGCAAATTTTTAATCACCTGTCTGACTTTCTCCTTCACCTTTTGTGAGCTTTTTTCTGGGATACAATGCAGATATAAGTTTGAATTCTGTTTTCATGGCACAATGAACATTTATCACAAAACTACCTAAATTTGAAAGCTGAAACATTTTCTACAACCAGAAATATTCAGAAAAATCGTGTTCTCAAATCACATTGGTCATTCATTCCGTTACATTGCACCAACTTAATTCCAAAGCAAGTTTTATTTTATCCAAAGACTACAGAGCTACAAAAGAAAAGAACAACAAAAACAAAAACCTGGGAATATCTCATTCTCTGCAAGAAATTCAAAGCGCTTTGAGGATGTCATCGGCGCTGCTGAAGGTGAAAGCACCGCCTTCCTCCAAGTTCAGGATCTTAACGACGCCGTCTTCGGCCAAGAGCGCGTACCTCCTTGACCTAACCCCCAATCCGACCGGCTTGTCACTCAAATCGAGCTCCGCTCCGATCGCTCTGGTGAAATCGCCGTTCCCGTCGGACAAGATCAACACCTCGTCTCCGATCTTCAGATCCTCCTTCCACGCCTTCAGGACGAAGGCGTCGTTGACTGAGATGCAGGCGATGGTGTCGACGCCCTTGGATCTCAGCTCCGCAGACTTCTCCACGAATCCGGGGAGGTGCTTCTGCGAGCAGGTCGGGGTGAAGGCGCCGGGGACGGCGAAGAGGACGGCCTTCTTCCCCTTGGTGAGGTCCGAGATGGTAACGGTCTGGACGTCGCCGGCGGAGTCGAGGTAGGAGAGGGTGGACTCCGGAAGCTTGTCGCCGACGGCGATGGTGGCAGAGATTGTGGCGGATTTCGCGGTGGAGAATCTGAGCGGCTTGGGGGAATGGCAGTGCTTGAGGCGAAGGGAGGAGGCGAAGGAGAGCTTGGAAGAGAGCGCCGCCGTCTTCGGTGGGAGGAGAGTGGTGGAGAGGTAGAGAGAGGGCGTGGAGGCAAGGAGGCGCGAGATGGAGGAGAGAGAAACCGCCATTGATGTTTGGAGAGAGAGAGAGAGAATAGTATGAAGGGAGGGAGTGTGTGTGAAAGAGGGAGAGATTGATTTTGTTTGGTATGGCTTTGTGTTCGGTTGAGATTTTGGGCGGAGGGAACAATGAGGTTCTCACATGAATTCTGAGTGAGAGGGAAAGGAGATTTTTCTTTTTTCTTTTTTCTTTTTTTTTAATTTTTTAATCGATAACTACCATGTATTGGGCTTGTTGTCACTGAAGTCCAATCCGGCCGTTATTTGGGTCACATTCATAGCTATGGCCGTGGCCTCTGATGGAAATGTACATTTAGGGACATTAGAGAGCTTTTGGAGCTTACATTCTAGCGGGAGTTTTGGAGATATTTTTTATCAGAAATGAGTGAATTTTTAGAATTATAGTTAAAAATAAATTATGATAATTAAAAATTTAAAAATTTAAAATGTGTTCATAAAAAAATAATATTATAGATCTTATTTCATTTCTCTTGTCCTCGTATTTAATTTTTTTTTAATAAATCATCTCATTTTGGAGCTTATATTCCAGCTAGAGTTTTGGAAATGTTTTTGATTGGATATGAGTGAATTTTCAGATTTGTGTGCTTGGTTAAAAATAAATTGTGATGTATGTTTACTATGCTACAATATACATATAGATTTTTTTTTAATCAGTTTTCTACGGTCTAGATATAAATTGAGTAATTTTAGCACTAATGACAGGTGGTGATATGGTGATACGGAGATATAAATGGAAGTCTTCATTTTTATTATATCAAAGGTTCGAGTTTTGTAGAGTCTGTTTTTGATATAAACTATGTTTGATAAATTCTACAAATCTTGTCATGTTAGCTAATAAAAACTCGGAGTCAGGATTCTTATAAACTTCATATCAAGGAGTGAAAAAGTCTAGGAGTTTAGTGCTATTGATGTATAAGTCGAGGAGTACGATTGAAACCCTTAGCTAACAGTGGAACACCGATCCCAGTTTTAGTAAATTGACAAAATTTGGATTGTCAAGGAAAAACTATTGACCTTGTATTTGGGGAAAAAAATTGGCCCCTTATTCAATTTGACGATTGGAACACATCCGTTGCAATAAATGATTCGAATTTTTAGTTTTAACAAAAGAGTAATATTAGGGATATCAACTCTAATATCAACTTTTTGAGTATTAACTCATGTATCATATTTTTATTAGTAGATGCAATCAATTGTTATGATAATACTTTAAACGTTTATCAATAAAAGAATGACAATTCATATAACATGTTGATTGGTACTCAAAAATTAGTATTAAAATTGATAACCCTAGCATTTTTATATACATGAAAATCACACAAAATATAGTAGATCATTTAGGTTCAACAGCAAGAATTCAGGTGTAGGTGTAGCTTTCCAAAGAGCTCTCATAAACCTAAAGGATACTGACTTTCTGTCGTTTTTTTTTTGCTAAAGGATAATGACTATTTGCCTAATCGTAACGTCTATGAAAGCTAATCAAAAACTCTCAAACGACTGAAAGTCAGCCAAATAGCCAATAACTAGTGTTTGACTCAGTACAATTAAAACATAAACGACAAATAACAATAACAAACGACAGAGCCTCATTTTTTTTTTTTTGGGAAATCTGGTAGGGATTTAAATTTTTCACATTTTTTGTGAAATTAGGTATAGAATCACTGTTAAATTATACTTGCAACCATATCTCGTTCTTTCAATGTAAAAAAAATTAAAAATAAAAACTTCAATAAATGCCAGTCGCCTCCTTTTCAAAATTTTTGTCTTAAAAGAAAAAAAAAAAAAAAAAAAACCTTTAAATAAAACGCCTAGAAACTTGAAAACATGATATGATAGATGATACATGGGCTGGTCCATCGTCCATGGCATTTTCTGGTACCCTCAACCAGCTCGTGTCAGTCGCATTGCTGAGAAAACAGGCCCAAAATAAAAACAGGCATTTGTCTTGGCAGTTCGTTTGCCTAACATGAGCTATTTTGTTTTGTTTAAATTCTTTTTAGTAAAGAAGAAAAGACGAATGGTCATTTGTCAGTGTACACGAAAGCATAATGGTTGGCAACATCTCGACTACACTAGCAAGTTTAGTACTCTTCCCCTTCGGAAGTATGATATATATATATATATATATATATATATGCACACATACACTAGTATGCACGCAGTGCGTGCATGTATAATAAACCAATAAAGCAAAGCAAAAGTAGTTCTTACTAAAAAATTGTTGTAAGCAATGGTAAAAAAAAAAAACTAAATGACAAAGTAAAAAGTTAAAAAGAAAGGAAGAAAGAAAAAACATAAGAAGACAAAATAGTTGAATCAAAATTTTGAATGGTGAAAAAAAGATAACTCTCCTTTATATAATATTTATAGATTATAGATTATAGATAGATTTATTTATTAGCAACATAATATTAAATTATGAAATGAAACGATATACCATTAATGTGGAGAGTGATTTTATTTTTCTTTTTAACTATAGAGATTAGAAAGAATCGGATACATAATCAAAAAAAACGATATACCATTAATGTGGAGAGTGATTTTATTTTATTTTTCTGTTGCATCTAAAATATTAATGTTATTTGACTTGTTAAATATTATATAAACACTTGGCATGCCCAAGTTCAAAGTACTAGGCATGGAGTCTGACAAAATTAAGCACGCTCATGCTCAAAAGGCATCCATCACGCCCACCATATGAAATTTGACTTTTTTTTTTTTTTTAAATAATTCTAAAGGTAAATTGTTTTTTAGTTCCCAATTTGTTTACAAAGTTCGATTTGGTCAATATTTTTTCTAATTAAAAACCTCTTAAACTTTTTAAAATGGTACAAAATGATCATTTTATTTTTGTTAACAGATGCTAAATATTTAACAGTAAATATCACATAAATCATAGATGATTTACTATATAAGGACAATTAAGAAAAAATAATTACATGGTTTAACTTAAATGTATCATACATGTGATATATTACATCTATTATTGACATTTGTTAATAAAAAGGAGTATTTTATACCACTTAAGAAACTTTTAGTCAAAAAAATAATTTAAAAAAAAATTTTCAAGACCAAATCATAATCTCGTACTTTTAATAATAGTTTCGTAAAAAAAATTAGAAGTCATGTGGCAATGCTTAACATGCCACTATTGGACTACCTATACTGAATTAGTATCCAGTTACCTCACTTTGAAGAAAAATTGTTTTAATATCATTTGGTCACTCTTCAGTCACACATGTAACCATGGAATAATTGTATTATGGTTTGTGAACCATAGTAATATAGTTGAGATTCTCCTCATATTAGTACAATATTTTAGTATTGGATTAACTCTTGAGTATCCACATATGATCTTCAAACTTACTATATAGACGTGTTTGTGTGTGTTTAGTGCTTAAAATAAGCAAATTTAATGTTTTTAAATGAAATGTATATTATATATAAATTGACCCTTCAAAAAATAAAACGAAATAAGTTGACTTTAAACATATTAATTCATTATTGACGTTTTTGGTACACTAATTATTATTATTAATACTTTTCTAGACAACTATTATAATCAGTATTATTGTTGTTATTATTATGATACAAGTGTAAATTGGATGCACCGATGGTTACATGTCTGCTTGCCTACCTAACAATAATTCCATTCTAACTCCACTATAAAGTAAAAGGTTTGAATTTCCAATTTCCAAACTTCCAAATTAAAAAAAAAAAAATTGCAGGGAAAAAAGAAATACAAGGTGCCAATAGATACTAATAGGTCGTTTGGGGTGACAATTGAAGACGAAGTTTAGCGGTTGGTTTGGAAAGGTTATTTGAGAATGCGTGAATTGAAAATGAACTATGATATAAAAAATGATGTAAAAATTTATAATGTATGCAGAAAAAATGCAATATAGATATTATTTCGTTCATTTTTTTTTTTGTTTGATTTGAAAAAAAAAATATATCATTTCGACTTAAAAACGTTATGGACTTTTGAAATTTGAATTTTTGAAAAAGGAAGAAACAGAAAATGAGATGTAGATGTGAAAGTTGTGGAGTTGAGTAATTAAAACTATGTTTGAAATTGTTTTAAATGAGAGTTAAGTTATGATATGGGATAGCGGGTTTTCATTTTAGAAAGACGTATGTTCTATCCCCTATTGTATTAGGGGAAAAATCATACAAAGCAGTTGGGTACAACCTGTGTGTATCTAAAAAAACAGTAGGCTTTTTTTTTTTTTTTTTTAAGTAATTACAATAAAGGATATTAAGAAATATCATAAAACGACATTCAATGGCATAATATATCTTTTGGCTCAAATCTGCCTTGTAAAGGAGTGATAACAGACCCGTAGAATGGAGTCCACTGATTATTATTGTTATTAGTATTATTTTCTTCCTTTGTAATCACTTATCTCTCAGAAAATATATATATATATATATATATCGACAGTCCTTACCCTGTTCAGTTCATTGTCTCTTTCATAGAAATATCTATGTGAAATAATTTATAAGTGAAGGGAAAAGAAGAGAGAGAGAGAGAGAGAGAGAGAGAGAGAGAGAGAGAGAGAGAGGAAGAAGAAGACAGCAACAGGTTAACACCACGCCAACGTTAGTAATTGACTGCACTGGATTCAGGAGCAGAGCTAAAAACCATTATTAGTTGGGGACTTTTTAGGGGAAAAAAGAAGAAGATATATATATATATATATATATATTATATTTTAAGAAAAATCTGACAATTTTATTCTAAATTAATTATATTAGTTTTAACAAACGAGTCCAGAAATTTGAGTAATACATCAAGTCAGATATGAGAACAAGAATTAGACAATACTAACCTAATAAGAAAGTGGGTTATTAAATGCCCTTCATGAGATTCATAGCAAACCGAACCACTTTCTACTTGCAAATAAAAATCGTGAATGTCGTCAATAACATTTGTTTCAACAGAATGTTGAATCAGAGAGTAAACTGCTTTATAAATATTAAGAGCATCCATTTCGATGATCCACTTCGAGAATCCACAAGATAAAGCCAACCACGCACCTTTCCTAACCGCCAAGCATTCGCCTACATAAGGAGAGAAAAGTCCAGTCATCTACCTAGATATTGCCCCAAGTACTACCCCTCAATCATCTCATAGAGAAAGATAATTTAATATCAATAGAAACACATTTATATATATATATATATATATATTTTAATTAAGATCATTTTAAAAAGTGGCTCATGAATTATACTTTTAATTTCAAGAAGGTTCCTAATTAATTTTGCATGTCCGATTATGTCGAAATTTTTTATTGTTATAAAAATGGCTCGTATATCAGTATGCCATTAAAAACTGAATGGAAATTCAATATATTCAGATCGCGTGATCTTTAACTAAAATTAAAATTGTAATTAAATATTTTTGAGCAAGATAAGAAATTATACCTCCAAAATAGTTCTAAGACATTGACTAAAACACAGTTTTCACAATACATTATTGATTAAAGTGTAGTTTGCATAATATATATATCATAAGTAAAGAACATTATGAATGAGCTCTCATATAAATACACGTTTACAAATATAAAAATGAATAAATTATCTAAATATGTCAAATATTTTATAATTAGGAACTTTCTTATTTCCCAATATATAAATTAACATAAATAAATTTAAATTTTCTATAATACAATCAATTAATATAAAAATTAGAAACAATCATAAAAAAATAATTTCAATAACTATTTGATAATTACATCAAATCTCAACTATCTATTATAAAACAATTTCAGAGGCTGCAAATCTTGAAGTGAGGCAACTAATAGTCAACTCCTTGTCGGAGGAGATGCCATAGCTCATACGAATATTCCATTACTGTATTTATTATTAGACACCTGGAGTCTAAAGCAAGAAAACAACTTAAAAAAAAAAAAAACTTAAGATGGAAAATTCGACTCAACATTTTATAATAAAATCATAGAGTAATAAACTGTATTTACAGTCATAAAAACAACTTTTTTAAATGAAAACATCAAAGAAAATAACTTATTTTATTATTATGGCATGCTCTTGTTAACGGAGTTATTCTAATTTGTATTCCCTAAGCTTTAGGAATATACTCATTTCTTTTTCAATATTATTTGTAGTTTTGAAATAAACATTTTTTTAAAAAAATAAAAACTTTTTATTTGCTTTTTAGGTTTGGATTGTATACCTAATTAAAGAGTTTTTTTTTATGTAATTAAGCAAAATGACAAAAAAAAAAAAAAACGTAAAAATCTAGATTAGTTGAGTTAAATGAGTATCACGTCATTTTCTAGCACTAGCAAAAGATTAAAGAGGAAAAGAAAAAGAACAAGTTTATCACGGCTGTTTGCAGAAACAAAAAGTTTTATCACGTTAACTGCAAGTATTGGAATTTATATTGAGAAAAAGACCTTATTAGAAAAGGAGAGCAATTCAAAAAAAGGTAATTAATATCTAAATTTAGTCTCCTAAAATATTAAAATTATTTTCTTATATTATACATATTTTGTTTCTTCCCTCTCAAAAGTCTTAAAATTTTTTGTTTTTTGGTTGAGCGCTCTAATAGTCCATCCTACCAAACTCTTAGCTTTAACTGTCGGTCACAGAACCATTATTTGGTGGTAAGAAGGGGAAAAAAAACCAAACAGTTAAAATAAAAATAAAAAATGAAACTAAAAATTTCTACAAATAACCCAAGGTCTCGATAATATCAAGGTCTATAGTTTCCCTTACGGAAAAAAAAAAAAGAAAAAAACAAGATTTATATTGCTATAGACACAATTTTTTTTTAAAAAAGAAAAGGTCAGACAATTTATTTAAATTTTTAAAAAGAAGAAATATTCCGATTTTAGTTAGCTTTGCCTCTTCTTTGGTTTTCCTTTTCTTTTCCCCTCCAGTGAAAGAGTATTAAGCTATTCTAAAAAATAAATAAATAAAAATAAAGAAAATAAAGAAAGTTAGATAGATGAGTTAAAAGGTAACCTAAATTTAATCGCACGGCCAAGATTGACCAAGCTCGTCTACAAATACATTTCTCAGTCTCGTAGTGAACGCTGTCAGCAGCTCTCTCTCCACAAACTCTTTCTTTCTCTATATCTATCGATCTAAGCTTAAGGTTCGGTTATGGCGCCGACTATCCACATCACCTGCGTCAAGGCAAGGCAGGTCTTCGACAGCCGTGGCAATCCCACCGTCGAGGTTCGATTCCAACCGATCTCTCTCTTCTTCTTCTTCTTCCTTTTGCGCTTACCGATCTGCGACTCGATATTCTTTTTTTGCCTGTTCTTCGGTCGTCTTTGGAATCGTTTTCTCCAAATTTCTCTGCTTCTTTGAATTTTCGTGTTTGGTGATTCGGAGATCCAGCTGATTTCGGCTTTGATTATCATTTCTTTAGTAATCCCGTTGTTCCGATCTTACACCAACAATCTGTTTCTGATGAGCTAATTGCTTCGATTTTGTTCTTGTAGTCCTTAATTTTCCATCATTTTGTTCTTTTTTCCACTTAAATATTACAGTTAATTTTGTGTATATCTATATATATATATATGTATATTAGTTTATTTTGTAAGCGGATGTGCGTTGGTGCAGGCTGATGTACACTTGTCAGATGGAACTATAGCTAGAGCCGCTGTTCCAAGTGGTGCATCCACTGGTATGTCACCTGTTTATCTGATCTTTTTTTTTTTAAATGTGTGTGTTTGTCTGTGTGTTATACATATATTTATATGTCTGTTTGATAATTTTCCTGCATTTATTTTTATCAGACCTTTATTTGTTGAATCTGTGATTTAGAGAGATCCAAATTGTTAGCACACCGTCTTGAAATGAAATTCATTTTAAAATGAGAATCATAAATGAATCAGGGTGTTTGGGAGAGAGAAAAATGAGTGTGGCATGAATTTCGAAAAAGTGGATTTGGATTTGAAATGAAATGATTTTTTTTTTTGATGTGAGTGTGAAATGGTGTATCCAACACACTTAGATTAAACTTGGAGGTCATAAGTTTCATGTGCTTCTTTCTTCGTTTTAATATATTATTTTCCGAATCTGACTTTAGGAGTGTACGAGGCTCTTGAGCTAAGAGATGGAGGGTCGGACTACCTTGGAAAAGGTGTATCGAAGGTGAGTTATTTGGATTGCAAATTCGGTTGATCCGTGTTTTGTTTATATTGTGTTATGCTTTGATTATTAAAGAAAAACTAGTATACATGTTATATTCGTCCATTTCTTTCTGTGTGTTTGTAGGCTGTTGAAAATGTCAACACCATCATTGGCCCAGCATTGGTTGGCAAGGTTGGTTGAACTTATTTCCTTCTAAATGACATTGTATTCGTCTTCAACATTTGGGAATTTGAAATTCAGTTTTTCAACAGATTTTTAGTTTTTAGTTTTTTTCTTTCACTGAACACTTCAACTACAATTTTTCAGGACCCAACTGAGCAAACTGCAATTGACAACTTCATGGTTCAACAACTTGACGGAACTGTTAATGAGTGGGGTTGGTGCAAACAGAAGGTAAACCAAGTTTTACTCAATAAAGCATGAGATTTAGGGATCATATAGTTATTTTGTACTTGGATAATAAACTTTACTTGTGGCTTTTCAGCTCGGCGCAAACGCCATATTGGCTGTGTCTCTTGCAGTCTGCAAGGCTGGTGCTAGTGTCAAGAAAATCCCTCTCTACAAGGTATATTGTGGATAAATCTCCATCTACTGTATTGGCTCTTGTCACTCTCCATTACAATAAAACTGGATGAGATATACTGATATTATTTCTCTATGGCACGGAGATGTAAAGTTGTGTGGTGTAATGTATTGCCCTCTACTTGGTACAACAAGTGATATTGGCCACAGTTGCTGATTGACCTTGAATTTATTACGAAGTCTTTATTTTTCTTTCTATGTTAGCATGACTGTTGGATAAGTCTGATATCGGTTTTGTGTCATCCTTTGAGTGCAGCACATTGCAAACCTTGCTGGGAACAAGAACTTGGTCTTGCCCGTTCCCGCCTTCAATGTCATTAATGGTGGATCACATGCTGGAAACAAACTTGCAATGCAGGTACGCATCTTAGCAGTTTATTTCTCCCTTTTTTTTTTCTCTTTTTTTTTTTGTTTTTTGTTTTTTGTTTTTGAATTCTCGTCTTTAGTATCCTGATCCCATTTGTTCTTGCAGGAGTTCATGATTCTTCCTGTTGGGGCTTCCTCATTTAAGGAGGCCATGAAGATGGGTGTTGAAGTTTATCACCATTTGAAGGTGGATTGCATTTCCTTTTTGAGCTTTTACTGTTTGCACAGAAAATTATTCCTGCTTGCTAACTAATCTTTCCCTCTTCAGGCTGTTATTAAGAAGAAATATGGTCAGGACGCAACTAATGTTGGTGACGAAGGTGGCTTTGCTCCTAATATTCAGGTTTTTTTCACAAGATCCTGATGTCAAGAAAACTTTTCAGAGTCGCATATCCTGTTTCCTTTCTCTAGTTTATTTACTCATCTTTTTGTGTTGTTATACAGGAGAACAAGGAAGGTCTTGAATTGCTCAAGACAGCCATTGCCAAGGCTGGATACACAGGCAAAGTAAGTTTCTTTTCCAATATGTTTGTATTGTTTGGTTTAAGAGGAGTAAATCATATATATTTTCTTCCACGCGAAATTTAAAATTGCAAGAGATTCAAGGGGATAAAGAAATTGCTCTTCTCTCTTAGGTTGTTATTGGAATGGATGTTGCTGCTTCCGAGTTCTACGGATCAGATAAAACCTACGACCTGAACTTCAAGGAAGAGGTGATTTACCTGTTATTGCAAAAGGCTGTGGATATGATATTTGTTATTTGGTTGGTCAAACAAAAGCCATGTAGGCTAAGGGAAAGTTTGATTTCGTTCAAGCTTCACCCCAAACTCCCACATAAATTATAGCCTGCTGGGATGAACAGAACTAATTTGTGAACTCTTGCAACTGGAATGCATTCACGTTCTTTGATTAAATCAAAATACTATTAGCTGCTTTTTCTCTTTTGGATCTCTAAGAGTTACTTAATTAAATTATCATTGCCTGCCAACAGAACAATGACGGTTCACAAAAGATCTCAGGAGATGCTCTTAAAGATCTCTACAAGTCGTTTGTGTGTGAGTATCCTATTGTGTCAATTGAAGATCCATTTGACCAAGATGACTGGGAGCACTACACTAAGCTGACCGCTGAAATTGGAGAACAAGTTCAAATTGTTGGAGATGATCTCTTGGTCACCAACCCTAAGGTTTGCACTCATGATTATTTATGTTATTTGTTGTTTGAGGACAGATTTTGAGTGGTCTTCATTTTAGAAGAAAGTGCACTTTCGTCCAACGCTCTTTTAACTGATTAAAAAAATTGCGAAACACATTAAATTGAACTATAGATGATCTAACGACTTCGTAATTTTGTTTCATCTTTTCAGAGGGTTGCGAAGGCAATCCAAGAGAAAGCTTGCAACGCCCTTCTTCTGAAGGTACTTTTGTGATATAGTCTCACTGGCATTCTACTAGTCTCATTTCGGTTATAACATGCGAATCACCCTTTTTTATGTTGTACTATTACAGGTGAACCAAATTGGATCTGTAACTGAGAGCATTGAGGCTGTGCGGATGTCTAAACATGCTGGGTGGGGTGTTATGGCTAGCCACCGCAGGTTTGGAAGTCAACCTTGACAAGCAGCATTATTAGTTAAAATCTAAAATACTTCCCCATCTGCTTTAAGTTTCTCATCGCTAACGTTTTGCATTATTTGGTTGCAGTGGAGAGACAGAGGACACTTTCATTGCTGATCTCTCTGTCGGTTTGGCTACGGTAATTATCCGATCAACTTCTCTGTCAGGGGCTGTTCTAATCATTTTACAAGCCTTTCTGTCAATCGGCTGTCTAATCACACCTATTTTGCGAAATTCTTTTCTGTAGGGTCAAATCAAGACTGGTGCTCCATGCAGGTCGGAGCGTCTTGCCAAGTATAATCAGGTTGATATTCTGTTCTCTGAACTCTCTCCTTTGCTTACGTGTTGTATAGACTAGATCTTATTTTGCTCCGCAAACTTTGGTGTTTAACTTCTTTTCTTTCTTTTTTTTTTTACCCTCTGTGCTTGTAGCTCTTGAGAATTGAGGAGGAGCTTGGCTCAGAAGCAGTGTATGCCGGAGCTAAGTTCCGCAAACCCGTTGAGCCCTACTAGAAGATGAAATTGAATCTATGTTATGCAGGATTTTAAGCAATGGAATTTCACTTGCTGTGAATAAGTTTCACCTGTAGAACGGCTTAGCTTTGCGAAACTTGAACGAAATGTTTTCTTTTTTGTTTCCCCAAATAATACTGAGAGAAGTTTTGTTTTGAGAGCTTGAACAGCGCTGAACTGATATTTCATGGAATATCAAATGTTCTAAACATATTTATCCGTTTGAGTTGCATTTTTATGGTGGCAGCTTCTGTGCTTCTAAAATGATTTTCTACTTTTCATGGTTGGATACAATTGTTTCTATCTATATATATCCTGCCAAGATAACAATAAAAGGCTTTTCTTGAAATTCAACTTCACTTCTCTATTTTAGTTATTAGAGCACTTCCAGTGTGTTGCGACATTTTTGTGCTAAATTTGTCATACCCAAAACCTTTTCTTTTGGTATAAAATATTAAAAAACTTGGTAAGCACCGTATATGCCAAAATTTTAAATTAAAAGTTTACTTAAAAAAAAAATAATAATAAGTCAAATATAGCATTGAGTATTGATATCTTTGCGCATAAGGTATGTTAATTTTGTTGTCGGTATCTGCATGCGAGATGGTTTAATAAACAACTTCTTAATCTAAAGTCTTCAGATCAATACAAGAGATTGAAAGGCGAAAGATAAGAAAAAAAGGGGAAGGCAAGTCTCAAAAGGATTTTCGTTTTATATTTTTCGTTTTTCTTTTTTGTTGAAGAGTTAATCGCATATCTCATTGAAGTAAAAGGCTAGTTTTGCTAATTTATGTCATCTTTGGAATTATTATACACTAAACTATTTGGTCTGGTAATTAAAAATCAGGAATTATTGCATGTTCATCTTTGGAATTATTATGCACTAAACTACACTAAACTACCGATCAGGCAATAAAAAACCAGGAATTATTACATATGTATACGTAACAATTGACATGTACAATAATTTCAGAAGCAAGATGATGAAATTTATCTCATATCGAATATTTCAAACAGTGACGAAGCCATAAACTTTGGTGAGGGAGGCTATTAATAACAAGTTTTATTTTTGGAGAAATAAAATAAAGTTTTTAATTTTTATAGGGGGGTTATATGTAAATTTTTTTTATGAAATACATATATAAAAACATAATCAATAAAAAGTTGAGGGAGGCTTAAGCCCTTTTCGTGCTCTTATATCTCGGTTCGTGATTTCAGATCATAGCTCAGCGTATAGAGTATTCTTATAGAGTAAAATCTAGTAACCTTTTTGTTACATAACTTAAAATTATGATTACGACAATGGATTAAAAATACCCTAAAAATTAATAATGT
This sequence comes from Ficus hirta, assembly GCA_038430175.1. Taxonomy (NCBI): domain Eukaryota; kingdom Viridiplantae; phylum Streptophyta; class Magnoliopsida; order Rosales; family Moraceae; genus Ficus; species Ficus hirta. The sequence continues at coordinate 20,608,585 of CM076597.1, read as the reverse complement.
AATAAAAAACAATTAAATTGCAGGCTGTGGGGTTCGAACCCACGCGCACTTGAGTGCAGTAGATCTTAAGTCTACCCCCTTAACCACTCGGGCAAACCTGCTGAGTGTCCACGCTGCAACTTTCAAATAATAAGAAGGAAATCAGTTAGGATTTTTGGTGGCACATTTCCATTGAACTTTACATAGATATATAATTCAACAAGAAGTTAAAATTAACTTCGCTTTCATTTTGAATTAAGGAATCTTGCTCATTTTTGATAATGTATTCTCCAAGATTAAATAACAAAGATAATCACCTTAACCATAACTACTAAAATACTTCATTACTTCCATGTAAAATTTATGGATTCTCCTTAAATTATAACATTTGTTTTATCACACCTTCTAAATTTGAAAATATATCTACTACGTCTCTAATTTGACCCTCCAAATTTTAAACATGCTATTCTTTTAATGGAATAGCTCATAATCATATAAAGCATATAAAGAGGATACAATTCTTAGTTCTTTAAACTCAATTGAATTGGGTTCATTCTTCACTTTTCCATCTCTTCTCATACATCTAAACAACTATTCCATAAAAAAGAATATATATTAGACCTGTGACCCAACTAATTTATTTGGAGAAAAAAGCATTAATTAACCTCTGAATATTATACTTAATGTTAAATTAATCGACAAACTAACCAATTTATATCACGTTATTAAAATTAAGTGGTAAATGTAAAGACGTATTATAAATTAATATGTTGGAAAATTAATAAAGTATATTGACGAAAGTACTGTAGAATTGGAAAATTAATCCGCAAAATATTATGTTTTCCCTTTTTCTATCATTTTAATCTGAAAAACAAAAAAGAAAAAAAATTTATAAATTAAAGTCAAATAAGCAAAAACTTGCAGGCTGTGGGGTTCGAACCCACGCGCACTTCAGTGCAGTAGATCTTAAGTCTACCCCCTTAACCTCTCGGGCAAACCTGCCTGTAGTCCTCTTTCGTAAATTTTAAAATATAAAGCAAACCAACTCTGCCAAACATCCACACCCATAAAACCCTAAACCAAAAATCAAACGAAACAAACAACAAAAGGGCAAGAGAAGAGAGAGAGAGAGAGAGGTCAGTCAGACACCGATCACGGCCATTGATGACAGTGAGAAGGAGAAGAAGAATCTGAGAAAGCATCAATGGCGGAACACTTGGCGTCGATCTTCGGGACGGAGAAGGACCGAGTGAACTGCCCCTTCTACTTCAAGATCGGAGCTTGCAGACATGGCGACCGCTGCTCCAGGCTTCACACCAAGCCCAGCATCAGCCCCACCCTACTCCTCTCCAACATGTACCAGCGGCCCGACATGCTCACCACCCCCGCCGTTGATCCCCAGGGCCAGTCCCTCGATCCCCGCAAGATCCAGGACAACTTCGAGGTTCTCTTTCTTCTTCCCTAACCTCTCTCTCTCTCTCTCTCTCTTCAATTTGATTGATTTTTAATTTTTTTTTCCTCTTGTTTAAATGAAGGATTTTTACGAAGATCTGTACGAGGAGCTGAGCAAGTACGGTCAGATTGAGAGCTTGAACATCTGTGATAATTTAGCTGACCACATGGTAATATATATATATATATGTATGTATGTATGTATATATTTGGGTGTGAATTTGTTTTGTTTATCTGATTAATTGATCTCTCTCTCTCTCTCTCTCTCTCTCTCTCTCTCTCTCTCTCTCTCTCTCTCTCTTTTGGGAGCAGGTGGGGAATGTTTATGTGCAGTTCAGAGAGGAAGAGCACGCTGCAGCTGCTCTTCATAACCTGAGTGGAAGATTCTATGCAGGTTTTATTTTTATCCTTATTTTATAAACCTTGTTTAGACATCGGAAATTTACAGTCTTTTGGTTTTTCAAGTTTATTGGTTTTCCATGGAAGAGACACATTTATGAAACATGTAAAAATATCCTTCAAATTTGGAGTTTATGCTTTTGTCTTTTCGGTCTAATGGGTTAGTTAAACATAAGCTGTGACCTTCAATAAGTGTATCGTCTCACTATATGTTGGTTAAAACCCGTCCATGCCAAGATTAGATCCTTACTTCATAAAATAAGGCGCATTTGAGCACGGTTAGGTAAGTTTTTATTAGTTAGTTGAATCCCCAATGTAATGCAGTTTTTCAAGTTGGAGTTCGTTCTTTTGTTGTTCGAACCATTACTATACTAGTACTAGAGATGAGAACATAATCGAAGAGTACATTTACAGCATCTGACACTTGATTTTAAATCTGGTTTCAGGTTATAGGGATTTAAATTCAAACCAGAGCCAGTTTTAGCTCAAATGACTTCGCACGATTGAATTAGAATTTCCCAGATATGGTCGTTATAAATTGGCTTTGTCTTTTACATATCTTAACTTTCAATGTGATAAAGCACATTTTAGTCGAGTGATAACAGTTTCCAACATGCATTTACCTATAGTCTGTAAGGAAGTCTGTTTCCTTTCAGACACACAGACTTTATGTTGATACTTGATAGGATATTAGGAATATAATGTGTTAAGAAAAGTGTGCGTCAAAAGCAAGCTTATTTTCAAACATATATTGTACTGTTCAGTTGGACGTTGAATTCATGTACAACAAGTTTATATCTCACTTCGCGGCAGCTTGTCACCAATCTATTTGTCATATCTTCTCTTGCTCTACTTCCTTTCTTTTCTTTTCTTTTCTTTATTTTTTATTTTAGGGTAACATAGTAGTAGTGGTAGTTTGAAAACAGTTTGCTCGGTTACAACATTTTGGCAATTTCATGGATGTTTAGGGCGTCCCATTATCGTTGACTTCTCGCCAGTGACGGATTTTCGTGAAGCCACATGTAGGCAGTACGAGGAAAATGTATGCAGCCGTGGTGGATACTGCAACTTTATGCATTTGAAGAAGATTAGTAGGTGAGTTGGTTCCTTTTCTCTTTGAGAGCATCTTGTGACCAAAAATATCTCTTGCTTATTTTGATGTTTATTCACTCTGTAAATTCCAGGGAGTTGAGACGAAAATTATTTGGGAGGAGCAGGCGGAGACGTAGCCACAGTCGCAGCAGAAGTCACAGTCCTCAACCTCATAGGAACCGTGGTTATGAGGAACGTCCACAGGGTGGTCGTGGTTCTGGTAGAAGAGACGATGAAAGGGATCATCGTTACCCTGATAGGAGGCGGCATAGAAGCCGCAGTCCTGGACGTCGAGGGGGAAGAAGTAGAAGCCCTGGGGCCGGGGGGAGGAGGAATAGGAGTCCGGTCAGGGAAAGTAGTGTTGAAAGAAGAGCTAAAATAGAGCAATGGAACAGGGAAAGGGAACAATCAGACACTGCTGCTGATAACAAGCAGAATAACAACAGCAATGAAAGCGACAGGAATGGTTTTGCACCGGACGCAAGTCAGTATGATGATCAGCATCAGCACTAGTATGGTGGGCTTAGTTGCTGGTCTGAAGCTTTCTGGTTTGTCTCTCTAATTTTATCTCGTTACAATGTTCTAAACAGGGAAAAATTTGTACATTTGGCTGACCCTTTTTACCAAATACAGCTGACTGGCCATGCCATGCAGTTGGAGGAAGGCTCTTTTTCATCGTTTTGATTGATATTTAAAATCTTACGGCTGCTCAAATAATGTCATGGTAAAGGTCCTCTACTTTCCTCAAACTACTTTCAGGTGCAGCTGTTGAACTTGATGCCTCCCAAGATCAAAATCCGAGCTCATTAGTCGTATCATTCCGTGATGTCGTATACTTGTTTGCTTGTCTTCACCCTTGCTTGTGACCAAGATTTGACGGAGGTCTTCAATTGTGAAATTTCCGTTATATGTCCAACTTATTTCGAGTTCATAGAGACTTAGAAGTAGCTATTGTATTACTTTAAGTTTATTAACCTTGAGGTGTAGCATAAAGATGGTTTTTCTAAGTAGTTTGTGAACTTGCATGGTTTATAACTTAAAAAATTTATGCCGTCTCGCACTTTTGATGCATCAAAACCTTTAATATGTTTTTTGGATAAATTGCTCAGTTGGTCTTTGAATTTCAGGCGAAGTTGTATTTTGGCCTCTAAACCTCTTTTTCTTATTATTAAAAGCTCCCTCTCCCTAGAATACCTAAAAAGGGTTCAATTGTCAAATTTGAGATGGATCAGAGCACTTGTATAGAACATGGATCCGATGTTTGAGGGCATTTAGGAAACTAATTATTAGATAGATAATAAAACTGAATTAAAATAAAAAACTACAGTAAAATATATTATAGGAGAAGAAAAACTTGAAGCAAGTTGGCTAGGGGTGCGCGGGAGGAGAAAAGGCTCGTGAGAGGGGGTGCTCAGGGCAATGGAGGGGCTGATCCCTCAACACACCAGGCGGCCTGCACTTGCAACACGTGATGGTGATTTGGTTGGGATTGCGGGTAGTTTTGCAATGGAGGTCATGCGACATAGGCCCGAGTTTGATCTAGGGAGCTTGATGTGGTGGCAAAACAGCGATGGAAACGAGCGGAGGCATATGGGGTTGTGGTGGCTTGCGAAAGGGGTAGATGGGTCGCAATGGTGGCCCAATTTCATGTCACTTGTGTTTCGCGAGGGATTGGCAAGCTTGCAACAGTGTATGCCTCCTGACGGGCAGCTCTGGTTTGCGAGGGACAAGCGAGCTCGGAATGGCGGATCTAGTTTGTGGTTAGGCTCGTGGAGGCAGGGTGGGTTTGCCAGCGGAGTCTCGAAAGCACTCGGAGATTTGGTGATTGACAAGCTCGTGTTGGTGGTGGGTTCACAGCTAGGGCTATGTTGGACTCTGGGTATTGGTCGTAGAACGGATTCTAATGGCAGCTCCAATAAAATGTGTGGAGAATTCCTGGATCTATTCAAAATAACATATTCGTTTGTGTACATTTATGTGACTAAAAACATTTTTTTTTTCCTTCCAACTAGTGTTTTTAAATTTCAACTTGTTTAAGGTAGTTTGGCAAATTCAGTTCAAACTCAAAACTATTCTGGTTTCCTGTCTCATTTTTAGCAGGTGTGAAAAAAGACCAAATTGCACCCTTTTAAGTATTTAAGGAACTTCTATTAAAAAAAAAAGGATAAATTGTTATATTTATCTCTGAACATTTAATTTAATACAATTTTGATCCCTGAATTTTTTTTCATAGTTGGAATACCCTTAAATTTTTAAAATGTTACTACAATAGTCTTTTATGTTAATTTTTAGATGAAATCCGTTAATTAACATCACTTTTGGACTAAACTGCTTACAGATTCCGTTTAACAATTAATCAAAATGATTATTGTAATAATATTTTAATAATTTAGGGATATTTCTGGTTCTTTTTTTTTTGTAGTTAGGATAATCATAATCTATTAAAAACGTTGATTGTAGTTTTTTTTAAAATTTTTTTACGGAATCCGAAATTAACATCACTTTTTGACCAAATTATTAACAGATTCCGTTCAAAAATTAATGAAAGGGACTATTGTAACAACATTTTAAAAGTTTAGGGGCATTCCAACTACAAAAAAAATTCAGGGATCAAAGTTACATAATGTTAAGAGTTTAGGGACTAAATGAGTAATTTACCCTAAAAAAAGGCTCAATATATAACTTCACTTGAAGTTCAGGGACCAATGAAGTAATTTATCCTAAGCTTCTGCAATATTGTCATGAGAATTTGCTCAGGGCTTAAAACATCTTCTACAGTGAGAAAAGCACAGGATTCAGTTCCAAAAGCATCATCAGTTAAGATCAGAGACAAAATGATCATGGTCTAATGGACTCCAAGACAAAAGGATGAGACGACTCTCAGTATCAACAAACAAAACCCGTCCAAACCCAGTTTGTGATGGAACGGTAAAGCTAGTTCTTTTTATATTTACTACTAGGTCCTTCACTTTACGGTAGCATGTTTGGCCTTAGTGTGAGATTGCAATGCAACATCTGAGCCAAACGACCTACAAACAACAATAACAGAAGAAATCACAACACGACGACGGAAAGTAGCGAACAACGACATGGAGGAAAAGAGACGACACTTGCCTGTTGCATGACTTGCAAGGGAAGGCACCACCCGATTTCGGAGTCTGCTGTTTTGGCTGGTCATTCTTAGCTGTTGTTTTCCCAGCCTGTTTTGCAGGGTGAGGAGTTGCTGTATGGCCACCAACTTTATTGCCACCTACATCGACGATTAGTTACAATTAAGCAACTTAAAAACGACGTGCTGTTGGTATTGCAAAATAGTTGGTTTAATCAAAATGACAAACTATCGAATGTAGACTACTAAGTAAGCAGCGATGTTGATGCAACTGCAAAAAAAAGTTGCACCTAAGAATAAGAGTAGAGAACAAAATTAGACTGCAAGAAACTCACCAGTCTTTGCAACAGCCTTTTCAGGTGTCTGAAATTTCGCCCTTTTATCGCCACCTGAAGTTTTCTTAGCAGCTTCAGCAGGTCTTTTCTTGCTGAAATCAACCTTTAACATTAAAGAAAAGAAGGAAAGAGATTTCAATTAGTCACAATTTCCAGAAACAGCATAATAAGACATACCGCTAATTGCTAAAAGGGGTCGTCTCTCGTATAAAACCAATTATTATTTAAAAAAAAAAAAAGAATGGATGCAGGAGATGACTCTTTAACCTTGTTTTCTTCCTCTTCACTTTCATCACTTTCACCACTTTCATAATCTTCACTTTCATCCTCGTCGGTTTCAAAGTCGTCTTCATTGCTTTCTTCTTCTTTCTTGGCCGTGGCCTGAACAAGATGAACAGCAAGCCAAACGACATTATGCAAAATCATTCTTGCAAGCATATATGTCGGCCATGTACAATTAGCACTGCTAACTGCATGTCCTCATACAGTTAATACCAGTTAATTGAACTGAAAAGGCATTCGATACATCCTATGTATGATTTTCGTGTGTTAACAAGGACATTCTCTACAATTCCTAACAAAAGATAGAATAATGATCAAATGTTTGGGAAACAAAAAAGGTGAACTTTTTTCTTCTGCTGTTTTTTTTGGTCGCCATAAAAACAAAACAAAGATGAGAATACCTGCTCATCATCAGATGCCACATCGTTAGACGATGAAACTTTTTCATTATTTCTGGTACTTACCCTTTGATCAGGTTTAATATCTTTCTTCACGTCCACACTCTTTTCCTCTAGTTTAGCCTGTAAGCTAGTCCCACCTAGATAAACATGTTAAAAACATATTAAAAATACTCCAAAGTTAACACGCAGGGCAGCAAAAATTAATGAGGATGAACCTTACCATGCTCAAAGGAAACATGGGCCAGCTCATCTTCAGAATCTGATGAGTCATCTGGAAAACGTATAAATGCTTAGACTTGATTACAAGTAGAGACTGTAGAACAAATAAAATAACAAAGGCAATTACTCACCATCTTCATCATCCGTGATGGACGACAAGACAGATGCAGTTAAAGATTAAACAAGCATAGGCAATTTAAACAGCATAAAATATACATATTTCGAAGAAAGCAATGCATATGCTAAAATATTCAGAGGAGTTAACAAAAGGATATCCATGTGGAACATAAGATTTATATCCAGTGAAGTGGACACTCCCATTTTTCCAGTTATGGGATAACTCAAAGTCCTTCTCAAACACAAGATCAAAAGAAATCTGAGGGAACTTTTCGGAAGAAAGTATTCCAATAACAAACTTCTCATCACCAACTTTTGCAAACAGATACACAGGTTCGCTCCCTTTGTCTTTCTTGACCTCACCCAGACAAGCCTGCATATGATACGATTTAAATAACATATCACAGTTAAACTAAATTACTAGGTTGAAAAGTAAGCAAAGAAACCCAAGTCCAAACTTTACACAAATCACTAATTACTTGTGAGAGATGCAAGATCGTTTCCTCGTCTTGCTCCACCACAAAAGGCTCTCCACTTTTGACCTCAACACCTGGGCATTGAATCACACTTGTTAAAACCAATAACCGCAAAAACTCCAACTAACGGTATACACAGAAGAAATGGCAAAACGTTTTGCGACAGTTTTACATACAATTTCTCATCAAACAAATACCCGTTTCACACTGCTCTCAAAATAAAATGTTGGTAGTACTAGTATCCCATTTTGTCCTTATAGCTGATTAATTTACTGAAACATTCTCATTTCTCTCCCACATTCAACAAGAATGAGCACAAACAGAGAAGGTTTATATCAGTTAAGTAAAACTCGAGTGTAAAATGCAAATCAACATTTAGAAAACCGCTTGAATAACTCTAATACAGAAAGCCAGAAAGTCTAGCTTAACACCTTAAAGTTCCTAAACCAGATAATAGAACTATAATATACAATTTACTGAGGTAATTAGCATATACTGCAAAATAGATTTTTCCCTTTTTTTTCTTTTTATTTTCTGAGTAACCAAACTAGAGTGTAAAGTAAACTCATACGAACAAGGTCAAAAACCCGAACCTAGTGAATTAGACATATCTTCAGCTGGATCAAAATCGAATAGAAATCAGAAAAAAGATCTTTCGAGAGAAATCAAAGCGAAAAAAATTGTACGGATGTACTAATTTCGAGCGACATTTCAACTCGCATTCGCTTATTGGAAGTGTTAAATCTAAGCGCAAACGAGCCTACAGAAGAACAACCCTAGCAGTGGGGGAGAAACTCAAACTCCTAGAATCCGTACGTTTTCCCTCGTTTTCTTGAAACCAAACAGCTAAAATAGTTCCAATCGAAAGGCAGAGAGACGGAGAATTTAGTACAGAAAAGGAATTCTTGAAAAAAGGAAATGATCGTAGTCAGAAAGAGAGAAATTACCCCAAAACTCCATTGTTGAAGACGAGCAGCTGCAGGGAGCGCAAAGGTAACAGGCTTCTAGAAAAAGCCTCTTCGAATTCCTCTCTTCTAATTATTTATTATTTATATTTCACAAGCAAAAGAATTGTTTATGTATATTTATTAGGGTATTTAGTACTGTGCTCCTAAATTTATCATTTTAATAATTTATCTTTCAAATTTTTAATTTTAATAATTTATTCTTTTAATTAGTTATATTGTAGTAATATAACGTCTATAAGTTAATTTTCTGTTAAATTAGTTATTAAAAGCCCACGTATGTCTTATGTGAAGACGGAAAAATCCATTTCCAACTAAAAATTTCTAAATTTATTGCAAATCCTAATACAAATCTTTTAATTTTAAATCTTTTATTTAGTACAAAATTAATTAAAAGGGATATATTATAATAATTTAACAAGTTCATGTGATGAATTAGCAAAATTAAAAATTTAGATGGTAAGTTGTTAAAGAATAACAAATTTAGGACACCAGTGTTAAAAATCCTATTTATTATTTAGGCTTTTTATACTTGTGCCCTTATCGCATTATTATGATTTACATCCTAAACTTTCAATTTTAGTAATTTATCTCTTCTCAAATTTTTTTTTTAACAATTTGTCTTCTAAACTTAAAATTGTATAGCAAAATATTCTTAATTAATGAAAGTGCTAAATTTTTTTTATGGTAATTAGCATGTGACTTACACATACTTCATTATTAATAACGTGAAGTTTTTTTAAATCAATGTTAATATGAATTTATGCTTTAAATAAGATTATACTTGTTTGGGTTAGACTTTGTCTTTCATAATACCATTAGCCTTCGACTGTTCGTCAAACGAACAATGAACTCATGATCCCAATCTATTTGATTTTTTTGTGTGTTTGGGCCAGACCCAATTTATGATCTCAATTCGTTCCATCATGAACAATGATCGTTCGTACTCGAACGACAGACCAGTCGGTTCAACCATGGATCGGTTAAACGTTTGAGTCTAATGTAAGCCACAAACGGCAGATAAACCCATGGTCTTTTTGACTATTCATTTCATCATTCGTCGCTTGTTCTTGACGAATATTACAAGGGCTAATCCCTATAACCGTCAAGCTCACGATCGATGATGACGTTATATCAGATCTATTCTGATAATTGTCAAGCCCACGATTGACGATGATGTCATATCAGATCTACTTTGATAACCGCTAAACCCACGATCGATGATCAAATTCACTCTAGTAACTGCTAAGTCCACGACATAACTTGCGTTCTTACACGTATTCAGATAGACATCTTGCAAAAACCACTCACCACGAACTGCGGGTTCAGACCTACTACTCTTCCTCTATAAATAGAGAAAAACCGCCTTCAGACAGGGGACTTTTTTTTTCCTTATCTTGGCCTACTCTTACGCTATCCGATTATACTAAGAAATTATAACTCACTATACTTAAAAACAATCATATATAGTGAAGAAACCACACACAGAGGACGTAGCACATTTCCCGCGAATCTCTCTAAATTTTGGTATTGTTATTCTCATTCCTTTCATTTTTCTGACTTGATTATTTTGTGATTATGATGTTCTATGAATTTCATAAGCGATATCCAAGGACCCCATTGATTATTTATTTCATTCTTTTTTACTAACTTCGGTTAAAATTTGACGGTAAATTCCCAGCATCTACAATACTTACGTTTGATTTGTCGGTTAGAGATAAAATTTTTAAGTTGGAGTTAGTTGACTTTTCAAAAAGTAATTATAATTTTTATTTACTTTTCAAAAAAAGATAAAAACTGATATAAAAAATATAATTTAATTAGAGTTAAACTTAATTATCAAACAGAACATATATATATATATATATATTTAAATTTTAACAAAACTTAAGTAAAGACCTTAAATTAACAAAAATAAAAATGACTATTTATTTTATTAAATGATGACCCATGTGTAATTTGTAGGTTGATTTTGATTTTTCATCAAAAAAATTAACAATGTTATTAATTAATGGGGGGTTTGGTGTGTAAGTTTGAGTTGAAATTTTTCAATAAGTGTGTTTTATAATACGAGGGTGTTTGATGAATGAGTTGAGTTTGAGTTGAGTTGAAATTTTTAAGTTTGAGTTGAATTGACTTTTTAAAAAGTAGTTATAAACTTTATTAATTTTTTTAAAAAAAATAAAAATTAAGATAAAAAAATATAATTTAGTTGAAGTTAAACCCAAATGCCAAACGAATCATACATTTCGAATTCAATAAATGTATTGTCAAAATTAAAAAATGAAATCAAAGTATAACTGTGTAAAAAGTTCAAAGGTAACCAATTAAAAAAAAAATCCACTATTTTTTAAAATTTATTAAAGTTTCTCATCTCAAAAAGATGTTTTCAATTGAAGCCATAGCCAGTCACCACTGACTCGCTGACAGCGAGTCAATAAAGAAGAACACTGACTGAGCACCGAGTAGAGAGAGTTCGACGGAGAAACCAAAGGGTCGTACAGATACATACATTTATGGATCTGGGTCTTCTTCTAAGCTCCCTAATTCCCTCATGGACCTCCGTAAGCATCGCTCTCCTCTTCAAATCCCGACACTTTTCTTTGTTTTTGTTTTCGGTTTTTTGTTTTTTTGTTTTTTTGTAGTTCTACTGTGTTGATTGATTTGTCGTTTTCGCTTGTTTCACTTTGGTTTCCTGATCAGGTTTGTATTCTAGCGGTGTTCTTCATTTACTTGGCCATTTTCGGTTCCTTTCTGCCCGGTAAACTCGTTCCCGGCGTTGTCCTTCAAGACGGCACTCGTCTTCACTATCGCTGCAATGGTCAGTTTATATATATATATATATATATATATATATAAATATATATGTATGTAGTTATATGAAGTGTACTTGTTTGTCAATGTTTTTTTGTTTCTGAATCAGAGTTGCAAATGCCCACCTTAATTGGTTAAGTTTTAAAGTAGATATCGAAAATTTTGTTGACATTTCTCCAATATTAGATAATTTCAATCTGACATAATTTACATATGTTTAAATTTGATCGATATCGATATCGACATTGATACATATTTGATGTCAATTCTATACCATCCAACGATGTTTTCACTAGTTTCAATTCTTGGTGGTTATGGTTATGGGGATCCAACTCATGGTTATGGTTATGTGTTCATTGTTTAATTTTCTTTCTAATTGGTAGGTTTGCTATCACTTCTTTTGCTGGTCGTGGTTCTTGGGATTGCTGCAAAGATGGACGTTGTGTCTCTCACCGTATGTCTCAGTATTTCATCAGCATTGTTAGTCCTTGTTGAGTTTATTTAATCCTGTAGGAGAAATCGGATGTAGCTAAAGCATATAACTTTGAAGAAACCATATGTCAGATGAGTAGTTTGTTGAAAAAAGGAAAAATGGGAGAGAATTTGTTGTTGGGGATAACAACTGGAGTTTAGTAACTCTTTTGGGTTTCCTTTTTCAATTGTGTAACAAAAATAGAGCGGGGGCCATAAGGTGATCCAGCAATATGACATATTAGTTTGGCGTAAAAATTATATGTTCTACGTGGAAATGCATTTTGTTCCTCATGACTCAACCGCTTTCTTGCGTTTTACTATGTAGTTTCGCCAGTTTTTTGCAGGGGTTTCTCTATTCTTCTGATCCCTGTCTGATTATTGACATGTAGGAAGCGAGGACATAACAATTTATTTCTTCGCCTGATTGTGCATCTTTGGATTAACATGTTGTTATAATTTTTGCAGGCAATATCAGACAGAGGCCTTGATCTGCTTTCAACTACGTTTTTATTCAGTTTCCTAGTAAGTTACAAGTGACGTCACCACTTTTCCCGACTAGTTTATATTTATTTGTTTTGTTTCTTCATGATAGGTCACGCTGGTCCTATATGCCACCGGCTGCAATTCTAAGAATCAGGGTTCGTCCTTAAAGCCTCATGTCACAGGAAACCTAATACATGACTGGTACTGTTTTTTGATCTGTTCTAGCTTGTTCTCACTAATGTTAAATTGTGTGAGAGCTTGGGGACTTTTAGAGGCCTACTTAGCGTAATATCATTGTCCTTTACATCTTATTACAAGCTGTAATGTCGTCTAAGAGTGGGAGATCTTTATTACTCCCTTGTTTTGTCATCTGTACTAGTTTATCCGCATTGATCCTCTTGTCTGGCTTGACAAAGAACCGACTGATGAAATTCTATTTTTACTCGTGCACATGTGATGGTTAACTTTCTTGTTTTGAATGAAAATTTTCTATTAATGGCCCAGGAAATGAAGGGCTCAGTGTCCTTATTGTTTGTTCACTCCCTTGGGGAACACCTTGTGGTTGGTTATATTGACGAGGCTAACCCGCATCTTGTTTTCTAGGTGGTTTGGAATACAGCTGAATCCTCAGTTTCTGCGTATTGACCTCAAGTACGTAGTTCAATATTTTTCCTTTTAATTTAATTCTTTTTTTTTTTTTAATTTTCAAAATATCATATGTTAATCTCCTATGTCTTTTCTTTTATTCTTTCTTCTTCTTCTTTTTGGCTTGCTGGTCATCATAACATTATGGGACCTGAGAGTAATTGGATAATCTATTACAGTTAAATTTACTGTGTTTTCTTTTGTAGATTTTTCTTTGTTAGAGCAGGAATGATGGGCTGGCTACTTATTAATCTGTCAATTCTTGCAAGAAGTATTCAAGACGCAACTTTGAATTCTTCAATGATCCTATACCAGTTTTTCTCTGCGGTAATCAGGATCTTAAAAATTTAGTTATTGGTTCTTTCCATTTAATTTTCTTAGTGACTGATGACATTTTGTGTTTGTGTTTCTTTTTTTTTTTTTTCGAATTATTTGTGTGTTCCAGTTTTACATCCTGGACTACTTTGTTAACGAGGAGTACATGACTTCCACGTAAGAACATTATCATGTTATTGCATCAACTGCATCTTCAACGAAGATGGAAGCTTGCATTTACTATTATCGTCTTTTCGTATACTCTTTATACCTTTTCTTTTTATATATTTTTTAATCTTGTATTTTATTTTCATATCTATGCTATTTGAAAATATATTTTTACTAATCTGAACCGTTTATTCCTCATTATAGATGGGACATAATTGCAGAGAGGTTAGGCTTTATGCTGGTATTTGGAGACCTAGTGTGGATTCCTTTCACTTTTAGCATCCAGGCATGTAATGATGCACCGGATATTTGATTATTTTCCGCAAGCTTAAACTATTCTTTTTCTTCTATAGTTCTTCATAGGCATAGAGCTAACTACAACCCTTTCGAGTATTAACACAATCACATACACACATAATCAAATTACTGATTAGTTTATTACTGTTAATCACTGTTGATTCTGTTACAGGGTTGGTGGCTTTTGCAGAATAAGGTGGAGCTAACAACGGCTTCCATCATAGCAAATTGTTTCGTCTTCATAATAGGGTAACTTCTGTTTAGAGTAGTATAACATATTGAAGCATTACGACCATTTTTCTTATGAAATCTTTGGATAATATATACCAAATCGAACAGGTATTTAGTGTTTAGAGGAGCTAACAAGCAAAAGCATGTGTTCAAGAAGAACCCGAAAGCACTAATATGGGGAAAGCCTCCAAAGGTCGTTGGGGGAAAGTTGCTTGCTTCTGGTTATTGGTATGATCTTTATATGTCACTCTCTGATATTAAAACAAATAATAAAATAATAAAAACATATTTATGCGACGTTGGTGACATTGCTATCTTTAACAAGTGAGATAACAGAATTTACTAGCGATAATGTTCTGAGAAAAGTTTCGGAATAACTTGCCAAAAAGGAGAGAGAAAATTAAGAAGGAAGAAAAAGGAAACTGAGAAATTGCATTACTCTACTTCTTAAAAAGTTGTTGACACTGTGAGTGTTGCTATGTAGGGGAATTGCTAGGCACTGCAATTACCTTGGGGACTTGTTGCTTGCGTTGTCGTTTAGTTTACCTTGTGGGATAAGGTACGTTTTTCTCTTCCTTCATCAAATATACGAACTTAAATTAGAGTCTCCGTTTTAAGAATCAAGTCACCTATGCAGTTCCCCAGTTCCGTACTTCTATCCAATCTATCTTCTGATTCTACTAATATGGAGAGAAAGACGGGACGAAGCTCGCTGCGCGGAGAAATACAGAGAGATTTGGGCCGAATACCGTCGACTTGTTCCGTGGAGAATTTTGCCTTATGTATATTAGCATCAAACGCTTTGCATTTTTTAAGAGTAGCTGCTATTGATGTATTTGGTTTCAATAGATTTTGATGTTTTCTCAATGAATAGGCTTTGTTTATGTTTTCCAAAATATGCTCTGCAACTTTGTAACTTGTAGATTACCTATTCAATACTTATGCAATTTACTTGATCTCTATAGTATTCCATCATGGTTATCGTCGATTAAGGTCATTACGAGCATCTCCAATGTAATGCTAAATACAATGTTATTGGATACGCTATCTGTTGATTGGCATTTGATACGCTATTTTGACACTTTGTTTGTGCCAAATTTAACATTAGCATTATTAATATTTGCATTGGAGATGGTATCAAATTCCAAAATCTTCTTCCTTTTAGTCTTCTGAGATGAACTAGGAGATCCTTAATCCAAGTGTACCTATTTCATTATGGTTTGAGACAAAACGGGTTTAGATATATACATATATATTATATATATATATATATATATATGTGTGTGTGTGCGTGTAGAGCCAATCTAAAGAAGTTTTGGAAGGAGTCAATATCTGTTGTCCTGGATTTCATATCTCATTAGTTATCCTTTAATAGTGTCATGTCATATAATTTGAATTTAAAAATTTAATCACAAAAAAAAATCTAAATACTAAAAACTTTTAAATAAATTGATAAATCATTAAAAATTATGGAGATAACAGTTATTGAGATAGAAAAATGAGATTGTAAATCTAGATTTTTTTGTGAGTTCTGTGCATTGTAAGACTTGTTCTAATTGATTCTTGAAGGTGCATTTATTGGGTTCCAATAGAAATCCAACAAGAGGTTTGGTGTGAGAATGAGAAAGTGATTTATATATATGTATGTGAGTGTATGTATGACTTCAAGTCAGTGCATCACAACGTGTCTGGTTCTTCCAACGAAAGCGAATGGATAAGAACGGAAAATATACCATTTCTTTTCTTCTCTCGGCTGTTTAATTACAAGTATTTTATAAAGCCATCATAAAAATATCCCAACTAAAGTCCAACCTTTTCATTCACGATTTTTCTGATGGTTGTAGTCTTCCGATGGAAAATGTCCCCACAGGTGGCGATGCATGTAGTCACCATCTCTTGTTTTCGGTATCCGTAACGTATCAATACTTTTATATAACAATATAAAATTCATACACAATAAAAGTTCAATAAAGTTTCATAAAGTTTCTGTTACCTACCTAATCGATAGTGTCACGTAACAAATTCTACACTATTTATCTGATAAATACTGTTACATAATAATGTGAAACTTGACAAATTTTATATTTATCAGATCTATTACAAAATAGATTGTTTATAAAAGTAATATTGTTAGATTTTTTTTATGTCAAGAAAATAATTCTCGGCATCGATTTTAATAGTACAATTATTTACTAACTTGAGATGATTATTTATGAACTTCAATATTATGTTTGATAGAGATTGAAAGCGAAAGGAATGAAGATGGTGGAGAGATTTTAAGACCAAATGTGAAAAATTGTGTGTTTGATTAGAGTGATATTTATAAGAAATTACAAACTTTTTTCTCCTTTCCCATTTTCTCTCACTTATATTTTTCTTTTTCTGTTGTTTTCTTTTTTTCTTATCAAACATAATTATGTTAACGTTAGAATCACAAAATGACATTAAACTTTCAAATCTTAAACAATATACAATTACATGCGAACTTAATATGATTATCTGTGAACTGATACGGTATCGAGACGGCACCGTAGAGAGACCATGATCCATATTTTTACTCACATCTAGTTCTGTGCAATCTCTATCTTTGTAACATACATACATGTGGTTGCTCTCATCTCATGATGGGTAGTTGTGAAGGCTTTTATTTTATTATTATTATTATTATTTTTTCAACTTTGCTTTGTTTTGCGCGTTTCTCAAATGCGTAGACAAATTGAGTAAAGGAAGTGGTGGGGTGGTTCCTTTGTCTCTTTCACTTATGGCCCCTAATTCATTTCTTTCTTATCCTTTACGAAAAAAAAAAAAACACGTGCCTGCAATTTTTTTCCCTTCCTTTTATTAGCCTTCCTTCTTTGCAGAGCTACTATTTTTAATACATTATCAAGCATAGAGAGAGAGAGAGAGAGAGAGAGAGAGAGAGAGAGACATTTAGGAAAATAAAATAAATAAATAAAGAGAAAATAGTCCTTCAATGACAGTCTAGTGAGAGAGTGGTCCCCTTTGTAGCAGTTGAGAAATTGCAAATTGCTTCATGCATGCAGTCATGTGGCCCCCACCCTTCTTCAATAACGAGACTTTTTTTTTTTTTTTTTTTTTTGGAGATATGCATTTTAATTCACATGAGAAATTTCCTCTTTATTTCCTATGTGACAAGTACAAAATAGACTTTAAACTTTCTCCAAGCCAATTTTTCTCAATTATTTCTTACCATTGAGGCATTGGAAAACTTGTGTGTAAAGTTAAAAGAGGACCTAGTGGCAATGCCACCAACCCAGTGCATAGAAATGTCCATCATTTACTCTCTTTTTTTTTTTTTTTTTTTTTTTTTAATTTCTATGGATCAATCATTCATGCAGACACTAAATGTAGAAATGTGATTGGTTCGGGTTTTTATGGCGAAATCGTAAACTTCAATACACCTTAATTTTGACTAAATCAAACGAACAACAAACGAGGAACGCCTCAGTTTTCTACGGGTTTCAACTAGTGGTAACCGAACAATGGAAATAGAAAGAGTAGAGGAATAAAAGACGGGGGTGAAACTTGAAAGACAGCGTTAGCCAGAAAGGGGGAGGTTGTGGTTGGAAGAAGAAAGATGGTCTAGGCTTTTGAACAACATGTTGATTCATGTATTGTTTCCGTCCACTCCTCGGTAATTGTGTGCACCATAACCATTACATTTAATATATCATGTTAAAATATATATCCAACAATGTTACTTATCAAACTGTTTTAATTAATTTGGACATCGAGTTATTTATAAATTTACAGTTACACTATGTCTGTAATAATAATTACTATTTGAACATCATGGTAGAACACAATTGTGATACAACTTTCAATAACTACACGTCAGAGTTTATGGTCTTGAACTTGATTACAAAGTTTGAACAAAAAAGTATATTGTTATATATATATATATATATATAGAGAGAGAGAGAGAGAGAAAGAAGGGGATGGGAATGACATTGAAAAGAAGCACAAGTTTGGTTGGTGCAACTGTCCGTCCGCTTTGGTTGATGGTACCGTTTGGTAAAAGAAAAAAAATGATTCCTTTGTTGACATTTGGATAGAAAGATGAGGAAAAAAAGGGGGGGGAAATTCGAGTCAGCGGACAACATCTGTAAACCCCATTAAGCCCTTTGCAATTATATCCAGTAAATATCTCCAAACTACAATTTTACCTTGTATAATTTTATCCTTTGACTAGTTCAGCTCTGTGTGTTTTTATAGCTTTAACATAGTTATTTTTCAATTCTCAAAATATACACATATTTATTTATTATTATTATTTTTTTTTTTTAAGAAAAGTTGAATCCCACATATTATATGTTGCGATGTCAGTTTTCCTCAGGGGACTGGGGTCCTACGGGATCCATCCCTAACGGGGAGGAGATGGGTAAATCTTCAGGGACAGAGATGAGTATAAATTCTTGTCTCCGAGTCAATGATGGGATGAAGATGGAGAAGCACAAAATATATTTAATCTACAAGGTTCAAATCAGTGGAAATCAATATTTCCCATTTCACAAATATACAAATCCTTCAAGGAAAGGATATTTAACATGAGTTCCCAAGGAAAGTTAAAAAAAAAAAATCACCAATTGCAAAGCTCAAAATAGTTCCTACGATTTCGGAATCATATGATACAAAGTAATGCTCTATATTACTAGCCCTGTAATTTGTCAGCTGACATCGATAATAGGATTAGGTATGGGATCCAGTCAGACGTTAAAAAAGAAAAATTAGTATAAAACTGCTATATATTTAGTTAAAATATCATTTTCTATCACTTTTTTCATAAAATGCTCTAAACGTCGTATGTGTTTGGAAAATCGGTTACAAAATATTGTCAATTTTTGTTGACAATATGCTAGGTGAAAGGACTAGTATACGCTACTTTAAAATGCATGTCTTCGAATCATTATAGCACAAGTATGATATCCAGTCAACGAAAATTTATCAACACTTGGATTAGATGTAAGGTCTCAACCAAACAACCAAAGAAGCAAGAGCCATGTAAAGGCACATGGGATGGCCAAAGAAGCCAACCAAACAGCAGCACTTGGCAATTGAAAAGGCACAAAAAAAACAAACCCCTTGAAGCAAACTTAGTGAAGAAGATGGCAACCATAGACGGTGCTATAAATATAGGTCGGACTAAACGGACTAGCTCAATTAGATCTAGGTTTTAGACCCATGAGCTAGACTTTTTTTAAATAAAAAATTTCAAGATTCCACTTTATTAAACATCATATTCTACATAAATATACAAGTAGGCCCGGCTCGCCCTGTAGACGTCAGGCTACAGGATGGGTCGGGCCTTCCCTTTTTTCCTTTCAGCCCACATAGGTCGGGCCAAAGCGGCCATATTTACAGTTCTATGATAGATGGAGAGTGCACCTGAGTTCAAATGAAATCTCCACTTTCTTATTAAAAAAATAATAAATAATAAAAATAAACCATACATCCCTTTATAAATCCAAAATTTGGAAAATAAAAAACACAACAAAAAGAAATTGTATTGATAGAAACTCCATTGCAGTCTAACATTAATTTGAAAACCAGTAAATAATAACAATAATAATAATGACAACGACGACGATGATTCCCCATGAAACCCGATCCAAATCCACTCAATCTTAGATGATCCAACACCTTACCACTCAAATACTTACAAGGAAATCCAAATCTCTAGTCTTCTTTAAGCACCTTTTTAGGTTATACTTACAAGGAAATCCCAATCTTGAGTCTTCTTTAAGCACCCTTCTAGGGTGATTTAGAGGAATACCAATTTTAAAAATTAGATATTCAAATACATCGCTTTCAATAGAAAAATTAAGAAAATTAAGCTTAATTTCCGTATCAACATGATATAAATGAATTTCTAGATTTCAAAAGTGATAAACAGCCTCAATAACACACCCTTCCAACCCCCTAGCGTCTTGCAGTTGCTCCACATTCACAAGTTTTTTGGAATTTAGGAGTTAGGTTTCTTTTCAAACTTTACAATACTAACATGATGGGACTGAGTTGGTGTTTGATAGCTGGTAGCCTCCTTTAAGATTGTCTATATGTGCACAAGGGTATTCTTGTCATTTTTTTAAAAAAAACATCTTATAATTGTTTGGTCAGTAAAAATCTCGTCCATAAATATTTTGTGACTGTATTTACAAATATAATAGATGTTTTAGTCTTTTGTATAATGAGAAGGACAAAAGTGGTGTTTTGACTCATCATATTTTGGATATCTTCCATTTGCAGTCATCAAATTTTAATAAAGTATATATCTACAAGAAATCATTATACAATTCACTTAACTTTTCATTAAAAATGTATATGTTTTCTATACATTAATGAAAATATCACAAGTCTTCATATATAGTCTTAAAAATTCCACAAACTGATTACTCTCACAAGACCCTATATATATATATATATATATATATATGTATATATATATATATATATCTAAATTTACAAATTTACAATTCAAATTAGAATGATGTCTCACCACTAACCGCATAGACTCCACATAATTTGCTCAATGACAACTGCATTATCTTTGAGAAGTTATGCTCGTATAATTTCGAGAAACGAAACAAAATTCATATTGTTAATTTTTTTTCAAACACATTAAATCTATTAAAAGTACTGACCCATGCATGGAGATATAAAAACACCCATGGTCATTTTTAGACCGTTGGAGACTCCCACTTGTATTAACATAATATAATTCAAATTTTAACAAAAAAATTTTGGAAGTTTATGTATCCACAATAAATTTTGATATTTAGATTTAAAAAATGCACTTCAATAGAGTGTTATCTTTAATATCAAATTTATCATATGTTAGACTTTGTGATATATTTGTTACAAGATATACCTAAGACTAAATTTAACATTTAATTGTCATAGATTGGTACTTTCACTTTTTCATGTAAGTTATTTTTATCTGTGAATTATTTAAACACTAAAAGTTCATTTTTACCGAAAAGTAGATAAAACATTATAAATATCATTACACATTGAAGTATAACATAAGATAATATTATTTTTCATGTCAACTAAACGAGTTACTGGATAAAGTTTTCATCATGCCAAGTTATTCTCCTTGGGGTGCATATGTTCTGTTTGTGAAAAAGAAGGATGGTAGTCTGAGACTTTGTATTGATTACAGAGAATTTAATAAGGTGACGATCAAGAATAAATACCCACTACCGAGGATCGATGACTTGTTTGATGATCAATTGTAAGGAGCATCAGTATTTTTCAAAATAGATTTGTGATCTGGATACCATCAGTTGAAAATTAATGATAATATAAGATAATATTATTTTTAATACTCTTTTAAAATAAATATAATATTAACATAGACAAATATATTGAAAACAATCTAAATTGTTATGTTATTAGACTTTATAGTTTTAAGCTCTGCATGGCTCTGCACACACGCAAAAGGGAACCATGCAGAGCTCCATTACGTGGAGTCGAACCACTTTACATTGGATCGTCGTGTCTCTAAATTTTCACAAGCCGTACATAAGTTTTCAAATAAAAAAGACTCATGTTATCAAACTTTGTATTATTTTAGAACTCTGCATGGCTTCGCACTTACGCGGAGAGAAGCCATGCAGAGCTCCATTAGTACGCATAGCCTCAACACATTTGCTTGTGACACCCCCAATGTTTTCACAAGTCACGAAAATCAAAATCTTATACATAGTTTTTTTTTTTTTTTTGGCAAAAAAAGAAAAAAAAAACTTAATTTTGTTTGCTTTTTCTTGAAGAAATATATATAGAATAATTATTCGGTAAAAACAAAAAAGTTGAAAAATAATTAAAAGGAGAATTGGAACTAATAATTAAAACTAGGTACAGTCAAAAGCTGATACAAGTAACAGAAAGTAATAAACGTATTAAGGAGATGATGCTAAAGTAACAAGAGACTGCCAGATTCCAAAAGAGAACGTAACGAGACAGACAAAACGACAAAAACTGTAAAAGTCAGTTCAGTTGTGTCAGTTGGGCTTTAATTAGCAGCAGCAAATGAGCATACGACAGAGAAAGCAAGTGCGTTTGGCACGGTGTCACGAGGTGAAATAGATGCATAGAACGAAACACACCATGATATGTTGCGTGACTCTATCAAAACCCCTGGAACAATAATATTGCAGTAGTACAACTGTAACCAGTAGTACTGTCAGTGAAATGAAAGATTCCCCCTCTCGTCGGTTTCGAGATTTACCACAAACACAAACAGTGGTAACCGACACATATGTACGGTCAACTAAAATATAACTTTAAAATGTTTGGTAACAAGGGGTGACAATAGAAAGAAATTCGGAAGAACAATTTATGGGGTGTTTGGAGAAACATCTCCAACTACATCTCTATTTTTTTTTTAAATCTTTTTCTTTGAATCAAATAACTTTTAATTATTCACATTTATAAATATATACAGTAAATTTAAATTTTAAAAATCCATAATTTTATTATTTCAAGTCTAAATGAAAGTTTTTTTTTCTTAAATTACATAGAATTTCGAGATGAACGAAATAAAATTGACCCTTTTTTTTTGGAACACATTTTAAGTTTCTATATTTTTCATTCCAAGCAGTTTATTTTTATCAAACACATATTTCCAAAACTCAACTTATCTCCAACCTTCGAAATACAGTCTCCAAACATTTCCTCAAACAGGCATCAGAATAACGTGGACAGAGTCACCTATGACAAAATAAGGCAACTGGCTGAGCCCGACAAAAAGATGTTTCCAGTGCGAAAATGCTTGAAGTTGAATATTCTTCCGCGAGGCGGGGCCATTCAAGCATGCTTTTTTTTTTGTAAATACTTTGAAGTTTGGACAAGATGCGGAAGATCTTAGTGAACCTTTTTTTTTATTTTGTCTTTAAAAATTTATATTTTTCTCATTTTGACTTCACTCAAAATTGATTATTGTTATATAAGTTCTTGTAAAAATTTTGTCATCTTTGTACAGCCTTATCGAAACAATAAACTCGCTCTGCTGTTGGAAGAGTACCTAAAATATCTAGACAAGAAAAATTAAAAAGGAATGAGAAAGACTTTCTCTCAAGTTGTTCAGTAAAGAGAAATACAAAAGAAAAGAAAATGTATCTTGTATGTTTTATTAGTAGATAGTCATATAAATAAGAAGATAAACGGTTATTAACCTTAAAGCAGTTTTTTTAAACCATTTTATTTGTCAACTTTTTCTGTCCTCTTTTTTGTTTTTAAGTTGGAAGGATTAAAAATTGATGGATCTTATAGATTTATAATTTAATTCCTTTTCATTTTCTATTATACCAAACAAATCAAGATTTTCTTCTTCTTTTTTTTTTTTTTTTTTTTTTCAGAATCCTTACTCCAATTTCCTTCTTCAGTTTTCTTCATTATTGTATTCTACAAATGAGGTATATTTTTAAAATTAAATTTGATAAAAATCATTTAAAAATAAAAAATAGAATATTAATAGGTTTTTTAAAAAATTTGATGATTTAAAATAGAATTTCAATGATAATATAATTTCTTATGTCCGATAATAAAGTATCCGACTCCACCTAAATGTATAGAGTTCGAATCCTCTCACCTTCAAATTAGAAAAAAAAAATTGAAAAAAATTACAATACTATTAGGATTTTATTTTTTAATTATCAAATTTATATTTAAAAATGTCTGTTTTAAATTATATGTATTTTATTTTTATGGTGATTTTGACTTTTTTCAGCGATCTAAAAACATGCACAATTAATACGACGTCTGTCCTAGAAAATGCTTTTCATTAAAACAAAAGAAAGTAGAGAGAGAAGGTTTAATCCCTTCCTTCAATACGTTTTGTCGTTTTCTCTCGTGAGAATTAGTTGACCTTTTAAATTAGGCTTTGAACGGCCTTAGTTACACCGTCTCTCTCTGTTTCTCACATTTTTTATTTTTTATTTTCTGTTTCTTGTTATTATTATTTTTTTTTAAAGATGCACCCGTGTGCTTGCTGCCGTTTTGTCTACTGTGCTTGCTGATAAGATATTTTTGGCGCAAAAAGTTGGGCGTAGTGGTCATATGTGAAAAAACAAATCCTAACGAGATTATATGAGTGGACATTGGACAGTCGCAACAACCGTGATTATTTTGACATCATGATTGTCTGCTCTGCACGTGCGTTATACAAGTAAGAGCATCTCTAAGATAATATTAATATTAAATTTTGATATTTAATAAAAGAATAATTCTTCAATATAATTTTGTGTTAAATTTTTCGAATGCCATATTTAATGACAAAATTTTCAGTAAATAAAATAAGATCAAATTTTGACACTTGAATTTTATTGGTTGATACATTAATTTTTATTTAACATCATAATATTTTCATTTTAAAATTATTTAAAATTGACATTTTATTTTTATAAATTTCAAAACTTAATAAAAAATTATAGAAATGAGAAATAATGTATGAAAATTTTATATTAGAGTACAAATAAAACAGGATTTCACACTTTATGTCAAGCAAAAATTGGCATTGATATTTGTATTGTAGACGGTCTAAGCTTATAGAAGTTGTACAAATATTACATCATAAGAGAACATTTTATTTCAAAATCTCAGTGTGATATGACAATTAAAAACATATGTATCACTAATACAGATGTTTTGTTTTCAGCAAAAAGAAAATACGTATAGTTTTAATAGAAGTTAATGTAAATAAAGCAAAATTTTAATTTTTGATAAATAGTTTATTAACCTTTGATATGACTAGTTTTATCATCTTATTATTTGCTTAACGTTGAAAATCTCAATAAAATATTAATTTTTTTGGCTATTAATCCTAAAACTAATTGCATCATGATGTATTGGTCCTTGAACATTTTCTTCTGTTATTGTTGTTTTTTTTTTTTAATATTTTCCTAGGGGTGGGGAGTAAATTACTCTTTAGTTTTTTTTTTTTTTTCTTTTGGCAAGTTTTTATCACTGAGTCTAAAATTGATGATATTTTTCAATTAATTGAAGAGATCTCGCACTATTGCTTGATAACTTGTAATTTTACATAAGTAGTTAACATTCAATTTAACTATACTGTTACGTACACACTTTACTTTTCCAATATTCAATCAAAAATTTATATTTCAACTCTAAATCTGAAACTATGACTTAGAGTTTCACACAATTTTACATGTCAATCTATATAATCGTTTTAAAAAATAATAATGATCATCATCATCACTAATGATGACGGGCATTTTTCTTACTTTGAATCTATGTACACATTATTATTAGGAATTAGTATATTTTATCAGTTGTCATTATGCATTGAAGGACAAATTGGTGAATTAGTGAAAAACATATATAATACATTATACAGTTTGAGTTAGCAGCTGGACCCATTATTTGTCGTTGTTAGTGCCAAATTCACTAATAATCGAACTCACTGGCAATAACATAGAGTTTCGCACAATCTTTCATATCAATTTATAATCAGTTAAAAAAATCAATAATGGTAATAATTATTACTAGGTGAAAATGGGCATTTTTCTTACTTTGAAACAATGTACACATCATTAGGAATTAGTATATTTTATCATTTATCATTATACATAGTGTTGATGCTCGAAATGATTCCGGCACCAACACCCAATGTGGTCGGGTAGTCCGATGGGAACTCGCCAGTCACCCCGCCATGGGTCACCTGTAAAATGGAAGCACCTTAGAATGAGGGGGACACCGGTGTGGTGTCTGCCGTGGGCACTCCGATACTTATGTCAGTAGAGAGTCTGATGAGCAAGAGGAGAGGCAGAGCTTTGACAAGATAAGAAAGACCATACCTGAATTGGAGGTTTCTTCCTCTATTTATATGTGTTTCCCGCGGGTCCGGGTGCTCGAGGCAACCCGGCCTGGTCAGCTACCTAGGGTACCCGGCGGGCGAGTAGGCTTGCAGGTGCTATTGGTCCACTGAGTCGACGCCACGTGTCCCTAGATCCCAGCACAGTGGGTAGTTGGGTTTCTCAGGCGTCATCAGCAAGGAGGTTACAGTTGGTAGTTGTGATTTCATGTCTGACAGGAGTAGGTGGGCGGCACCAGCAGCCAATAGAGTAGGGATGTGACTGGTGTCACATCCCTCGTCTCCGGCGGAGCCTGGATGGGGATCAGAGCCGAGACGCACATCGATGCCGATCAGGGTGCTCGGCGAGATGGCGGCCCAAGCAGCCCACTATACGCGCACCCTGGTATGCTCGGCGAGTGACGTTCCTAGGACACTACGGTTCGAGTAGGCCCTCATGCCCTCGATCGAGGGTGCCGTCCGACCAGTCGGAGTCACCGACGGGGCATGCGCCGGTGTTAAATGGCCAGCGAGTCAGCCCGAGGTGGTCGGATCTGATCGGGTCATCAACACATAGAAAAACAAATTGGTGAATTAGTGAAAAACATATACGATACATGATACGTTTGAGTTTTATAACGAGCAATTGGATCCGTTATTTGTCGTTGTTAGTGCCAAATCCAATTAATAACCAAACTTATTGAATAGAGTTTCGCTCTAATTTACAAGTCAATCCATAATTAGCTAAAAAAAAAAAAAAGATAGTGATCATCATCACTAAATATAATTAGAATTTTTCTTTGCTTCAAAATTTACACGTCGTTACTTATTATATCTCATTTTGTTAATATGTATTGAAAAAATTTCCTTATAAAAATGTATTAAAAGAATATATATATATATATATATATATATTTGGTGAATTACTGAAAAGATATTTAATATACGATACGTTTGATTTTATAACGAACAGCTGGATCAAATATTTGTCGATGCTAGTTCCAAGTCCAATTAAAAGTTCTAACCTTCATTGGGAACCACAAAGCTTATATCTATATAATTCTATTATTATTCGCTTGTGTATATTTAAACATATTGTATTAACTGTTTCGTGTGTAATTATTTAATAAATAAAATATATGAAATTATTAGGGAATATGAAAAGGATTGCTTACTCAATTTAAATCAAAATGTTTCAAAATATAACCACCTCGTGTTAAAAGACCAAATCTTCTTCGAACAATCATCAATCATGTCAGTCGCGATTGTCCTTACAATATTTTGTTTTATTTCAGACGTGCTACCTTTTCTCCAGGTGATCACTTTTCCACCTTTATTGGAAAAGTCAACAATAAGAGATAAAGACAACCATATTGTATATACACACACTTATTTACTTAATTTTTAGATAAATTATTAGATTAATCCTTGAATTTTTAATTTTATATAACTTTAGTTTCTAAATTTTTTTTAATAGCTTAAATACTTTTAAATTTTTAAAATATTACTACAATAGTTTTTTATGTTAATTTTTGAACGAAATCCATTAGTTGATATCACTTTTTAATTAAATTACCAACGGATTCCTTTTAAAAATTAATAAAAATATCTATTATAATAACATTTTAAAAATTTAGTGAAATTATCTGTTTTTCTTCGTAGCTGAAATGATCATAAATTATTAAAAACGTTGCTTAAATAGTCTTTTTCATTAATATTTTGACGGAGTGTGAAGTTAACACTACTTTTTGATTAAATTATTAATAAATTTCATTAAAAAAATAATATAAATGATTAATATAATAATATTTTAAGAATATTTCAACCATAAAAAAAATTCAAGAATCAAAGTTATCTATATGAGTAATTTATTCTAATTTTTATTACGTGATTGTGCATACATACATATATAAAAAGATCATGCGGAATTTTAAATAGACGTTAATACAGTTACAAAGATCATTCCAAATAAATAATCACTTATGTAACTAGCAAAAATATAATAATCACTTATGTCAGTCGTGATTAACTTGATATATTTTGTTTTATTCAACGTGTCTCAACTTTTCTCCATGTGACCCCACTTTTGCACTCTCGTTGGAAAAGTCAACAATTAGCCAATAAAGACAAACACATGGCAACTATAAATATATATTTTTATATATTTATTTTACTTCTTCATTGTAACGTGGTTATGCATGCATGCAGACGTAAAAACCATGCAGAATTTTAAATGGACGTTAATACAGTTACAAAAGTGAGATTCCAAACAGGTGAGAGATGATGATGATAACCACCGCCTGAGAAAAGAATCATAAATTGCGAACCCACCGTCTCGCACCAAATCCAATTAACGCCATCAACTACCCACCGTACTGACGGAACCCTAACGCCGTGTGCGGCGGCTCCGTCGAGAACAACCACCCACTAAACGACGGAAGAAGAAAACAAATCATTTTTTTATTTTTTTAAATGGAAATACGAAAAATGAAATTAATAAAATAATTACCAAACCCCAACGGCCTTCTCGAAAGCATCGCCAGAAATCGTAACGGCGAAGAGACGACGGCGTGGGGGATGAGCACCATAACGGACTTTTTGCCACATTTCTCAGGCGCCACGTGTCAGACCGTACTGCCACGTAGGCAGGTTGCGGGTCAGTTGGGTCACGCGTTTCGCTCCTGTCACGCCGCTTCACAGAGCCATGCTTACTGGGGGCAGTGTTTTACGGTTTTACCCCTGCCACGGAAATTCCACAGTTACCAACTAAATTAATTATAAAATATTTGTTTGGAAAAAAATAAATAAATAAAAAGAAGCAATTATTTTAATTGGATTTATTTGTTTACCGGGAAAAGAAGTTATCAGTTCAACAAAGCTCTGGGAAATAATGATGCTGACTGTTGTTTTTATGTTGGTCATTTTTTCTTTCGTTTTTTTTTTTTCTTCCTTTTCTTTTTAGTGTAATTCTTCCTAAGTTTCCGTGAGAAAAGACTTGGTTTTTATTCTTATTTGTTATCTTCCAAGTGACTCATCAACAGATCTCCGGCATTGACCCAATCTTCTCCGGTAACTCTCCTGAGAATTCTCTATTTATTTTATATTATGTATTATTTTTATTTTCATACTTAGTTAGAGAGAGAAAGAGAGAGCTGAGTGGCATTATCAGAGAGAGAGACAGAGAGAGAGAATCTGTAGGATTTTCTGTTTTTTTTTTTTTTGCCATGTTCTCAAAGAACCGAGATTCCAGAGATATCAGTGTATTAAAGCTTCCCATATCTAATTACTCTGTTCTGATCCTACCCTTTATGTACTTGCCATAGTAGAGCACCTGGGTTGTGTTTAGAAGATCTCGTTTCTTCAAAGATTTTTGCTTTTAGGGTGACTCTTTACGGACTTTTCTGAACTGGGTTTCATCAATTTTTCCTTCTAGTTAGAGAGAGAGAGAGTTATGGTCTCTCTACCTGTTTTGTTACAAACCAAATGTTCTTGCATTTCGCATTTTCTTCCAACTTTGCAAAACCCCTGACTCTGTTTTTGTTCTAGGTGACCAAAAGGAGAGGAGACCAAGGGGCAAAAGGGGAATTTTGGGAAGCCGGAGGACATGGATGGTGGTGGTGGAGAGCAGAGGGAAAAAGATGAAGGTTCTTGGGTGGTTGTGAAGCCAAACTTGGGAGGAGATTCGGAAATTCCGAGGTGTTGGTCGTCGGCGAGCAGTGGCAGTGTGGGACATGAAGGCCTCAACAGCCAGTGGGGATCTGGTGGTAATAACAATGTGGGAGGGTTATCAAAGAAAGCGTACTATGTGGCCATGAGTAGATGGAAAGAATTTTCTTGTCAAGAGCTCTTGTTCCAAGCAGAAGCTAGAGCTATGTCTTCAGTTACTGAAACTCCTCAACTTCAATGTGAGACTTTTTTTTTGACTCTTTTTTCTTTTTTTCCCTTTTTCACCTACTACTATGAACTTCACATATTATTCACCATTGAAAACCTATGTTCATATATATATATATATATAGAGAGAGAGAGAGGGAGGCATAGTTAACTAGCAATATAGTTATAGAATAGTGGGTGGAGAGTTGTGGCAGTGTGATAAACCTAGAAGAAATGCCCATCAAAGGGGAAAAAAGAATCTTGGATGATCAATTAAAGACCATAAATTAAGAGCCGTTAGCCGTATGGTTGGTCCGCTTGAGTTGGAGAAACTCAAGCTGCTTTGATAAAAGTTGAATTGAGTTTTGGAATTGTGGATTTGATTGAAAATGAACTGTTTAGAATTAAAAAGTGTAAAAACTTGAAATGTGTTTAAAATATATATACGTAAAGTCTTGTGTCCGGTAACAAATGATATCCGGCACACTGACATGAATATAAACTTTAACTACTAGAAATGTAAACTTTAATTACTAAAAACGTAAATTCATGTAGAAAGAAATGTAAATAAGGAGAATTCACATTCACAGAATGTTTTTCAACATCCCCATATTTACATTTTCTTCTGTATGAATTCATATTTCTAGTAACTGAAGTTTACATTCACAACAGTGCTAGATACCATTCATTCGATCTCAAATAAGAGACCATTCTCTTATATATATATATATATATATATATATTAATATGAATCTTATTGTATTGCTTTCGAAATTCTTTATAGTTAAAAATTATATATTATCTTATTTTGATTTGAAATTACATAGCTAGGGAAGTTTGAATTATAATAGTGAAATTGTGTTTACTTTCGAAGAAAATGACGAAAAATAATTATTTAATTTGGCAAAACAAACCAAACGCCTTCTAAAATGTGAAGTTTAATTGTCGCGTAAGATCTTATGAAAAATCAACTACAAAAGACCACATAAGTGGATGGTTTATGAAACATCTGATATCATTGCGTCGACATTCTATTTGCTTCATTCCCCTGCAAATTCGTTACTATTATTATTATTATTATTTTTAAGTATTTGAGGTTGCTTTTTAAACCTTGGGAATATATTGATCAGCAGATATTAGGTTCTACATGTAGTTAGCACCAAGTTTTGTCGTCTTTGATTACTAATCTGATGTACCATCTTGCTGCAGACCAAGTCCCAGTCCCTCATCCGCATTCATATGATCTTAATTTGGCACCTGAAGCAACAGTTGGCGCTTTAAATGGAGAGAGCATATCGAAGTTTGCACCTGTAACACCGGATAAGTCTGTGAGGGTAGGTAACTCTGATGTAGATGATATAAGAGATCAGGAAACAGAGAAACAGAAGAATGAAATCACTACCGCGATGAAGAGCATCAACGAGCTGTATAATAATGAAGAAAGCCCAAGGCCTGCCGAGTCCTCACTTGCTGTAGATACCACAAAACTCCAAGAGAACGAAAATCCTGACAAAGGAGACAGCCAAGTAATCGACCTGAATAAAACACCACAGCCGAAACAAAGAAGGAAAAAGCATAGGCCCAAGGTGATTACAGAAGGCAAACCAAGAACCCCAAAGCCGAAGACTCCAAATCCTACTGATTCGAAGACAAATCCAACAGGGAAGAGGACATATGTTAGAAAAAAAAGAAATGAAATAGCATCCGAAACACCACCAGAAGTGGCTGGACCTAGTAGTGACTTCAAAACACGAACACCTAGGAAGAGGCCGTGCAAAAGGGTATTGAATTTTGAAGAAATGGAACCAGAAGCCGAGGACTCACTAAACAGTTCTTTTGATGTGAATTCGGAAATGCAGGGACCAAATTTTTGCACCGGTAGAGTCTCAGAATCAACGATTCAACTCTGCAGTAGAATCGAAGAAGTGATGGTAAGAAACAGGCATGCAGGGACGATTGATCACGAAAGAGCTGTACAAGTTATGTTGGATGGGAACGCACCACCATGCACGATGAGTCCGAATGATTCTGACTGCAGCACGAATGCAAGTCTGAGACAAGGACACGAACAAGCTAAATATGCTATGGGAAGCTGGCATTATGCTCACAACCAAGCAGAGACTGGAGACCTTGATATATATGGTGTTTACCAGAATAGTTTACATGCATACCAATTCAACACTTGGTGGAATAAGAAAAGGAGAACTGATAAAGGGCAGAATAATGCAACATCAAGCGCCATATTTTGCAGCCCCACAAGAGATTTTGGGGGAAAAGTAATAGAGAAAGATTGTGGTCGAGCTTTAGCTGCATCTGCACAACCTGGACAAAGCCTTCGAGGTAACCTGCAAACCAATGAATACATCATTATGTCATTAAGTCCAAATGAGAGGCCAACAAAGAAAAGATCTCGAAGTGCTACACGAGCACGTGACCAGGCTTCACTAACTAGGATAGCAGTGCACAGGATGGGGACATCTTATCCAACCGAACCGTGCTACAGGAACAATAATGAGGAAAGAGTTGGGAACTTCATTGGACCTGGAAATTGCATTGATGCCCTAATTGCACAGACAAGGGAAACACTAGCAAGAAAGAGCCGAACGAAAAAGAGAAATTCAGGTACTTCAACATTAACTATGTCTGCTAACATTTTTTGCACTCCAATTTGAAAAGCAGTTGTATGATTTTCTCAGACCTTATTGCAGGAGTATCAACAACAAAGATGCTTTCTGTCGATGCAATTGAGAGGCAATTGAATTGCTTGGACATCAATAGAGAAAGCAGATTTTCCTATCAAGAGAGAAATGCAATTGTTCCTTTTAACATAAGATATCAAGAGCAAAATGCGCTCATTCTTTACAGAAGAGATGGAACTATCGTACCTTTTGCTGGTTCATTTGACCCTGTCAAGAAGCCCCGTCCTCGACCCAAAGTAGAACTTGATGAAGAAACTAATCGAGTATGGAAACTTCTATTGGAAAATATAAATAGCGAAGGTATTGATGGAACAGACGAAGAAAAAGCGAAATGGTGGGAGGAAGAGCGAAAGGTTTTTCACGGACGAGCAGACTCTTTTATAGCAAGAATGCATCTAGTGCAAGGTACAAAGTTTTTAATACCAGTCACCAAATAAAAAGTGGGAAGAAAGAAAAAACGATCTTCTTTATTAAGTTTTTACCAAATGGAACTACAAAAATTTTAAAACATGTTTGGCTTTGGCTTTCCTACAAAAGCCTTAAACCGTAGTTAACACAACAATTCATCTAACTTGAAGGTCAGGCACCACCAGACCACAAAGTGCTTGTAGCACACAAGTTTGTGAAAAGCTGAAACGGTGATGCTTTGTGGTGCCTATCCTGAACCCAAAAGAGAGAGAGAGAGAGAGAGAGAGAGAGAGAGAACCTTGTAGTTAATACTAAATTGCAAATGAGGTATCCATGCCACATTATACACACACAGACACGCAAATTTATATATATATATATATATATATATATATACAGACACATACATACGTATAGAAATGGATAGATAATATAAAAATATTATATGAGCTATTCTGCAAAATGAATAATTGCAAGAGAAACTAGAATACAAGAATAGTACAGGACCATAACTTGTGTCTAGAGTCTTCAATTATACCTAACAATTTGAGTAATCAATGGATAGACATTTATTTGTATCCAAAAGAATATACATATACACACACACACACACGCACGCACACACACACATATATAATCGACTCAAAACTTCATAGTACTACTTAAACACCTTGGGGAACTTGTGCTTATTTGAATTGCATAGTTTTTCTGTACGTCAATTCATTGTATTATATCATCTATAAAATCGTGGGAGTACAATGAAACTTATGCAGGAGATAGACGCTTCTCTCAATGGAAGGGATCAGTTCTGGATTCAGTTGTTGGTGTTTTTCTCACTCAAAATGTCTCGGACCATCTATCTAGGTAACTATAGTTTCTAATAGGATTACAGGATAACTAAATGTTAATTAGACAGTTCGAAAGAAATTCTTGTACCAATCTCTATATAATGTTGCAGCTCTGCATTCATGTCTCTGGCTGCACGCTTTCCGCTCAAGTCAAGGAACCATGACAAAGCATGCAGAGTGTCGGATGAACCAGAAGCGCGCATAAGTGAGATCACACCAAATCAGCCAGTTTGCGACATGACTTCCTTTACACCTCTTGGTGCAGAGCACAATGATATACCAGTAGCTGCAGATTGTTGCTTCGAACAAGATGGGAAAAGAACTGGCCTAATCTCACTGCAGAATTCTGTGGATTCTACAACCTCTCAAAGTTGTGAAAAGTCGGGATCTTGCTCGGGGAGCAACTCAGATATAGAGGATCTACCAAATAGATCGATACATAACGGTTTGGAATACTCCAGTTCATCTTTGCAAAATCTACACAAGGACGAATCCTCCACGCTACTAGAGGCTTATCAAGGGAGTGCGCGGTTGCCGGCTGATGAGAAATTAAAGGGTGATTGCAACGACTCTAAAGGTACAGAGCATGACAACAAGAGACAAAATATAGACAAAGCCTGTCCTAAAGGTTACTTTGAAAGTAATAATTGTTTGCATGAAGCCTCTAACGAAGAAGTGGTGATAATTGGGAGCTTTGAGGTTTTCAAGGAAGAAACACAATCGTCAGATATGTTGCAGGATCAGAGTACAGTAACAGTGGAATCTGCAAGTCAAAACATTATTCAAGAAAAGACGACCGTGATTCTGCAAGACGCAGGGAGGTGTCCCAGTGTACTGAGCAACAACATTCAGGAAGACAAAAATTTACACATTGAAAACTTTGAAGCATCGATTCGGGAAGAAAACAACAGAATACAGCATAAATTGCCAAATCATTACAATGAAACCCAAGAAAATATGAAAAAGACTGCAGAGTCAGATTTAGATAAGTGTGGTTATTCATTGAGTAAGGAGTGCAGTGAGATGGATGCTACTACAGAGAAAGCAAAGGGTAAGAGGATCAGAAAGGAGAAAAAAGAACAGGACTGGGATGAATTAAGGAAACGAACAGAGGCCAATGGACGGCGTGAAAAAACAGAAAAAACAATGAACTCCTTGGATTGGGAAGCTGTACGATGTGCCGATGTTGATGAAATTGCTGACACAATTAAAGAACGGGGCATGAATAACAAGCTTGCCGAACGAATCAAGGTACAAGTACAACATTCAACACATTTCCAGATCGGAGAAACGTAATCCTTAAAACATTGCATCGTTTATAGAAAAACCTTTGAAGTAAAGCTAATCTTGTTGAGAAGTCATGCAGGATTTTCTTAACCGGATGGTAAGAGAACATGGAGACACTGATCTTGAGTGGCTGCGGGACGTTCCACCTGACCAAGCAAAGTAAGCCAAATGAAAATTACTTAACTCTACTCATATACTTAGGAAGTTAAATCAGATCATACAACTCTTTCTTTTTCTACATGTCAACAAAAAGCTCTTTCTTATGCATGTCGTAATACATTCTGGAAACTTAAGTCAGATTATAAATATCATTCATCAGCTACTTATAAAACTAAAAACTAAAACATAAAACAAAAAATAAAAAATAAAAACTCTTCCTCCTGCAAGTCAAGCAATGACCTGTAACTGATTATAAATATAGTATGTGTCTAAGACGTTATACCTTGTGGTTTTAAAAAAATCACCTGACCTGTTTTTGCAGAGAGTATCTGCTAAGCATAAGGGGATTAGGCCTGAAAAGTGTGGAGTGCGTGCGACTTTTGACGCTTCACCATCTTGCTTTTCCGGTAAGTTTACACTAGTGTGTGATTATCAAGAATAGATGGAACAGATCCCAACATTTAACGGTTGTATCTTTGGTAGGTGGACACAAATGTCGGTCGTATAGCTGTACGACTAGGATGGGTTCCCCTTCAGCCACTGCCCGAGTCACTGCAGTTGCATCTTCTTGAACTGTGAGAACTCTGATCCCCCATTTCAATCTTGCAAACTGTAGGTACTTAGAACAGGATTTAACTATTCTGCTGCCTAATAGGTACCCGGTTTTGGAATCCATTCAAAAATATCTCTGGCCACGACTATGTAAGCTTGACCAAAGGACACTGTAAGAGAAGAATCCCTTCTAACTAACATATTAAATTTAGAAATATTAGAACAATGTGTAGTATTGGGTGAAAGCAAAATGATGAAGTTGTCGACTAAACCATCTCAAATTTTATTTACAGGTATGAACTACATTACCAGATGATAACATTTGGAAAGGTAATCTTTGTTTGTATTAGTGTCTGTTCGGACTGATTTTTTGTTCAAGGTTACAAGCTAAGAATAATTCAAAAAAATATATTTTTTTTTCCATGCAGGTGTTTTGCACCAAAAACAAACCAAATTGCAATGCATGTCCAATGAGGGGAGAATGTAGACACTTTGCAAGTGCATTTGCTAGGTTTGTGTCACATTGGCTCCAACCAATAAGCACCTATACTACTTATGCAGAAGAGAGAGAGTGAGAGAGAGAGATACATAGAGAACCGACACCTACACTGCAATCCCTTAGCCTTTTATGTGTTCGGTTTAACATATCTATGATTGAAAATATACCATAAGATGAGTAAAAAGTTTTACAAGAACATAAAACACCAGAATCTTACAACCAGAAACTACTAATTGTATAGCATGGTTCATCCTCAAAACTTTACTAACTAAAGGTTTTGAATGCAGCGCACGGCTTGCTTTGCCAGGGCCAGAGGAGAAAGGTATAGTGATTGCAACTGAGAAAGGAAATGAAGACATAAACCTTACTGCTATCAACAAAAAGACACCTTTACCCCTCCCTGATGCAACCAAACAATCAGAAGAAGAACGATCACTGGAAGCATTGGACCAATCAAGAGCGATAGCTGGAACCAGTAAGTGTGAGCCAATAATTGAAGAACCAGCAACACCAGAGCCGGAATGCACAAATACATCAGAGGACTTGAAGGACATAGAGGACGCTTTCTTTGAAGATCCTGATGAAATTCCTACAATCAAGCTTAACATTGAAGAGTTCACTCAGAATTTACAGAACTACATGCAGAAAAATATGGAACTTCAAGATGGTGACATGTCGAAGGCCTTAGTCGCTCTAGGATCAGAAGCTGCCTCTATTCCTACGCCTAAGCTGAAGAACGTGAGCAGACTAAGAACAGAGCACCAAGTGTAAGTGGGCATATTAAGTCTGCCAAAATGAAAAACTAGGTCTACTTCTTGACATATAGACTTTGCAAGCCAAATGTAACAAAAAGTTCAGAAGCCGACCCTCTAAAGTCCGGACTTAAAGAAAGTTCAAGATCAGTATCCCAGAAAATCATTGTTAACTAGAACTACACAAAACAAAGTCCAAGATTTATGCCAAGAACTATACAGGAAACGGTGACCAACAAATAGTGTAGAAAAAAACTTTTTGGATTTAGGAGAAATCTAATTTTGCTTATTAACATAGCAATTCAGTACATAAAAGATATTTATAAGAATATGCATCCCCAAACTGTAAAGATCAGTTTACTAATTTTTTCAGCATGTTGCAGATACGAGCTTCCAGATTCTCACCCTCTTTTGGAGATGGTAAGCTATATCTATATTTATGTATTAATGAAGCAAATGTAATTAAACTAGTCAAAACTTGATTTCTATTGACTTTTACTTCGTATACAGCTACAGTTAGAGAAGAGAGAACTTGACGATCCAAGCCCTTACCTTTTGGCCATATGGACACCAGGCAAGTAGATTCTAGGCAGCTATACACACATTAATACATCAAAAAGAAAATAATAATAGTAATAATATTGAGAACAATCTAATAGATTTCTTTTGTTCTGTTTCTTCTAATCAACTAAGTTTTATATTAATCTCAGGTGAAACCATAGATTCCATTGAGCCACCTGAGAGCAGCTGTTGCTCCCAAGGATCAGACAAATTGTGCAATAAGGAGGGCTGTTTCTCATGCAACAGCGTGCGCGAGGCAAATTCCCAAACAGTCCGAGGAACAGTTTTGGTATGAATACCAATAATTAAATATGATATGATACTACTACTACAACAACATAAGAGCAATATTAATAACCAAAAAGAAAACTGGCATAGAAATAAGGATATTATGGTTTTGAATCTTCCTGATATTCTATGAACATGGAACTCAATAATGCTGAAGTATATCATGAACAGATACCTTGTAGGACCGCAATGAGAGGAAGCTTCCCACTTAATGGGACCTACTTTCAAGTTAATGAGGTAGAAGAACTGTGCTCTATGCTTGTGGCCTATGATCATGGTTGGGCAATATTCACTGATTCAATTTCCTTGCAGATGTTCGCCGACCACGAGACAAGTCTTAAGCCCATTGACGTTCCTAGGGCTTGGATATGGAACCTACCGAGGCGAACTGTTTACTTTGGAACCTCCATACCAACAATATTCAGGGGTAAATATTATAAACAATGATAGATTTAATTTCTTAACATTGACAAAGGAAAAACAGTAAAAACTAACATTAAGCTTCATATCAACAGGGTTGACTACACAAGGCATTCAACAGTGCTTTTGGAGAGGTGCGCGAAAGTTCTGATTTCCCATTTTCCTTAAAATCCTAGCTACTTTAAATCCAAGATTACTCATTTCCTTACTTATTTCACTTAAGAATAAGCGCGCACATCAAAATCACAGCAAATAACTAAATCTTGTAAAATTGCATTTTTCAAAATCTTTTCCCAGGAAAATTGCCCAGAAAATCATCTCGGTCTAGAATTTCGGTCAGTTTTCTAAAGGTCCGGGATTTAACAACACATCACAAATTCAACTGAAACTAGCAAGAGTCTTCTATGCAAAAAGCCTAAGATTTAAGGAATTTGTTAACAAAAACATAATTTTTTTTAACGAACGATAATTAAAGTCGATCTTGATAATCGGCAACAAATAATTAGTCACCCAAGTCCAAAAGGCACTATTGAAAATCAATTGTTTTTACTATTGAAAATCAATTGTTTTTCCTTTGTTTGATGTCCTAAATATTGTCGGTGCGGAGGTTAAAGTAAACTGTTCACCTTGTTAGGTTCCATAACCAAGCCTTGGTAACACCAAGTACTCCACGAAAATACTGTTTTGCTTACAAACCGGAGCTTGTTTTGCAGGTTATGTCTGCGTGAGAGGATTCGACCGGAAAACACGGGCGCCGCGGCCTTTGATAGCCAGACTGCACTTCCCGGTCAGCAAGGGGAGGAGATCGAGAGATCCGAAGAACGACGAGTAAGAAGACGAGAGCGAAGATCCGCCGCGACGGCGTTCGGAGTCGTCGGAGGCGGAATTTCACTGAAGAACTGTGTTTAGGAACAAGAAAGCCGAGTAAATTAGAGCTTTCAACAATTTAATCAATCAAAAACTTGTTAATGGAATCGGACAAGATCTCAACAGCAAGAAAAGAAAGAAAACAAAGACAGAAAAGGAAATCAATGACTGACCTAGTCAAGTTGTATACCGCCATGATTGACGGAGCGTCTTGTAAATGATTTAGCTTTAGCGAGATCGTAGTTGCTCAGGTTTGTTTCTTCTTCTTCTTCTTCTTCGTCTTCTTCTTCTTCTTCTGTTTGGTATCGAAGAAATCTGACGGAATCCATGGCTGAGAAGTGGACTCCGGCGACCGGAGAACGGTGGTTCTGTCGTTCGTTTGGATGAAGACGGAGAAACAGTGGACTTGGAAGATTTTGCGGCTTTACCGCCATTTTCATCTTCTCTTTCCCTCCAAATTCCCTTTGGCCGTGTGTCTTATTTCTATAGTCGGTCTTTGTCTGAAAATTTTAGGTTTGTCTTCGATCTTTCTATTTCTATTTCTATTTCTATCTATATATATATATATATATATAATATTTATATGAAAATTATAAGTCGTCTATATATATGGTTCGTCCACGTATTATTATTACTATTATTACATAATTTTATTTTTTTTATGTTATATCTTTTCAGAGTCGTTTTTAAATTAAATTTATATATATATTTTTTATTTTAATAAATTATCTAATATTTTTAAAATATATATATCCATGTTACAAAAAAATAATATGATTGAAAAAAAAGTAAATAATAATTAAAGTCATTATATTTTTCTTTTTTGTTTTTTTAGTTGACAAGTATGCATAAAAAAAAAAAAGTATCACGTGATTATTGATGAACCCATTACGTGATAGGTGACTAAAATAAGGACGAAAATTATCGTTTATTATTGATTCTTGCTTTCAAAGTATAGTATAGACATAGATTAAATTTATGAAAATAAATAAGAATCTTAGGGTCCGTTTGGTAAAACGGTTTGAGTTGAAATTTTTAAATTTAAGTTGGTTGAATTTTTAAAAACTATTTATAATTTTTATTGACTTTTCAGAAAAAGATAAAAATTGAGATTAAAAATGTGAATTTAAGATATAATATCAAACGGACTATTAAATATAATTATTAAAATAACTATCATAATTATTAAAATAACTAATAATCCGTTTGGTGAATGAGTTGAGTTTGAGTTGAGTTGAAATTTTTAAGTTTGAGTTGAGTTGATTTTTTAAAAAATAGTTACAAACTTTGTTGACTTTTAAGAAAAAGACAAAAATTGAGATGAAAAAGTACAATTTAGTTTGAGTTAAACTTTGTTACCAAACATAACATAAGTCTATCTTCGATTGACTTATAACATATAAACTTTTTAAAAGGTCATTTAAGTGTGTTAAGATAAAAAGTCTTCGCATCATGTCGTATAAAAAAGGTGATGGGTTACCTGCATTGACAAAAATTAAAAGGAAGAGATTTTTTCCCCTTCTCATTCGTTAAATGAAATGTTCGAGACGCCCCTCTCTCCCCTAAAAGATTGTGATCTTGAGTTGGGTTCTCTCATTACAAACTTCGACACCACCCAAAAAAAAAAAAAAAAACACTAATAAAACCAGAAATTATTATGAAAGGGACTATAATCTTAATAGGCTTCATCAGTGCCACCTAATGAAACATTCGAGTTCCTCCCTTCAATTTAACTCTCTGGCTGCTTCGAGGTTAAAATCCCATTGTTAAAATCTTTGATTTGGTTATGTAGTTATAAAGATTCACAGTGTTATGAAACTTAAAATAAACGTTGAATACTACAATCATTAGATTATGAAATAGGGAAGTAAAAAATGTAAGATGAATGCCTATCTTGAAGAACACGAGACAGGTCTACGTAGGTTGTTATTCAACTTAGGGTCCATTTGAAACAATGATTGGAGTTAGAGCTTTGTAGGTTGGAATTGAAATGTGTATTTAGTTGAAATGTGAATTGGAAATTAATTACGATATAGATAATAATGTAAAAACTTAAAATATGTTCAGAAAAATATATAATACGGATCTTGTTTTATTTCTATCGTCCTTATAAACATTTAGATATAAGAATAATTTCATTTCGATTTGAATTAAGAAATTTGTACACTTTTATAGTTTGAATTTCAGGAAAATCTAAGAGAGAAAGTAAGGTGCAGATTTGAGAGTTTTGTAGTTGAATATGTAAAATTCACATTGGAACTGAATTTCCATACGAGCACTTAGTCATGCATTAGTTGTGTGCATGTCTCTTTAATTGATGTCTCAAATGATGGTTCAAGCACACTCTAGAAAGTTCATCATTTAACAAAATTTGTATTAAAATTGTTTATTCGTATTTTCTCAGTGTGAAGGAATATATTTGACAAAAAAAATGTTTTGAAAATTGTTATAAAAAAATAATTATAAATTCTTTTGTGTCAAAATGAGGGGTGGAGTGGCAAATTGCCCTCTACCGGTTAACCGGTGGTAAGAAACTGGTTAACCAACCCCTCAAAACAGAGGCATAATTGTTCGTTGTCTCTGTCCAGTTAACCATTGGACTACAACGGGTTAACCAATACTGTTCCAATATTTGTAAAAGAACCATTGGACTGAGCCTAGAACCATTGGACAGAGCCATGAGTGGGTTTCAAACCTTTTTTTTTTTTTTTTGTCATGAAAAAGTCATTTGAGGTCTCAAATACCAAGGCTTACATTGCTAAAAAATCCTAATATTTCCTACATTTGTTTTTTGTTCACCCTTTTATTGAGCGCGTCAATCTCTTCAAAGAGTGCGCTTGATTCACCGATTAGTGATAAAATTTTTAAGTTGAAATTTAGTTATAATTTTTATTGACTTTTCAGAAAAAGTCAAAACTGAAATGAAAAATTTAAGTTAGAGATGTCAAACAAAACAGGTACTAAGATTCTAAATTGTATCAAACATTCTCTAAGAGATAGTAAACTGCTACAAACACTTTGAAAATCACTCCTTGATGTGTTTCCAATCCCTTGTAATTTGGTACTAAAAAAGATAGTGGACGTCCTAAGTTAAAGTCAACAGTTGTAAAAGGTTTAATGCAAATTGAGTTGCAAAAGTCACCATATTGTACAAGGGGTAACTTGGTCATGCCACTCAAAAAAAAAAAAAAAAAAAAAGGTCATGCCGATGAATTCTTACTTGAAAGAACATGCTTGGAACGTAGCTGACTTTGGGCTATTTAATTGGTGGATCTGGTGGTTTGACCGCTACCCAGGGATTGGGAATTGGCCGAATGAGGAAACAAAACAATATGGAGCGGTCAAGACAATAACGTTGTTAACATAAGACACAATAGAAAGTAACAAGAACTCTCATAAAATATATGTATATATATATATATATATATTGTTGGAAAATGACTTATTAAAGACCATTTAAAATGGTTATTTTGATTTTTAAATTTGAGCGGGACCTACTTCGTGTTAGTATAAGTTTAATGTGGATTCGCATTTTATTCTGCGATGAGGTTGAAAGTGAATTTTTATGCACTCAAAATGATGGAGAGGGAAATTGATTCTAAAAAATACATCTATGAAGTTGGAAAAGGAATTGGAAAAACTCTTGTCTCACATGGAAAAGAGTGAAACCAAAGGACTTGTGTGTGAGTGCACATCCTATGGGCAAGAATATCGTACTGATTTATCTACTTCATACCACCTTGGTTTTGCTACAATTTCTTTTTGTTTTCTTTTCCAACTGAAACGTTATAAAGATTCAAGCAATTAAGTTGAGTTAATTGCTAGTAAATCAATACCAATTAATTTGGCTTTTGATACCTCAAAAACGTTTTGGAGAACACCAAAAACGTTTGGAGAACAACTAAATGGTTAGTTGTCAAATGGCCACAATTCAATGGGTAATTAAGTCGAAATTCAAAACTGTATAACAGTCAAAAGTTTGGTTGTATTGTGCATATTAAGAGCCATGCTTTTGTGCCTATAAAAGGTACTCCTCCTATAGTCCAAGTGAAAGAGATAACACAAGAAGAAAATATAGAGTATCTCTTTCTTCTCTTAGTCTAAGTCTAGTTAGGTGTGCTTTGGTGTGATAGAGTTAGGACATTTTTCAAGC
The DNA here is from genome assembly GCA_038430175.1 of Ficus hirta. Lineage (NCBI taxonomy): Eukaryota > Viridiplantae > Streptophyta > Magnoliopsida > Rosales > Moraceae > Ficus > Ficus hirta. Next base: position 20,565,133 of record CM076597.1, on the reverse strand, counting down.
TCGCCAGAAGTTGTAACGTGGTGCGCTGTTACTGCTTGTAAACCGTTGTATCTTAAAAAACAGACGCCGGTTGATTCTCAAGCACCGATGGTGAGGAGAAGAATCTGTTTTAAGGAAACCATGTGGCACACGAGCCTCGGTGTTCATTGACAATTTCCGTTATTTTGTATTATTATGTAATTTTGTTACTAATAAATTTGGTGTTTGTTAATTCCGACATTTGGTTGTTGTCCTGTTTTTCATATTTTGCTAACATATATAACTCTCATAAAACTTCCATTAAAAAAAAAAAATCAACAAAATGAACCATTAATGGACGCCCAATGTCGTTCAATATCTTTATCAATATTTTTAAGTAGCCAATTTTTTCAACAAATACTAACAAGGCAAAGACCAGGACACCAAAGTGGATAAACACTAAATAACATATTCTTTTGACCCGTTGTGACAAATGTCTACCTCACATGTATAGTTACATATATATGGGTATATACACACACATCTAGAGAGAGATAGAGAGAGAGAGAGACCTAACATTCAACGGCGTACACCATTATACCTGCAATTTGAGCAAGATTAGCTAATGGTCTAATCTCAATTGGACCTGTTCAACCAAAAAAAAAAAAAAAATTCTCAATTAGATACCTTAAAAAAAAATTCTCAATTAGACATATAAAAAGTAGGCCAATCATTATGATTGTTAGTCACGGTCCTAAGATTCATCGAATTGCACCCAACTTTGTAATTTAAAAATTGATCCGCTTCAATCATCTAGGCCCCTAAGACTTCTCCTCAAATCAAGCAAGCAAGTAGCACTCTTTTCATGTTTTTATCTTAATACAAATTCCCCACTTGTCTTCTTTAGCAAAGATTATAAACCAAAATAATTCCACTTGTGGTACTATATTTTTTTTTTTTGGTGGATTATTATTATTATTTTTTTGTTCGTTGGGTTCTCCAGAGCCAAAGTTCAATAAAATAAATAAATAAATAAAACCCATAGAAGAATCCCATACAAGAATTATGATTCTTTATAATTTTAGTTATCTTTTAGGTACTGCCACCAATAGAATAAGGTTAATTTAGACTGTAAAAGATAGTTGTGTGTGTGTGTTTTTTTTTATTGCTTTTGTTTAAAATTAGATGAACTATTTCTGTACTACAAGAAGCAATGATAACAAATGGTTTACTTTTAATATGAAATTTACGTTCACTTTTAACTATCACATAATTTATTAAGATTAGGAAAGAAATATTAAGAAAAAATTACACAAGAGAATATTATAGACAACACCCTAGTAATAGTTTAATTGCTTACCTGCCGTAGAGTTTGTCATTAATAAGATGGATGGCTTTTTTTTTTTTTTTTTTTTTTTTTTTTTTTTTTTTGAGGAAAAGCTTGATTCATTTCATACATATACAAGAACTGGCACTTTTCTCTTCTCATTTGTTCTGTTTATCTTAAAGAGATAATATCTTAACTGATATATTTTACGTCACTATCTCATGATTTTAAATCGGTTCATATTTTGTATGAAATGTCTAAAGTTATTTATTAGTTTTAGTTCCTGATCCATCTATCAATTTTATCCTGACTATCAATTTTAGTTTAGTTTAGTTTTTTTTTTTTTTTTTTTGGCCCGTTTTTAAACGACAATCAAACCATTTCGTTCTTATCAAACCTTGGATCACGTATGTCTTGACTGGGTGCTCAATAAGGGAAAAAAAGAAACAATTTTTTTGTTATTTTATCTAACTACTTTTATTTCCGTAGCAAGAAATAGTATATATGCCATAAAAAAAAAAGTAAAAATGCGTTTTCATTTTTTTTCCACAAAAAAATACTTTTTGTGATGTTTGACTAACGAACGCCGTCTCCATAGAAATATAATTTTAAACTGTTTCAAACACTGACGTATTCTAATTTATCAATAAGACAGTGGCAAAAAGGTCTCGAGCAAAATAACACTAATTATGATAATATTAATAATAATTATTAACAACAATATTACTATTGAAACACAAATAGTCTATTAGGATTTTGACAAAATAAAATGGGAGCTTTGTCCCACATAGGATGGAAAGCAATTGGAGGGATTCTAAAGGCTATTCAATAAAGTTTTTGTTTCTAATTATCCCAAGGAGCATTTCAAACATTGTATTTTAATTTATATTTTTGAGAGTCTAAAGGAATGCGTTTGTTTATATATGGATAAAAAATGAGTATAATGAGATCATTTAAGTGATAGAAGAAGTTTGGGTGATCATAAGAGCTTAAAAATATTTTATTTCTTGTTCACACGGTGATATGAAACTTGTCAACTCAAATTATCAATCTATTACAATAATGTCTACATTTTTATTATCTACCTTTATTTATTGTCAAGTTGATATTGAATAATCATTTATCGATTGAACTTTCGTGCCCGTTTAATTTTATTTACTCGTTTCGTAACTAGCTTAAAAAGCTTATTTTTTCTTTACTTCTACTTAATAATGGATGATTAGGTTAAATTTGGAGTAAATCTTAATTTATATGATAGATTTATATTCCTCTAATTTTCTTGTTTGTACTTATTCTAGTTGATGCTAATTTTTTTGCTTGTATTTATTTATGTTGATGCAAGATTTTTTTAATATTATGGGTCCGTTTAGTGAATGAGTTAAGTTTGAGATGAGAATAAATTTTTAAGTTTAAATTGAGTTAACTTTTTAAAAAGTAATTATAAACTTTATTGACTTTTCAGAAAAAAGATAAAAATTGAGATGAAAAAATACAGTTTAATTTGAGTGAAGTTGATTCACCAAACAAAGCCTATAACTTATATTAGGATCAAAGTTAAAAATGTTCATGTACTCAACTATCATTAATCCAACATTTTAGTATAACAATAGTTCAAGAAAGTGAAAATATAAAATAAAATATCTACAAACCTGTGTCATCCCAAATTCACCCCAACTCCATCCACCGTAAACCTGTACAACCAGTCAACAATAGGGTTGAACTAAAGTCACGCATTTTACTGTTTGATTCGTCGGCTGGAAATAAAATTTTTAAGTTAGAATTGGTTGATTTTTTGAAAAATAGTTATAATTTTTATTGATTTTTATAAGAAGATAAAAATTGAGATGAAAATTTTAACTTGGAACCTAAGTTCCAAATGCACATCTTTTCACTTCAGCTCAAGTCGTCACCACCACATTGGTCGGAGTATATGGGCTATCCACTTCGTGAGAGATCCATATATCACGTGCGGGGAGAAGGGTATCCAGGACATTCCAACCTCTTCTCTTATAACCCATTTTTTTTAGCAAAAAGATTAAATCACACTGTCCCAAAGTAAAAAACACATGTGTTTGTCATATTCTATGCAGGTTCCTAATTATTCTTCGTTTTTCTTGCATGACTTAAATTTTGAAAATAAATCTTATGAACACATTAGTTTTTTCAGGCTTTGTATATATGTTTTTTCTTTTTCTTTTTTTTTTGCCTTTTATATTTTTCGGTGATTAGATGAAGTTGAACATTTTAAAAGGAAAAAAAAAAAGAAGTTTAAATTTGTGATTGTTTTGTTTACTATCATGTCCAATGTTTTTGTTTAGTCGAACTTTATATTTATTAAAGAAAATAAATAATATAATTATTAGTAATTGTATCATTGCTTTGTTTTTATATGAAGATGTATTGATTTTTTAAACATTTTATACTAAGGGTTAGTTTGTTGAATGAGTTTGAGTTGAAAATTTTAAGTTTGAGTTGAAAATTTTTTTTGAATTTTCAGAAAAGACAAAAACTTTTCAAAGAAAGATAAAAACTGATATGAAAATTTTGAATTTAAACTCAAGAGCCAAATGAGGTCTAAATTCTAATAGATTTTTAAGGTTATTTTTAGTTCGAAAGATGGTGTATAGTTACAAACGTATTAAAATTTAAGAATAAAAATAATTTTTTTAAAATCTTATGTGACGAAAATATGACAGAATGAATATCTTTACTAGCCCATCAAAATTTAAGAGACACTCTTAACAACATTTTAAACTTAAAAAGTGTAAACACCACTTTTTAAAATTGAAAAAGTAAAGTTACAATAATATTAAAATTTACGTACATATATAAATTTTATTTAAATTATGTATAATAAAGTATTATTCAACAACCGTTGAGGTACAAAAATAATTAAAAAAAGTATAAAAAGTTACAAGTCAGACGGCAAAGGCAATACCAAAAAAAAAAAAAAAAAAAAAAAGAAAAAAACAGGGAGAAAGAGAGGACCATGCATGAACCTGAAGGCGTAGAAGGAAAGGGGTTTGTCAGAAAGTCGTGCAGACGCTGTGACAGTTGACATAGGCAGAAAAAGGACATGCCATTGCCATGGGCTTTTGAATTTACCAACCAATCCCTGACTATTTCCCATCCACCGCCAATTTATAAGGGCTTTTGCTGGGAAAAAGCAACCGCCAACGGTTACCAAGCAAAGCAAACCCAGCCCATTTCCGTCAATTTAAAAAAAAAAAAAAACCAAAAACTTTGGCACGCGGCGAAATAGTCTATCCAAAAAAATGAGAAAAAAAAAATTTATTCGGTTAGTCCCCAAATCATGTCATCCTATAATTTTGGCCCCAAAGTTGTAAAAGTTTTGATTTTAAATATTTTTGATCACTCACATTAAAATGATAAGAGGACTTCTTAAATTTATAATCATTTGTTAATTCTATGATAATGTGAAATTTTATAGAAATATTTATATTAGGAATAAAAATGTCCTCCTTATTTTTATTTAGGGTCCGTTGGGGGACATTTGGAGACGAAATTTTGAAGGTTTGGTTGGAAATATGTGTTTTGGGAGGACTTATAAAAACATTTTGTGATATATAAAATGATACAAAAATTTAAAATATATTTAGAAAAAAAATGTAAAATAGATATTTGTTTTTGTTTGTCTCGTCGTTGTGAACATGTTGATACAAGAAATATCTCATTTTGATTTTTAATTTGAAATGATAAAATTATAGACTTTTAAAGTTTAGAGTTTTTAGAAAATAGAAAAGAAAAAAAATATGATATAGAATTGAGAGTTTTGTATTACAGTAAAATATCGTCTGAAAAACTTTTCCCAAACAGGGTCTTAAAATCTTTAAAAGCTACAATATTTTACACTTTATCTAATATTTTTAAAATTTTTTTATTATTATGTGATAAGGATGAGATTATTTCAGTTAAATTTCAAAAATTATTCATCAATTTATGTTAGGGATAAATGTTAAAAAAGAAAAATTTAGAGACTAATTTGTCAAAATAAAAAATTTAAGATCCAAAAATAAAATATTTAAAATTCAGGAACTAAACGATAAATTATAAAAAAAGGAAATTTAGGAGAATATTACGATTACGCCACCAAATAAAAGCGCACTGCTTTCTCTCTCCGACAGTCGAATTCTAGAGCGAGAAACGCCAAACAAACGCGAAAAAGGCAAAAAAAAAAAAAAAAAAGGAGGAAGTTTTTGTAGAGAGAGAAGGAGGAAATTCAGACCCGCTTTCATTTTCTTCAACAATGGCAAGTTTTAGGGTTTCTGGGGTTTTGTGACGAGCGAATTCGAAGGCAATCTCAATGGAAATGCCCGGTAGGAGATCGAACTACTCGCTCCTCAGCCAAGTCGACGACGAGCAGTACGGCGCCGGCGGAGGCGGCGTCGCCGGCGTCGCGGGAGCTTCGTTCTACGAGACGGTACCGGTTTCCGGGGAGGGAAAGGGCAACAACAACAATAACAAGGGGAAGGTGGAGAGAGGATTCGATTGGGAATCGACGGGAGGCGATCACAGAGGGAACAATAACAACAACAACAATAACAATAATCAGCAGGTGAATCGGATCGGGAACATGTACCCGTCGTCGATCGGGTTGCAGAGGCAGTCGAGCGGGAGCAGCTACGGTGAAAGCTCGCTCTCCGGGGAGTACTACGCGCCGACTCTGTCCGCCACGGCGGCGAACGAGATCGACGCGTTTGGGTATTTGCATGACGACGTGTTCAAGATTGGCGGCGGAGGGGAGTTCAGGTCGAAGGACGTGGACGGAGGCGGCGGCGGTGGGACCGGAGGATCGTCGTCGGGGAAGAGCTGGGCGCAGCAGACGGAGGAGAGTTACCAATTGCAGCTGGCTCTGGCGCTCCGGTTGTCCTCCGATGCGACCTGCGCCGATGATCCCAATTTCTTGGATCCGATGCCAGATGAATCAGCCATAAGGTCGGGGCTGTCGAATTCGGCCGAGGCCGTCTCGCATCGGTTTTGGGTAAGGAGTTTATTCTGTTCTTGGATTTTTGCATCTTGTTTTGAGTATGCAATTGCCATAGCTTGCAAATTCACTTTCGTCATTGTTGAATATACTGAAAAGACATTGAATTTGAGCTACAAGATAACTAGATTAGTTCTTTGTTTAGAGTTAACACCTTTCATTATGGGTGGTTTGAATCTCGTAAGCTAGTTCAATCCTATTCAGAGTGTTTCAATCTCTTTCCTCAAGGACGTTCCCGGTTACTGATTATCCGGCGCTTCCGACTGTCCGGATTTGGAATTGGGCATTCGAAATACATTAATGCATCATGATTTGGCCCAAATTTTGGTTTAACAGGTGACCCATTTTTTTGTTTTTAAAATCTCACTGATAGATGATCTCAATTTCCATCGTATGGCAAAGGCACCAAAATTTGGTTAGTCTATATGCTCAGCATCAGAAAGTGACCTCTTTCTCTATACAATAGTTGCATAATCGAGACAACATGTATAGAGAGTTATCAATCGTTTTAACACATTGGACCATTAAAACGAGCCCAGAAGCAGTAACAGTTGCTAATTTTTCCCCTTTGCTTTGCTTCTTACTTGCGACCGACTTCAATCTAGTTTATTTTGTACGCAAAAGGGGATCTTGAAATAGTCGGGCATGATACTTTTTTTTTCCCCTGAATTATATAATATTTGTATGCTTTTCGTAAAGTCCCCTTTTTTTTTTTTAAAATTTAAATTATGAATTTGGTTACATTTTCGTACTCATGGAATGGTGTGCTTGCAATTTGTAAGATTTGATAGGTTATTGTTGGTAATTACTGTGTTTGAAAGGCCTTATTAAGAACTTAGACAGCATGGAACAGCATATCTATACAGTTAACTATAAAAAGCGGAAGAAAGTTTGTAATTACATATGTCAAGAGACCTATGAATGTAAATGGCATCTATGTCCATCATAACTTTTGCTCGTCCACTTCTTCCCAATATGCTTAAGAGCAAGCGTGTGTGTGTGTGTGGGTTTTTTTTTTTTTTTTTTTGGTGAAAACAAAATTACATGAAGTGGTTAGGATACATCACTCAGTGCGGTTTCTTAATAGCAATATGTATATATATTTGAATATTAGTGTATCTGGTTGGTATTTCTAGGAGAGATTAGAACTATCAAAGCAAGAAGATTAATGCGAATGGGAGCAACTAATATAGCCTTTCCCATTTCATTTATGCGGAGAAAAGTAGTTTTTGTCTTCCTATAAGATAGGAGATCAAATTTTTTTTTGATGATACCTAAATATAAACCAAACCTATTAGAGCTACAATATTTTAATAGAGGTATTGTTAATTTGGAAATATTGTGATGCTTCCAAGCTGCCCTTTCTAATAGTTTTCCCCCCCCCCTGCTTTTTCGCCTTTTTTTAAAATTTCTTTATTACTTTTTTAAATCTTTTATATATTGAACTGAACAATTGTCCCGTCATATCACTATAAAATAATCAGGTGAATGGCTGTCTCTCGTACTTTGACAAAGTTCCCGATGGCTTTTACCTAATTCATGGAATGGATCCATATGTATGGTCTATGTGCACTGATCTGCAAGAGAATGGTCGTATACCATCACTTGAATTGCTGAAGTCTGTTGACTCTAGCATCGGTTCTTCGATTGAAGCAGTTCTTGTGGATAGACGTAGTGATCCTGGTTTGAAGGAACTGCAAAATAGAGTCCTTGGCATTTCTTGTAGCTGCATAACCACAAAAGAGGTTGTAGATCAGCTAGCAAAGCTTGTATGCAATCGCATGGGGTAAGTTGGTTGCAATTCTTTCAACTTTCTTTTCTTAGTCTTCACTCTTTCAGACATGTTTAACCAAATCTTTGTTCCTATCACAAGGGGTTTAGCTTCCGCAGGAGAAGAGGACTTGGTTTCAGCCTGGAGGGCGGGTAGTGATGATCTAAAAGATTGCTTAGGATCTGTAGTTGTTCCAGTAGGCAGTCTATCCATGGGCCTTTGCAGACATCGTGCTTTGCTATTCAAAGTAAGGTGCCAAATATGTATTATCACTATCAATAAGTCCGAATCAGTTTATAAGTATGCTGGTACACCGTACACCGTACATGTTATATTTTTATCTTTGTATTTGGAAGGGTGGTTACGGGATTCACATTTTTCTTAGGCTATGTTTGGTTGGAAGGATGAGGAATATGAAGGATGGAGAGGATTATAAAAATCCTTTATGTTGTTTGGTAGGAGGGAGAGCGAGTTAAAAGGATAGATGATAATTAATTGTTTAATTACTAAATAGCCTATTGATTCAATTTTTTTAATAATTCTTTTTGAGGGTAAAGTAGACTTTTAACATAAAAAGTACAGGATTTGTTGAATCCTTCCACCAATGGAAGGATTAACATTTGTGGGTTTGGGGGGAGACTCCCTCCCTCCACCTCTCCTCTCCCTCCCCTCTTCCTTCCAACCAAACAAAGGATGATGTCTCTCCCTCCACCCCTCTCCCTCCTTCCATCTCTCCCTCCAACCAAACATACCCTTAGATATGGTTGTGCATATATATATATATATATATATATATGCATGGAAATACTTATGCACGGATTGGCATACAAATGCACATATGTCTCCATGTGTGCTGTGTCTGCACAAATAATGGATCAACATTACGTATATATGTTAGCAACATTGGGAATGAAATATGTTCACTCTCCTAACATTGTGTTTGCAGGTGTTAGCTGATACAATTGAATTACCATGTCGAATTGCCAAGGGCTGTAAATATTGTAGAAGAGATGATGCTTCCTCATGTCTTGTTCGCTTCGGGCTTGATAAGTGAGCTTTACGTTGATCTATCAATTTTTTAACCTAGTAATGATATTTTATTTGACATTGCTGGATGGCGTGTGTCCCTTCCAATGATTATATGGATTTATTGGGTAATATTTAGTTATACACCTCCTGAGCATAATTGATTACACTTTCTGCCTTAAATTTCCTTAATACACCTGTACAAATAAGTAATTTTTGACGTTCACAGGAGCCTTTCACTGAGGTTATAGTCAATTGAATCTAGTTTTCATATCAGATTCAGCTTAGTCATTGTTTTTCATATTGTTGATGTGTTAGTGATAGGGAAGGTGTCTAATACATACTGCCTCATGTTCAAAGGTAAAAGCATCTCATATTGTTTGTTGGTATCATTTCAGGGAGTATTTAGTTGATTTGGTTGGGCAGCCAGGTTGCTTATGTGAGCCTGATTCCTTACTCAATGGTCCATCGTCCATCTTAATTTCTTCGCCGCTGCGCTTTCCACGACTGAAACCAGTTGAACCTACCATTGATTTTAGGACACTGGCCAAACAGTATTTCTCAGACTGTCAATCACTTAATCTGGTGTTTGATGAAGCTTCCTCAGGTAAATTCATTAGTTGCAGAGATTTGTTTCAAAGTTAGATATGTATATAGAACATTTATTTTCAAAATTGGGTCCGTCCTAAACATATTTACGCCATGTTAGAGGTATTCAACGATGCTGTATGATGCAAATAGAATGCCTCTGTGGAACTAGTTGTGCCAATTAAGAATATCATCAACTGATATAGTTAGCACATAGGCATTAAGGGCAAAAATAGTACTGCCTAAGCGTAAGCTAAATACATGGACAAATTCTTATAATTTTATTGAAATTGTTTGGCATTCTAGATGCAAGAAATTTTTTAACATGTAGTGACGATATCTAAGTATGCTTTTATAATTTATTTATTTTGTATTCTTTTCTGTGCTTAATCACATTTGTCTGCTATCTATGCTCACAACATATACTCATTATTTTTTATGCTTTAAATCCTTTTCTTTTCATGTGTTCCATACAGGACCTCCCACTGATGAAGAAAACCGTCAGTTTCCCATGTATTCGAAGCCATATGATAGGAAATACACAGATGCAAACAACTTTTTGCCGATTCCAGGTCACGGTGATGACATGTCTCGCCGTGGCAAAGCTGGTCGGTCTGGTAGTCAAGATAGTCCTCAAAATACTGTACAGCCACCAGCCAGAGATCAACATATTGGGCATGGAGGGGGCAATCAAATGATTCCTAAGCCAAGTAGCAATCTTACCCTTGACGTGGAGGATTTGGACATTCCTTGGAGTGATCTGGTATTAAAAGACAGAATTGGAGCAGGTATATACCATAATCTCTCCTATCCAAGGAAGAAAAAAAAAACCTCTAGCGCTAGACTTCTAGTTGTCTCATTAACTAAAGAGAGTCCATGCCGATGGCAAAGCAGCTCATAGGAAATATTTTTCACGGAATTTCTAAGAATACACTTTCTGCATTTTCAGGTTCTTTCGGCACCGTCCATCGCGCTGATTGGCATGGCTCAGTAAGCATCTCTTTAATTTAGACTGTTGTATGATGTATTGGTTCTGAAACGATTAAGTAGAGTGTTTTCTCGCTATTAATTGTAATCTGATTCACCTGTTTATGTCTTTTATCTCGTCGGTTGTTTGTGTGTCTGCTATTTCGTCGGTGAGAATTTCAAGTCTATTAAAAAAAAAAAGCAAGTTGTCCTAATATTTGCAATGCTATCCACTTCAAATTTATCCTTTGACTGACTTTGCTTTCATATCCAGATTTGGAGGTTCTGTTCTAGTTCTAGTTGTTGTTGTTGTTGTTGTGTTTTTTTTTTATTTATGTCCTGATAAATTTGGTGCATTACAGGAAGTTGCTGTGAAGATTCTTATGGAACAAGACTTTCATGCAGAACGCTTCAATGAATTTTTGAGGGAGGTATATAATGGCACGACTTCTGAAAATCTGTTAATAGAGTTAAAGTAGCAAGCCTGCTTGGATTTCTAAGACTTGTTTTAATAGGTGGTTATTTGTTGCTAGGTTGCAATAATGAAACGCCTACGACATCCAAATATTGTTCTCTTTATGGGTGCAGTGACGCAGCCACCAAACCTGTCCATAGTCACAGAATATTTATCAAGGTTTCGTAATGAGCCCCTGGAGCCTTGTCCAGTGTGCCAAAGATGTTCTTCTGTAGCTTTAAGAAGTTTAGAAGTTCCATAACGTATAAAAAATATTGTCTCTTGCAGAGGTAGCTTGTATAGGCTTTTGCATAAACCTGGTGCGATTGATATACTGGATGAGAGGCGTCGATTGAGTATGGCTTATGATGTGGTGTGTTTTCTTTTTTCCCCTGTAATTTTACGTACTTCTCCTTGTTAGCGAAAATTTAGTTTGAGCTTAATAGTTTCTCAAATTTTTTTCTTACCCACAGGCAAAGGGAATGAATTATCTTCATAGACGTAATCCCCCCATTGTTCACCGAGATCTAAAATCTCCAAATCTTCTGGTTGACAGGAAATATACCGTGAAGGTACGGATGGTGATATTTAACTTTCAACTTCTCCCATCTGGGGTGGTTTGATATTAAAATTTTTTAACAATCTTAGGAAGTCTAAGTATCTGTTTGAACATATACTGAATCTTGATACTTTGTGTTCCCTGATCTTGGTCATTTTCTTAATAATTTTTTGGCCACTTGCTATTCTCACAATTTGTCTATTCTTGTAGGTTTGTGATTTTGGACTTTCACGTCTAAAGGCAAATACATTTCTTTCATCAAAGTCGGCTGCTGGGACTGTAAGTTCTATTAAACCGGACTCTAGATTTTCTGGCTCTTCAATTTAAGGTGCTTTAGGAACTTCATTTTCCTTTATTTTAAACATGACTGAATATTTAGAGATTTTTTCTTCATCATCTTATAGCCAGAGTGGATGGCACCAGAAGTTCTCCGAGATGAGCCATCAAACGAGAAATCAGACATTTACAGCTTTGGTGTAATATTGTGGGAGCTTGCCACCTTGCAACAGCCGTGGAGTAATTTAAATCCTGCACAGGTTTGTTACCTGATATTGACAGGTTATATATATAAGAAGTTGTTATGCGGTATACGTATTAGTAATGCTTATGCTTCTATGTGGACGCCACTGTAAATAAATGTACGTACAACACAGTTTGGTAGAGGAGAGAAGTGGAAGGAAAGAAAAGAGTGAAGGGATTTTTGAGGAGAAAATGAAATCATCGGTTGTTTGATAGGAGAGAAAAGAGAAGGGAAGAGAAACATGAGTGAATGAAAAGATCCTTGGGCCAACATTTTTAATCCATCCAAAAGTGGATAGTAAACGTGCTCTGTTTCCTATCCTTTCTTTTCTTTGTATCAAACAGAGTGTAAACGTTACCGTGTGTTGATCCGTTTGAAAACTTTTCGGTCTTACAGATTTCCAAGGGATCATGGATAAAACCGATGATTGTGAAGTTTTAGTATTAGACAGGTTATAATCATCTGCTAGATCGCAAGAGCTATTTAGAATCCAGTATGATATCTCAACACATAACCGAGCTCGACTTGAGCGCTAGGTTGTATTCTGGACAACTAATTTAAACCGGATACGTGTAGAACATCCCGAGTTACTGATGTTTTCAGTTCCTATTAACTCTTTTTATTCTGGTATCCTCTCCCATGTGGAAGGACTTTTTTGCGAGCTCATTTCTTTTGATTTAATATACTATTTTATAGGTTGTGGCAGCTGTTGGTTTCAGGAACAAAAGACTTGAGATTCCGCGTGATTTGAATCCTCAAGTTGCTTCCTTAATCGAGGCTTGCTGGGTCAAGTAAGTTTTTGAGTCTGCAACTATAGTTACTGAATCTCTTGAAAGCGATCGTCTCTGTTTAATCATTTTTCTTAAATCACATCATTACATCCTGCAGCGAGCCGTGGAAACGACCTTCATTTTCCAGTATCATGGAATCTTTGAAGCCGTTGATCAAACCCACCACACCTCATCCTGGTCATCCAGATATGCAATTACTAAGCTGAAGGGTCGAATATTCAGTTAGTCTTGTTCATGCACATAGTACAACATTCTTATCTGATTTAATAACTGGCAGGGGTTCACTGCCACTCAGAATCCTCAAGTAGTCTCAGGTGCACCCAAAACTTGTACTCCTATTTGCAATCCAGTGTCGTTTATCGTTATAACATCGTAGAAACATCCAAAAGTGGATAGTAAAGCGTACAAATATCGATTTTTGATCGGATCTAACGTTCAAAAACATGCATATTTGACTTGGGACATTGCTAACGCTAGTCATGCGTAACTTCTGCAGAATGATTGATGTCCCTATGTTTCCGTTACTAATTGTCGATTGAGAGAATGCTGATTCTTTTTCCCAAGGAACTCTGCTGCAAGTGTCGACAAGGTCTGCAAGCGTTATTATTTTACCTCCCAGGAAGTATAGTTTCGTCTTTAAAGCCCCACCTTTTTTTTTTTGGTCTAGTTAATCCGCCCCCAAGGAAAGCTGTAAAATTTGTTTAATTTAATTTTTACTCTTTTTTTTTTTGTATGTAAAAAGTGACTAGAATGAGCTAATGAAAATAGCAGCTTTGCGGCAATTGCATTATTTTACACCGCTTTGAGCCTCTTGAAAGTTTTAACCTGGTTTTCCCCTATATCAGGGAAGGGACTTTATATAAGATTTGGTATTATTATTCTCATTAAGAAAGAAAATCGGACAAATCAATTACAATTTGCAAGTGAGATATTTTTAGTCAAAAGTTAAGAAAGTTACTTTTATTTTTCAAACAAAATCTACTAATCTCAATTAGTCGACAATTTAGATTCATGCGTTAGGGAACAAGATGATCGGTATATATTATTTAAAAAATTCTTTTTTTTTCTAAACAAAATCTAAAAAGTTTTAGCTTATATTTGGTTCGTCGATTGGAGATGAAAATTTTAAATTAAAGTTGTTTGATATTTTAAAAATTAATTATAATTTTTATTGATTTTTTAAAAAAAAATAAAAATTAATATGAATAAATATAGTTTAGTTGAAGTTAAATTAAAATATCAAACGGGTCTTAAATTTTTTTTTTAAGAGAAAAGTGACTTTTTGGAGGGGGGAAAGGCAAAACTTTTTGGGTTTAAATGGATGAAAACCACACGTGCAACAGGACAGATGGCTTCTTCTGCCTGAAAATGGGATTGAACTGAAATCGGGTTTCTGAATATGTGTGAATAACGTGGCAACGCAGGGTGGTCTTCTGGACTGGAGGAGCTACGCGGTTTGTTTGTGGTCCCCAAAACAGATCATTTTTAATAACAAAAATACTTTTTTTTTATTTTAAGGGAAAAAAAACCAAAATACAAAAATAAAATTATGATATTGACCATAACTATGATAAAGTTATGGGACCATAACATTGAAGACTGCTAGTAGTTATTCAATGGTACAAAAATAAAATAATTAACATAATTATGATACTGTGGGTTTTTTTTTTTGTTTTTTGTGTTTTAAATTAACATATTTAAAATTGGGTTTTTTTGGGTTTTTTTTTTATAGGTTTTATAGGTTTTTGATATTAATTCATATTGTGTTTTTACGTTAATTAATCAACTAACCTAAATTTTTAAGATCAGTTTTATTTTTTCGTTTTTTTTTGTCAAAATGTGTTTTCTTTTTGTCTGCACATTTTTGTTCATGATATTCAAATTAGTTTTCCTTTTGGGATAATAAACTAGCATTAGTTTTTTTTAAAAAAAAATTTTGGAGAAGAATATAGCATGTAGTTTTTTTTTTTTTTTTTTGGTTGGTTGAAAAAATGTAGCATATAAGTTTTTTGATAACAATGAAGCATATCGGTTGTCTACTATTAAGTGGTGCTGCAATTCGACTTTAGATCGCGGGAGTTTTCCCTACTACAAACTGCCTAGTCCCTTTCTTTCACCCAAAAAAAAAAAAAAAAAAATCCCTACTCCCTACTGTATGTATTTTTCTCAAAGAACTTTTGTTGTTGTTATTTGGTTATAAAAGTTACAACACTAGTAAACTTGACAGTGGATAACCGTGACAATTTATTATGTATCTGGATTGACCACAATATGAAAAATGAACTACCCATATATAAGAATAGGGTTAATTACAAAAATATCACCACTATTTTCATTTTTTTTTTTTCACGTTTTGTTATCTTTAGAAATTTTAAGTAGATACTATATGATTTTGATTTTCTATGCAAATCCCTCCCTTATAAATGGGCTCTCGTCAAACTTGGAGCTTGAAAGCAACACACAATCATGTCAAATGAAGTATTTGTTTTTTTTTTTTGTTTTTTTTTTTTTGAGGTAAACAGCATAATCCCGTTGTGGCCAGAGGAGACATCACGTGAAGTGATTTGGTGTGAAGGCGTACTGAAGCATAAAACACAAAGTTTTGGCTCATCTCCTAAAAAAAAAAAGAAAAAAAATGGTAGAAGAAGAAGAAAAGAGAAGCGTGATATATATCAAATCGAGAAAACACAAACATCAATATTATCCATCGAAATTGAGAGACCAAAGCACCAACGTCAAGCAAAATACTACGAAAAAACAAATTTAATAGATTGAAAAACACAACCTAACACTAGAAAACAAGAAAACACTACTAAATTGGGATAAAATTCATCGTTATTACAAATCATAACACAAAGAAAAATGAAAGAAATATCCCAAACATTGCTGACAAAACCTTCAAAGATGAGGCGACTAAAACAATAGAGTCCATAAGATGTACGGTGTAGTCAAAGTGCCAACCGAAAAGCAGTGCATAAAACCGAACCGACACCACCATCATCGTCACTAGAAGACCAAACTCCCACCATTGTTGGAATTCCACAACTGCACAGATCAATCCCTCGAAGCATTTAGATTGTAAGATGTTAAAAGCGCCAATAATAACACTTCAAACCAACAGCTACTAACCTCCACTCCACCTTGATCCGCCCAACGGACATTCCATAATGCACACAATCTCCGCCAGAATGCCCACTTTCCCGACGAGTTTGGAGACTAAATTTTGAATCCCCGCCCCCCCCCCCCCCCCCCCACCAACCCAAGTTTTAGATATATAAAGTTATACTTTAAAAATATCAAAATACAAGGAAAGTTTTTGTAATTTTGGTACAATAGAATATCGAAAGAAAATGGGGGTCCAAAAATGAAATTGAAAGAAAATGTGGGTCCAAAAATGAAATTGCACCTAACATTGCCCGATTAAACTAATAGATGAAATCAAATTCAACTTTTTCACGTTCAATGCACACTTTTCAGTTTTCACCTCCTCACATTTAATAGTTTGAAGCAAAGAAAAAAAAAAGAAGATAAATTAATAAGAAACAAACCAAAAAAAAAAAAAAAAATCATGATGCTGACACAAACAGCTGTAACCAAACAAACAAACAAACAACATGGATGGGGAGGCAACCCCCAAAATTGGAAAAATCTCCAAATCCACGTCGTCCTCAATCCTCATTGGTTACTCCCACTACCTTCTTCATTAAGAATTCAGACAAGCCTGGGCCCACCAAATCAGCCATCCAGCCCGATCCATTCAAAATCAGAGGAGTAAAATATCTCGGCCCAAGTGGGGCCCATCTGTCGCTAACTCAACCAGAACCAACGAGAAAGGGAAGACTGAAAGAAACCTGCCAGGAAAGATCGCCGGATCAACTCAAAGTCGGTGCTTCTCTCATCGCCGAATCAAATTGCAGAAAAAAAAATTGAAAAAATAAAAAATAAAAACGAACCCGCAACCGGATTTCCCCTGAACCGTAATCCGATGGCTCGGAATTCCCAACGACGCAACTGTAACTTCAACAGTTGCCAGCTTCCACCGCCTTTCGACTCTTATAAGATTTTTATCGAACACCTTGTCAGCAACGCCATCTTTTCTTATATCCCCAGTTTCCGATTCCCATTTCTCCATGTCTCTCTCCGACCAAACCCGATTTGTGTTTCTCTCTCCTTCTCTCTCTCTCTCAAGTCCCAACCTCGTACCAATGAATCCCGGAGACGAAGGCTTCAGCAACTCCCCGCCCATTCCCAAGTCCGAGACGCCGGAGCTCGAGCCTCTGTTCATGGAGAACATGTTTTCTCCGATGATGGGAGCTGAAACGTTTTCGGTGATGAACGTGTCGCCACCGTCTTCGGAAACTCCGATGTTTGAGTTCAAACCGGAGACAGCGGAGTTTTGTGGTGTACCCCAGCCTCTGGGGAGCTTGCAGGGGAACCCCATTCCGCCGTTTCTGTCGAAGACGTTCGACCTCGTAGATGATCCGGCGATCGACGCCATTATCTCGTGGGGGTCGACCGGAGGGAGCTTCGTGGTGTGGGACCCCGTGGAGTTCGCGCGGTTGGTTCTGCCCAGGAATTTCAAGCACAACAATTTCTCCAGTTTTGTTCGGCAGCTTAATACTTATGTGGGTATTTCAGTAAGCACAGCTTCACCTGTAAATGGATATTGGATTCGCCGCTGTAATATATGATGCTCTGTATGTAATTTGTTGTTTTTTATTTTTGTCTTATTTTTTATTTTTTATTTTTGCTGTAATTATTTTTTGCTACTTTTTGCCATTGTTTTTGTTTTTGTTTTCTGTAATTGGGTTGATTCAGATTGACATAAAAGATGTAACAGAGGTCAATTTGTATACTTTTGAACTCTCAATTTGGTTGTAAAGCCTTTAAATTTAAGGAACTTAATTATTTATTTTTATGAGAGAGGAATTTGTCTATTCATTTGTTTTGTTTTATGTATATTTGGGATCTCTCCGTATTATGTAGTAGTCATATTGAGGCCTCCTTTCTCAGGTACATATCTTATCTTCATCTTGTTTATGTAAGTGTTAGAATTGTTCTTTTTTCCTTTTCTTTTATGAAACTTATGTAAGGAATTATGAGGAGATGGTATCTTAACGCCAAGGAAGAATACTAGAAAAGAGGAGTTCATCTTCTTTAGGTAGAATTTCAGGTTCTTACGAAACTTATATTTGTAACAGCCTGTTAATCTCGAGGCGCTCGAGAAAATTGCTATTGTGATTATCAGATCATTCGATGTGGTTCATCTCATTGTGTGCTTAAAATTTGTTGTCTTGGAAAATTCTTTTTCATCTTTTGATTTCTGTACCATTGTCTGCTATTCATTCTTGAATTGTTTTCGGTGTTGTATCCAGGGATTTCGCAAGATTGATAGTGATAAGTGGGAGTTTGCGCATGAAGCTTTCCAGAGAGGGAATAAACTTCTTTTGAGGACTATCCATCGGCGCAAATCTCCTCAATCCTCGCAGCAGATAGCAAGCTATGTTGCACCTTCGAATGAAGCCGGGAAGTCTGTACTCGAAGGTGAGGTAGAGAGGTTGAGGAAGGAGAAGAGTGCATTGATGCAGGAGGTAGTTGAATTGCAGCAGCAGCAGCGCGGGACAGTTCACCTTGTGGATGCAGTGAACAAGAGGCTTCAGTCCGCGGAGCAAAAACAGAAGCAGATGGTTTCTTTCTTTGCAAAGATGGTTCAGAAACCGTCGTTCATAGCGAGGCTTAAGCAAAAGGTGGAACAGAAAGAGATGGGCTCCTCAAGGGCACGGAGGAAATTTGTGACTCAGCAGCCACATGAAGCTAGCGAACCAGATCCTTCCATGGAAGGGCAGTTAGTGAAGTACACTCCTGGTGTGAGAAACCTAACCATACCTCCTGGAGGCCCAGATTTGAATCCATTTCATGCTGAACAAGGTATGGCAGGGAACCTGATTTTAGATGAAGAAAACATGCCATTTCAGCCCGACGGCGTCGTGCCTGATGACTTGCTTTTATCAGATGAAATAACAGCAATGCAGGTATTTGGTAACGATCAAGCAGGCGAAGGGGCATCAAGCACGAGACCCGACGATCCTCTTTTCAAAGGAAAGGGCATTCTGAACCCACATCAAGAGATTGGTTTTGGTCCTGAGTATTACGCCTCTTTCCCGGAGGATTTGATGAATGACAAGAGTTTTCCTGAACTCTCTTCCACGGGCATGGAAACCATGATCAAACAAGAGGATATATGGAACACGGGTCTTCATGGCAGTGCTGCTATGTCTAGTGGTGCAAATGTGATGCTTGATACTCCAGTCAGCTATGACGTGCCGGAGCCAGGAGTGACGAGCGGGATGTTCGATATCTGGGATTTAGGTTCATTGCAGGTGGGAGGAGGTTCTGGAATTGACAAGTGGCCGGCTTATGAATCACCATTTGATCAACCTGAAAATCAAGCTAGTCAACCAACGGATGATAATATCTAAATATATAGATCAAAATATGGATTTCCATAGGATTAGCTAGATTTTTTGCTTGTGCATTTGATGCACGTGCTGATCCTAGTTATCATGGTTTGATGGGATGATTTAATGATAAATATATAATTCATTCGTAATTACCAAGTTCATTTTTTCTTCTTTATTTACTAGTTTTCTCTCTAACTGTTTCAGTAGGAGATGATAACGTAAGTGCATATGACTCCCATTTTATGGCAAAGTTCTGTTGTTCATGAGCTGCACTTAATCAGACAGTTTTCATGCTAACAATTGTTGATTTAAGTTGTGGAAATTGTAGGTCTGTGATTCTTGGAAAGGAGCCTCATGCTTCACCCCGGGATTTCGCTTCGCTCATCCGATCTGATTTTGCCCCTTCAGGTAAGGTATAGTTTTTCATTCATTCTCATCAGTTGCAAAATGTTCGGTAGAAATTTCGGTGCTCCGAAACCTGATGCATTGGTATCATCCTCTTTCCCAGGTTGTTGATGCAGAAATTTCAGGAGACAGTGAACCATTTGGAAGCTGAAATGGCTTAAAAAAGACAGTGAGGTAGTGCTAATGGGTCAATGGTCGCACGCCCACACCTACCCTTTGGATCTCAGTGGGACATATCAGACCAGAATCACCGACCCTTGAGCAATTAGGTTTTTCTTTTTTCTTTTTTTTTTTTTTGTTGGGTTTTTTTGTTTTGTAGGGGGGGGTGGGGGGGGGGGGGGGTGTGGTGTTCTTGGGTTGGGTTGTTTGGAGTGGGGACCAATGTTTCTCTACAGAAGACAATTTTCCAGTCTTCTTATGAACTTCAATCTAATATCTCGTCAACCCTGTTGGGATGTTTTCCTCTCTCTCTCTCTCTAGGTGCAATTGCAACTTCTTTCTCAACTGCCTAATTCATCTTATATACAAGCATTCATGATTTTTAGAACGTGTTTACTAAACCGTAAAAGAATGTAATGGGAAAGATAATAAGATTAGAAAGTAAAGTTTAAAAAAAAAAAATCATTGATTCCCTTCAGTATTAAAAAAAAAAAAAAATCTCATTACCTTTCTAGTGTTTATTAATTTAGTAATGTCAACTTTATCAAGTAATTACTAAAATGTTCTTTTACACAATCAAATTACCTTTCTAGTGTTTATTAATTTAGTAATGTCAACTTTATCAAGTAATTACTAAAATGTTCTTTTACACAATCAAACAATCATTAGTACATGGGAATTTATTAAAAGTATATAAGTCCCTTTCTCATTCTCTTTCCCCTTCATGCAAAGTAAACGCGCCCTTAATTTCATTTTCACTCCTCGGCAAAACCTTTGTTTAACTACATACTCGCCTATAATGGATGCGTACCCTAGTAAGCATCAAGAGGGATTGAGTGTTGAACACCAAGGGAAAAAAAGTTGGTATTGCAAACAAAATAATTAGTGAAAACTCAATAGGGTAACAATATTATGTCATATTACAAAATTGATTCAATTCATCCTCGACATTACATCCATAGATATATCTGTATGATCAATCTGTGATATACGCACAAAAGAATTTCATGCATCTTACATCTATTCCCCATTAGGCCTCTATTTAAGTGAAACCTTTAAGCTAATGGCGAGTCAAGAAGAACTACTCGGAATCTTCCTTTTGCTTTTTTGATGCATGCTCGTTGGCCTCACCATGTCTCAATTTAGCTTCACGGCGCTCTCTCTTCACGCCCTTCGCTTTGTTGGGTAATGCAGTCTCTCCAACCTAAATGCCCAAACACAGAGAAAGAAAGTCAAATTTAAATATTTGTGCACAAACTAAACTGAGCCATTCTTCTTCAGGCCAAGAAGAAGATAACTTTGTTGCCCATTAGGAAATGAAATTGAATGAACCTACAATCCCTTTTTACCTTCTGATCTGGAATGTATACTTTTCCAATCTTGCCCTCTATTACATCCTTGCTAACGTTTTTCTCCTGCCAAGACCAAACAACAAACACATTATAGATGCGTTGCATGGATACGAAACGAGATAAAAGGTACGGGAGAATCAAGTTATCAAACCTTCTTCTTGGCCTTGTCTTTGGCTGTTTTCATAGCTTCTTTTCTTAGGCCTTCATTAGGTAGACGATGTCGACGAACTACAAAATCCATGGATGGGCCAACTTCTACCAGTTCCATCCTTGGTACTATTGTGCCGGATCTTTTGAGCCGTAGCGCACAGTGAGTAAAGAACACTCTATTCGAAGATACAGTCGTAAATACATATGCGCGGTCCACACCGGCAAGATTTAAATTTTCAACAACCTGCACATGATTCTATAAGCAACAACCCCAAACTAAAAGAAAGGCAGCAAATGACATGAAGAAAAATGTACCTCTCCTCGAAACAGGTCAAGCAAAACTTCCTTCAAATGTTTCAACTCTTCTACACTATCAAACCCTTCTCCGATAAAAGCAATAAAAGGTTTCGACCCTGCCTTTGGAGCTAGTTTCTTATCATACGAAAAGGATTCCAGTGGTTTCAAATTTTCAACCCCAACCTCTACAAGATCATAAATGTGGTGGTCATAAGTTCTCCCAATAACGAGATTGTCAGGCCGCTTCTTTGAGTGGGAACCAAACTGCAAAACAAAGGACATTCAAAGTAACGGGATGTCACTAACAGAGAAAAAAGCAAACAAATTTTATCATTTTGGGTCAGCTAGCTACTAAACATGATGAGGGTTTCAGTCTTTCAGCATGGGGGATTCAAGGAATGCCTAAGAAACATGGTAAAAAACCAATTAAAATTCTCACTTCAGCCAGCTAACTACTAAACATGAAAACGGGTTCGGTTTTTCCAGATGGGGATCCAACAAATGCCAGTGAAAACAAGCTCCCCAGTAAAAGATTCCCATTTTCGCCTGTCAATTCATTGCAAGAGCAGAATTCATACTAAAACAAAAAGGAAATCAGCAAACCAATTACTTCACTATCATCCAAATCCGCACTCAACACTAAAAAATCATAGAAAAGAAGCTAAAATCACATACAAAGGAAAATTAACAAAAATTTCACTTTAGAAGAACAAATTATTCTCTATTCAAAAAACCCAATTCGCAACAACACCGTTAGAAAACACACATAACGAACAAATGAACAAAAAAAAAAAAAAGAACTTTTATACTTCTCGGATTTCTACTTACGACAAACATACTACAGTCAGTTTTTTGAGAGAAGAACTCGAGAGAAGCTTCACCGCCGCTTTCAAACGGCCTAACATCTTCGTTCTTTCGACTGAATCTGACGGCCATTTCCTTCTTCAGGTGATAAATTTGAGTCAACACGCTGTTCAACACGCCGCTAGTCTTCGTCCCATGAAGAATCAGCGTCTTCTTCCTGGTCTCGACCTGAAAAATTACCCCAAAAAAATCCCAACCCAGAAGTTAAATACCTTAAAAGCATGAAAATTTGAGCTTTGGCGATTAATTTTGCGTCAAATTCAAAGATTTTAGGAACTCACTAGTTTAGGAGCGCGCTTTTCGAGCTCTCGCCTGGCCTTGCCTGTCTTGGGAGTTTTCACTTTCAACATGATTAACTGAAGATAGAAAAATGGTATATACGCCTATAGATATAGAGAGAGAAAGGAAGAGAGAGAGAGAGAGAGAGAGGTGAGAGGAAATAGTTGCTGAGTTAGGGTTTTTCTGCTGGAGGTTGAAGATGAAGACGAAGGGTTTATGGGTTCTATTTTTATATGAAGGACTTTGGGCCTTCAAAGGTCGGCCGAGGCCTCATTTCTTCAAAACGACTTGTCGCTTAAAACAAAAGGTAAAGACATGTCGTTTCTTGTTCGACTTGGTTGCTTGAAAAATGCAATGTCCAGGGCAAATGCTTAACTGAAACAATATTTCTAGTGTGTTCTTTGAGCCAAAAAAAAAAAAAAAAAAAAAAATCTAGAGAGTTTAGGAAAGAAGTTTGAATATTTTTTATTGTGAATTTAAATTTATCAAAAATTTTTATAAAATAATTTATTATTGACTTATTTTTTCGTGGAGTTAATATAGCAAAAATGTTTTGAATCATTTGACACCACCTTGGTTTTTATAGGCAAGTCAAGAAACAAAAAGACACAGAAACTAGATGTCGTTTATTTGCCTAAACTATAGTGAACATTTTGTTTATTTCTATTCATTTAAATTTAAATAAAAACGCCACAGACAGCACGACTTTTTATATCTATTCTTTTTTTCTTCCCTAAATGAATTCTTCTTCTACTTTTTTAATTTTTTTAATTTTTTTAATTTTTATTTATTATTATTTTTTTTAAAGAGAGACTTCTTCTATCTATTAGGACCAACTAAAACGTTTTTTCTACTATTTTTTTAAGCTGGGAAAACTTTCTTTTCTACATGGAAAAACTTCAAAATGACGAATATAATAAAACTTATAAAGGTAAATAATAATAAAAATAATAAATAAACAACAAACAAACAATAAATAAACAATAAAAAAGAGAGAAACTTTCAAAGGCTCAGAGGAAGCATGAATCTTATTTTTTTTTTAAGTTATTTTAGAAATGCTTGCCAATTTATATAATTTTAATCATAATATTTATAACACTAGTTGTTTTGGATCTTTCTACCATAAGTGTTTTTTTAATCAATATTCAGTAATGCATATTTTAAATTTTAAATCCGGTGAAAATAAAAAAAAAGTATGTAAAATTAACAAGTTTTTATATAATTTTGACATTTAAAATAGAACTATAGTGATCTGTTATTTTTTCAATATCTATCATAGAATTTTCATTGTTTTAAATAAAGATAATCCATATTCGACCGATCTTCAGAAAAGAAGAAAATCAAAAGTTATATATATATATATATATTATATAAGTAATTGAAAATACATTAAAAAAAAAAAGTTTAGTAACTCAAATCAACTTTTAAAATCTTTTGATAAATAATAAAATATTAAAGAAATTTGTAATATCGAATTAAACTTTAGCATAAATTTGGAAAATATTTTTTTTATTTTTTATTTTTTATTTTTTTACTTTTTTATGCCGGAAGTCACATGTGGTTTTGACTGAATAGTAGTTCATTCAACCAATTCCATAGTTCACTTATAAGTGTGAGAATAAAGTACAAGTCAATTTTCCATTTAAAAAAAAAGTTGCAAAGGTTTTTTTTTTTTTTTTTTTTAAATGCCTTACAAAATGTACATTTTTTTTATAATCAAAATCATAGTAAATTTTAAAAATTCTTTTTTTTTTAACTTAAAATTGTTTTAATAAAAAAGGTTAAAAAAAGAAAAAAAAATCTAAACTATCTAATTTTATTTTTTCTATTAAAAAGAAAAAAAAATCTTTTAATTTCTTTCTCGATTCATGAAAGCTCGGCTTTCCTAAAAGAGCTTCACTATGTTGTCTATCCCACACTCTTCTCCATCTTTCTTCTCAGTCCCTAATTTCTTCCCTCTCAAATCCCTAATCTCCATTCCCAATTTTTTTCTTTCCTTTCTTTTTCCCTTTTGACTTTCGTGTTTTCTCTTCATATCATGTAATTAGATTAGGGTTTTGTCCCGATTCTTCTTGTACAATACATACAGTCTTAGAATTTTTTTTTTTCTTTTTTCCTTTTTGGTTTATTTTACCTGTATTAGCGTTTCAATTTTCTTGGATTAAATCTTGAATTTTGTTGTCGGCTCAATTAAAGCCTGTTGATTCTGTAATCGGAAGATCAGATTGTATTGGATTAGAGTTTTTCAGGATATATATATATATATATATATATATTTTGGTGGATTTTCTTGTACGGTAATGGAAATGGAGAGCTCGCGGAGGCCTTTCGACAGATCGAGAGAACCAGGATTGAAGAAACCCCGACTGAGCGACGAGCCGGAGCGAGGAGCTCCGACCTCGAATCCAAACTCCAGGCCTTTCGCACAAAGACCGGTTGGGAATCAGAACCCACTTGTTTCGAGGTTCCGAGATTCGGAGAGCAGCGATTCGGGCCGTGGCGGAGGCGGTGGAGGTTATCAGCCGCAGCCGCCGCCGCACCAGGAGCTTGTGAGCCAGTACAAGGCGGCGCTCGCGGAGCTTACGTTCAATTCGAAGCCTATCATCACGAACCTGACGATAATCGCGGGCGAGAGTGTCCACGCAGCGAAGGCGATTGCCGCGACGGTTTGCGCCAACATTCTCGAGGTGAATCCAGCTTTTTTCTTTAGGTTATTGGCGCCCTCAATTGGTTCTTTGAATTGGATTGTACAGAAAGAAAAATGGTTATACCTTATAGTGTGGAAAATTTAGATTTTTTTTTCTTGTCTTTTTTTTTTTTTTTTGCCCTTTTATGATTCGTTATTTACATCCATAGTTTAGCGGAAATGAAGAAGAAGAGTAGCAGTGTTGTACATGGGAAGTTCAAATTAATGGAATTTTTGTGGTTTTGTAGAAATTTCTGCTGCTTTGTTGTGGAGAAGATGATTATCTTGGATCCTTTGAAATTCTATGCATTGAGAAAAGCTGTTAATTTTGGTTTTAGTTGCAAATACCGAAACTTTGTTTTTAGTGTGGTTACGTTACTAGTGAGCAAGTTGATCGCTGGTGAGGAGAGAACGAGGACAATGCAACGCTGATTCGATTTGATCACGGACAATTGTACTGAGGGCAAAATTCCTCAAGTTGTTTAAATGGATTCCCAAATTTGCTAGCTTTTTCCAAAGTTTCAAGTCCACTGTATTTGTATTGGTCTAGCAATAGCTTGAAGTTACAGCAGTTCTAGAGCTGTTTTTCTTGCTCTTCTATCCGAAGAGTGACTATTCTGATTTGCGGTTTTATAGGAACTGGGATGTAACTCGTTTGGAGCCGAAAAGTCTACTATGTTGCTTTGGTCAGGATGGCTCAGTTTACTCTTCATCTCTCTCTTCATTATTGATATAATAATATCAGAACTTCGTCAGGAGATAGAAAAACAAGCAGGCCTTTCCAACTAGGAATTTCACATTTCAGTTCGTTATTCTTTTATGCAATGTTCATGAACGTTGTGGCATTAGATTCGTGGAATTTTTTGTTAAGTTTTCATCTTGTGTTCCCTCAAGTGATCAGCTTGCATGGATGAGCTCTACGGGTGTGTCTGACCTTATGTGGGATACCATTTGCTTGCTATAGATAATAGTAGATTATATCGTTTATTCGGTAAAGGCAAGTAAGCTACAGGAATGATGGATAGTTGATGGCATGCCGTCACTTCCAAAGATGGTGGAATTATTTTGAATAATGTCTGATTGCCATAAACATCAAGTTTGCTTGGCCTTCTTATGTCAATATATGTTTTTGTGTGTATATATAAAAATATATATTTTTAAAATTAGAACGAACAAACTTTTGTTATTATGCAAATGTTTGGCTAGTTCCTTTTAGCACCTTAAAATCTCACCTTAATGCTTTCTGGAGAAGCAGGAGTTTGGTTTTTCTTCATCCTCTGGTGTTAGGCTTAATCACTTAATTGTTTGTAGAAAATTAAATGGAGTGGTTTATGTATCTAATTTTGCGAGGTAATTTGCAGGTCCCTAGTGAGCAAAAGCTACCGTCACTTTATCTTTTAGACAGTATCGTAAAGAATATCGGAGGGGAGTACATTAAAAACTTTGCTGCCAGATTACCTGAGGTTAGATTTCCATTCTGCATGTAGTCTCTGATTTCTGCAGAGCGTTTGAGTAAATGACTCTTGAATTAAACCTATTTACGATCTGAAAGAATGATTAACAAGATTTCTTACGAACTCTTGATGCTTAAC
This sequence comes from Ficus hirta, assembly GCA_038430175.1. Lineage (NCBI taxonomy): Eukaryota > Viridiplantae > Streptophyta > Magnoliopsida > Rosales > Moraceae > Ficus > Ficus hirta. Next base: position 20,537,923 of record CM076597.1, on the reverse strand, counting down.
AAAATAAAAAATAAATTGTTACCAGAAGTTGCATGCTATGCTCTTCTGTGTGGATTGCCAATCAAACGAGATCTTGCCTGCCAGATAAATAACGTTGCCTCTAATGCTTTATTGGCAGGCCTGTTGGTCACTATAGTCTGTAGACTTGATTTTTTATTAGTATTTACTTGGTAGTTGCCAATTTCCCCTTTTCTATGCGCTTCTTAGGTATTCTGCAAGGCATATAGACAGGTTGAGCCTTCAGTACATCAAAGTATGCGGCATCTTTTTGGAACATGGAAGGGAGTTTTTCCTCTTCAGACACTTAAGATGATAGAGAAAGAACTTGGTTTTGCTCCCACAGCAAATGGTTCATCTACTGCAGTTGCAACATCCAGGCCTGAAACACAATCGAATCGTCCACTGCAGAATAGCATTCATGTGAATCCCAAGTATTTGGAAAGGCAGCAGCGTCTTCAGCAGCCCAGTAGGGTAAGTGGAGTGTTTAAGCCAATTCTGTTATGGGATCATGAACTTGAGGTTCTATTTCATGTATATCCTTTTCGTAACTAGTTATTCAATCAGTTCTTATTTTTTATCACTTAGCCTACCGCTAGTTGAAGGAACAAACGTTCTGGTTCCTTGCAATAGAAATTTGAGTTTGATGGTCTGCTGGTGTTCTGTTTAGTACGTTGATCTCTTGTTACCTTGGCAGAAGAAATAACTCTTTAACAATCTTGGTGAAAAAATAACAAGCAGTACTCTTGCGGAATGCTTCTTTAGGTCCTTGCATCCATTAGCTTGGTTTGTATTATCTTAATAATTTAGAACGAAAGTATTTATTCCTTTGCAGGGACAAATAGGAATTTCATATAGTACTCTTTTCTTCCCTATTTTAATTGTTAAGGATGTATGTAATATCAAGGGATTTTGGAGAACTTATTTATTTTTATTTTTATTTTTTTCCTTACAAAGGCAAAAGGACTTTCTGGCGATGTATCCGGGTCTAATGCAAACTCAATTGAGGATGCAGAGAGTATGGACAGAGCAACAAGTATAAGTACCGGACGATCATGGGTTGATCCTTCTACTAAAATGCATGTATGTGAAGCAATTGTATTCTTTTTTTTCCCCCCCTCTTGTGCTTTTGTTGATACAGCGAAAGCTTGCAGAATATGCAGCGTTCAACTAGAGGTACAAGTAGTGAGGTTATCCAAGAGAAGAACATTGGCACAGAGTATACGGATTATGACTATGGCTCTGACCTTTCAAGGAATTCCAGCTTGGGGATTGTAAGAGCTAGTGGTAGCATTGCAGATCAAGGACACGAGAAACTTGGTAGCAGTTTTGCAGAATCAGTATCTGGTCAAAGAAATAGTTTCAATATCAAGCATGGATTCCCAAATTATCCTGGACCTAAATCCATTAATATTAATACTCAACTACAATCAGCACAAAACATCGCAAGTAGAAGCAGTGGTGGCATTTCTAGTAGCAGTTGGAAGAATTCCGAGGAAGAGGAGTTCATGTGGGATAATATGAACTCTAGATTGACAGACCATGGTGTATCTGATATATCTAGTAACTGGAGAGTAGATCGTTCAGCTTCTGAGGATTCAGAAAAATCGGTTAGTGATTGTATAACTTGTATTTAGCTTGATTTGGAGAGAGTTTAAATCCCTCCATTTTTTTTTTCTCTGTTAGTGAGTCTGGACTTTTTTGTCATTTCTTCTAATGTTCTGTCATCCATGTGCAGGGTTTTGAAGATCACATCCATAAACCACAAAGTATACGTGATTATGCATCAAGAGTCAATAAAGAAGCTTCTGCCGATATATTTTCTGCTGAACAGAAGGACCTTGCTGCTCTTGGGCGCCGGGTATCATCTCCATGGTTGTCACAGGAATCACATTCAATTGATGGATTGTCCCGTTCTGGGACTTCAAGTTTTGGCTTCCCGACAAATTCTGTATCGAGGTCTACTGGAGCTCTAACACAACAGCAATTTCAGCCCCTGAAGTCTGGACAATCATCACTGAGACAGCGATCTCCCTCACCAACTTTAACAGCACACCATCCTCATCTTCAATTGCAAAATACCGAGCAAGATCTGGCAAAAGCCCAGTCCCCTAGTTATCCTGATTCTAAAGTATCCCAATTTTCAGGGCAGCCGACCAGGGGGGTGCATAACCATTATGCTCAGGACTCTTTGCCTGTCCCACCTTCCCATGTTCGACCAAGTAAGATGGTGAAATCACAACCCAATAATTTGCCCCCACGGCACCAGTATCCCTTTCCGCAGCAAGTAGAAGACTCTACAGAGTCTGAACCCTTGCGTCAAATTCAGAAACTCCCTCTACCTCAAGCTTCAAATTCTGGAACTCCAGCAACATTAGGTAGTTCTGCACCGGACCGCTTGAATGCTCTGGCTGTAGAAACTTTGGGAGACTCGAGCACAAGTAGTCTATTGGCTGCTGTAATGAAGTCTGGAATTCTTTCTAACAGTTCAATTACTGCTAGTAGCCTATCTAACCTGAACTTTTGGAACCCTGCTAAATTGCCATCAGAGGCAAGCCAGCCTCCCCTGCCAACTGGTACTCATATGAACCCCGGATCAAAGGTTGTGTCGACATCTTCAAAAGTTCATTCTTCCCATGATGGCTCGTCAGTTTCCTCAAAGATATTCCAAAAGAAAATAGAGCAGGCACCACTCCCACCTGGTCCGCCACCTTCATCGTCTCCTTCGGGGACCACATCGGAAAATGCTTCAAATGTTGCAAGTAACGTAGCTGATCCCATTTCAAACCTTCTGAGCTCTTTAGTAGCGAAGGGTTTGATATCTGCATCAAAGAAAGAGTCATCCCCAGCAATCTCACCCGTGGTTCCTGCTGAAACTCAAAAGAAGAGCTCAAGTGTTACTAGCAAGGATGATTCATCTATCTCAGAACGTACTGCCGATAGCCCCATCCCATTGCCGGAGTCAACCAAACCGGAAATAAAGAACCTCATAGGCTTCGAGTTTAAGCCAGATGTGATCCGGGAATTTCATCCATCTGTTGTTGGTGATCTTCTTGATGGCTTTGAACACCGATGTAGCATATGCGGTCTTCAACTTAAACTTCAAGTGCAGCTAAATAGACACTTGGAGTGGCATGATATGAATAATCCAGATGCTAATGGTTCTGTCAAGGCATCAAGGATGTGGTATTTGACCCCAACAGACTGGATTAATGGAGTAGCGGGCCTTTCATCAGGATTAGAATCTGCTAAATCAGTGAATAAGCCTGGCAAGACAGTGGACAAGGGTGAGCCGATGGTTATTGCGGACGAGAGTCAATGCGTATGTGTTCTATGTGGTGAGATTTTTGAAGATTTCTATTGTCAAGAAAGGAATGAGTGGATGTTCAAGGGAGCAATGCACATGATCATTCCATCAGCTACTGGCGAGATTGGAAGTGACGACGAGGGCTCACGCAAGGGTCCCATTGTACATGTGAATTGTATATCAGAAAGTTCACTCCGTGATTTGGGGCTGGTCACCAGAATTAAAACGGTATTGCTTTCTTAGCTTTGTTTATCTGTGCATTCATTACGGAGTAAATTGGTTTCCGACCATGGTTATATGATTTATATCTTTTTTGGCAGGAAACAGGTGTTTAATGCTTAAAGGCAGAGAAAAGAACCTTCCAAATGCTGGTGCAATTGGCAGGATCTAGCAGATGAAATCCAGGTTTACTTGTGTGGTTTAAATCTGCATGTTCATTAGATGCTAATTTTATTGTGCCTCAGAATGATGGTGAGAGCTCTTAGCTAGCTGTTCTTGCTCTAGATCCATTTTTTATTTTCTATTTTGTTTTGTTTTTTTTTTTCCTTGTTTTTTGGCCCCATCTCTTTTTTGTTTCAATATTCACAGTTTTGAGAAGGAAAAGTAATCACATAGAAGTCAGATGGTTCATAGCTTATAGATCTCTCTAACATGGTTGGTGTGTTGTTCTTCCTTTTCCTTTTCCTTGTTTCTTTACTTACTGAAGCGATCATGCTCAATACCAGCATCTGTTGCAAGCAAAACATGAGAAAAAGCGCTTTCCGAACATGTCATTTCAGCTACATACTTTGACAGCCGGCAATTAGCATGCCTCTTTATCACTCCTACAACGTTTACATTTTCTTCCTTAATAGAATTTTTTTTTCCCTCCTCTAATTGGACAATAATGAGAAGGGATTTCGAACATTGTTTTCTGGACCAAGACTAAAGCTTTTGTGAACGATCTTAAAAACTGAGAGATCTTGCTTTTCTTTTCATCATGTCGATTGTACTTTGGATTTTCTCCATAGTCAGGCTCCTATTTTTTGTTTTCCTCTTCTGAATCTGTACTTGTTGTCTTACATGTATGCTGTTCTGTAGATCCAATTGTAGAATTTGCTACGAAATTATGTCACTAAATGTACAAGTATTTAGCTACAAAAGCAAAATTTGTCACTAGGTACGTTTAATGATGCGCATATATATATATATATATATATATTTTGTTTGTTTTTGAATTTGAGGTTGGAGATTTGAATTTTGCATTTTGTGGTAGAATTAGATGTGGAATTACTTGTAGATTACGTTTGCAATTACAACGACATGCCTATAGTTACAAAAAGAAAATTTGTGACCAATTCTTTTGAAAACAGAGGGTGAAGAGTAAATACAAAGGAGAACATAATTGTTTTGTAAACTATTGATTTGAAATATGTACATTTTTTCTTTTATTTACATAAACGTTTAAAAGAGTAATTGTAAAGATAACATTATCCATCATAAAGAATAATGGAGAATTGACAATAAAGAAATTACAAAAAAGGAAATTAAGATATTTATCAAAATAATGAAATTGCTAAACAAAATCTATAAAAAGAAACTTTGAAATTTTTTTTATTGATTTATTGTAAAGAAAGTGTAAATATTTATAATGAATCAAAAAGAAAATATTTTCTCAAAATTAGATTTCTCATTTTAAAGGAACATCTTAAAAAAATATTTTATATCATGAATCAATCTTTATCTAAAAAAATATTTTATATAATGAATCAATCTTTATCATAAAAATATGTTCGATTTCATTTCTACTAATTTATATAAATAATATTGTTTTTTCATAAAGAATTTGGTATCATTTATTGTGCTATTCTTCGTTTTGTTTGGTTGAGATAGATATTACAACTATTTGATTTGTAATGAATTACATAAATAAATATGTTTTTCATACAGAATTCATTATTTTTTTTTATATGAAAAGAGTGAAAATTTTTAATTTCATCAGTCTTTATCGTTAATATTTTGTGTTGTTTTTTATTATTTAGACTGAACGATTATCTTTATAGTAAATATTTTATAATTATTATAATTACTTTAATGTTTATAAATAATTTAAATTTATTAAAGGTAATTTACATTTATCAATAAAACATATTCATCATTAAAGTCAAAAAACAAAAAAGGAAAAATAAAAGAATCTGTATAAAAGTGAAATGAGTCAATTAAAGTAAAAGGTCGAAATAAGTACTACAAATATTTATTTATTAAAAAATAAACACATACATAATATTATTAAAAAATGAACATACTTTAAAATAAGATTTTAAAAATGAATTTTTTATGTAATTATTTCAATTTTTTTTTTCTAGACTTAATTCCTCTTTTTTAGTCACTACTACATGTGTAGTTTTGCAACTTCATTGAGTCATCTCTCTCTCTCTCTCATTTTTTTCCCCTTTCAATCAGCATCATGTGTGTTATATATTTTATTAGCAATAAATCTTAGCCTCATGTGACATCTAAAATGATAGTTTACACGTCTCTGGCATTTTTCCCCCCTCACAATTATAATCACGCAGCTGCAGTACTAACAAAGACGTGAAAATTAATTTACCAGAAAAAAAAAAAAGGAAATAAAAATAAAGAAGTGAAAGTTAAAATCAAAGAGCCAGACAGCAATTCAGAGATAGATTTGACTTAAGACACTAATACGATATACTAATATGTAGTATTACATGCTTTTTTGTTATATAAATTTTTTTTTTTTTCTTTTTTCAATACATACTCTTGCTTGAAACCTGGCACACACTTCTAGTCCACATATATTATATGCTTAGGAGCATTATATATCTATATATATATATTATATATCTATATATCTATATATTTAAGGCTTATGGTGTTGGGTGTAAATGTAATCCAAGTGAGCCTCTGCAATCATCCTTCTCTTTAAACATTCTGCATCTTCTTCATCACATCCCTCTCCAGATCCCATCAGCTGAAAATGAAAAAAAAAAAAAAAAAAAAAGAGGACAGACAAAAAACAAGTAAAAATATAGTAGATGTATGTCATACTATATATGTGTATAAGCGCGCGCACACACACACACATATATACAGAGAAAGAGAAAGAGAGGTGGGGCTTTACGTCTGAGAGATCGTCTCTTATCCCTATAAGTGACTGATCTTCATGTTTAATCTCACCATGATTCACCTTTTCTTCAACTGTTCACCATATTTCGGGGAAAAAAAAAAGAGTTTTCAGATGAAACAACTCATGAAGTAAAAATTTATGTAACATATACATACATAAATAAATATGCATATCTATATATATATATATATGCATATTCAGTAATGGTAATACATGTTACCTTGTTCTTCTGCAGCAAGGAAATGAGCATCTGAAGGTTGGCAAGCAAGAAAAGCAAAGAACAAAAAGATGAGAAACCCAAGGGCAATATTATTCAGTTTCATCATGTTTGTGTTTAAAATGTTTTTTAGTGACCAGCAAGGATTTAGGAAGAGAAATGAGTGGTCGTACAAGAGAGAGGAAATTAGGAGAGTTGTGAGCGTTTCTGTGTGTGTGTGTGTTTATATATATATATATAAAAGATGAAAGAGAGAGACTGCCCGTGACCTCCTCACACAAGAAAATATAAGGCTCCGTATGGATCGTGTGTCTGTTTTTGAAAAAGAAAATTTTATTGTTTAAAATGAAGAAGTCTTTTCATTTTAAGAATAAGATGATATTTGAATGTGTAAAAAATTTTCTTTCTTGAAAATAAAAAATTGTTTGGAATGAGAAAAAATAGTATTGAGAATAATACATTATGAGAAAATTTAAAAAAATTTATTTTCTTTTTTTTAAATGGAATTATACAAAATATGTTTGAAAATGAGATTTTTTTTTTTAAAATGAGAAAAAAGATAGAAAAAATTAAAAAGAAAAAAAAAACTCTTTTATAAAATTTTTTTTATTTCAAAAATTGGACACTCCATCCAAACAAAGGGTAAAACTGACAGAACCCACTGATCTCAACTTAATTACCAACCAAACACGTGGACCCTACCCACTTACCAAAACACAGCTTCTCTTGTGCGCCTCTTCTCTCACCTTAATTACAAGTGACTTTCTCTGTGGGTACAACTTCCATTTGGAGATATGTATAAAAAAAAAATTTTAAAAAAGAACTGTGCTTTATCTTATCATTTTTAAATGGTTTGATTTAAGATTAGAAGTGGTTATATAAATTGTGTTGTAAATTTTTAACATAAATATTCATAAATCATATCATTAAGACATTAATTCAACTATTAATCTAATATTATTTTCTGAATAAAAGTACAGTTTTAATTATAAATTATGGACCCGTTTGGATGATGAGTTCAAACTTATCACCATCAACTCAATTTTTGTCTTTTTCTTCAAAAATTTTTTATCTTTTCTGAAAAAATCAATCAAAATCATTATTTAAATTTACAAATCTTAACTCAAACTCATACACCAAACGGGCCCTATGTCTAGAAGGACTCTATGATGGAAATATGCTATTGCGGAAGACCAGAAGGTCTAAAATAGAACCAATATATACTGTATCACAAGTTGAATACTGTTATATCTATTCATAAGTGCCGTCCGGCTTAATCGTATAATTGAGATTAATCGTCCATAAGACATGGTACACTAATATAAAATTATTTTTTTCTTAGAATTTCTGAGGGTAAACTTTTTTTTTTTTTTTTCCTGTTAATCAATCGAATAACTTCCATTTTTTTAGTACAACTTCCTGTAGGGATATGTCTTTTTTATATTATACACACACACACACTCTCTCTCTCTACACATATATTTATAAATATGTTACCTCTTGAGAGTTGCTAAGAGATTACTGTTTATTTTCCTCACTAGAATAATTAGGGGCTATCACTTTGGTTTAATATGGTTAATTTAACATGTTGTTCATGTTGTAAAAGCACCAGACCACATAATAGTTTAGTACCACTCTATTACATGTGTTAGAGAGAGAGAGAGAGAGAGAGAGAGAGAGAGAGATTGGTTATGTGCGTGTGTCATTGTCATATGGACCTCATGGTGGTCTTTTAAGCTTTTCAACAAAACGAGTGTTTATGGGAAGGAATGAACCCCACGATTCATATATATATATATATATATATATATATGTATATTTGGTGTAGAAAATGGAATGTTTTTCCTCTTCTTTCCAAAAGTCCTTGTAAGTTGCAGATGCAGTGTAAGAGGTAGAAGAGTAGAAACTGGAAAGAAACTTCAATAGTGGATGTTTACAAAGCGTCAACTAGTCCATACGTGACAGCTGTCTCCCAATATTTTGAACTCTCTTTTCTTTAATTTCCACGAATTTGCACTAACAGATAAGTATATATTCTTTTCTAATTCTACTTTAATTCTTTTCTAATTCTACTTAATATGTCTCCAAGTCTCGTTCCTTTTCGGTTTAGCATATATATATATAATGCCGCTCACTATCATGATTTGAAAAAATTAGGTGGGTGGCCTTCTTCTGGCCGCTCTTTTAAATAGATATATAACTGAACTTTTTTTTATTTTATTTTTTATTTTATTTTTATAAATGACATTTTTTTTGTTTAATTTTATAGTAGTACATCAATAATATATTATTTCTGATGGATCGGTCGGTATATTTATTGCTTTATATATTACATAATCACACTGATTATCAAGTCTATCTGTGGTAGATCCCATTAAGTAGCCTATTATTGTTGAACCATTTAAACAAACAGTCATTTTTTTTAAATAAAAAAAAATTTTGGACTTCAATTAAAAATGACTTAACAAAGGTTATTTTCTTATAAACTACTTATTTTAATTATTATTTTGAGAGTTTTTATGATCTGAAGTTTCTTTATTTTACTATCAATAAAGACTGATTTCAGTCATTTAAATTAACTTTTTACTAATATGATCTATAAATATCTACATCAATAAAAGACATAACTACTCTCACTCATAGATCATATCGTAAAAAAGTTAAAAAAAAGACAAATTTCTGCTGTAGAAATATCCCTCTTTATCTCAAGGCCGCTTACATAATTATTGTCGTTTTTTTTTTTTTTTTTTTTTAAATTTGGGCCAATGCTGCGTATGGTTATCCATCACTGCGTATGGTTATCCATCACTTTCATTTAAAAAAGCCTAGAAAATCTTTAACTTTGAGAATTAACTAGAATACTTACTATTAGTGTGCAGTTCACCCCATATTTTTTACTCCAATTGATATTGACATTCTACTTAACATGCATGTGTGACATGTTTTTCATGGAAAAGAGGAACAATTTATCATGTAGCAACTTTAATTTATCAACTAATTAGTAAAAAAATTAAAATTAAAATTAAAATTAAAAAAAAAACTTTATGTATCAACTTTCATTTCTTAATGATGATAAGATATGTTTATGGTATAATTATACTTTTGCTATTATGCAATGACCCCAAAAAAAAAAAAAAAAAACCTAATGGCAGTAGTGTATATTTGTTTAAAACCACAAACAATGTCAGTTTAAGCAGCCAATTATACAATGCTGGCAATCGTTCTACTTCAAACATAGGTTAAGATCATCTCTGATGTATATGTCGATGTTAATGATAAATTTAATAAGAAAAAGTGCAAATATCACATATTTGCTATGTTTGGTTATTTTGAACTCAAATGAATAATGTTATTTCAATTGTTGTATATATATATATATATTTGTAATTATTAAATTTTGAAACTTGTAAGAGTAAACTTTTTTAATTTTGTACAAAATTTGATAATGACAATCTCATAATGAATAAATAAAAAGTAAATGCATCAATTAGTAGTTGTCGAATTTAATATTAAAAATAACATACATTGAAGAGTAATAACGTTAAAATAGTTTTGACAAATGAATTTAACATTGCATTGGAGAGTTTAATATGCTATATAATTAAGTCATTGCCTTCGTAAGCCTATAAAAAGGAACTAGACGACCTAGAGGTTCCCTTTCTTGACTACATAATGAAAGAAGACAATGATAAAAAGAAATTATTGTCCTGAATTTTTGCAACTATATGCAATGAAGTATGGTTGGTCTTTTAAAAAAATCATTAATTAAAAAAAAAAAGACTAAAATGTTCCAATCAACAAGACTTTTTGGCTTCTCAAAAGCTAGAAAGAAGCATCCAATTACTTGTCTACTGTTTTGTACAGTTGAGGTGGGGGTTGGTTTACTTTGAATATTTCTCCTTTTTCTCTTTCAATTAAAAGTCACAAATTAATTTCAATAATATAGATTTTTTTTATCAATCATATCCAATTTGGTACAATATTCTGATTCATATCATACGATTAAAACAATGATATCCGTCAATATATCGATATATACATTACCAGTGAAATAACACTAGTGTTGATTCTACGGATAGAAAATGGTGAAATATTGTCGTGTTCCTTTCATGTCTTTAGTGGCCAAGTGATGCTTGTCCTCGAATTTTCATAATGGGACCTGATATTTTGTTTGTGCTTGAAGCTTTAGCAACCAGAATGGGAAACATTATCAATACTTTACAATTTCTAGTCCTCTTGTTGGTTTTGCCTTTTTCTTTTCATGCCTTGTCAATTGTTTATACTGCAACGAAGAAATAATTGAATGGACTATAGGCAAGTTCTCTAACTCCAATGTCAGTGGAATTAGAGCCACTCAGCAACCAAAAAAAAAAAATTTTTTTTTTTTGATTTGGTTTGATAATGAACTAATATAGATTTGATTTGACAATAAAAGAAAATATCGGTTTTTATTATACTTGCTTGTTGAAGCGCATCTTGTGATTAATATTTGGTGCTGCAAAATAAATCAAATTTATAATCGGATGATACCACTTGCGGTATTACTTTACTATTGGTCACTTAAAATATTTAGCCTTATAAAGTGGTCCTTCCTGATTCACAGGGAATTCCACGTTAATGCTTGAACATGTCACTATGTTTTCAGTAATGTTAACTATGGCTGAAGTCTTATTGTCAATTTCAATTTTAAAAAATCAAAATGATTGAAATCTTTTTAATTGGTTTCAATTGGATTGAAATTGAGTATATATATCTATATATATGTGTACCATATAGCTCTAAAGCTCGCGACTTTTCCCAACAAAAAAAAAAAAAAAAAAACATGGAAAAGACCATTACAGAATGATTAGAAAGGAAGGTCCCCACCAAAACAAAAAGGGAAATAAAAAATGTTGAATCACCATAAAATGATCAACGTTAATGAACAAAAATTAAACAGTGTGTTAGAGTGGTAATCCTAACACCAATTTATACCTCGTCGTCTTAACCTTTCGTCTTCTTCAACTTTGTGGTACATCGGTCGTTGATCACCCGTGGGGGGCTTTCCGTGTTCAAGTTGGTGGGTGTTTGCAAAGTTTGTAGATTAGTTCATCAAATATCAATCAGCTAAACATTTTAGCTAGCTGCTCAGAAAACAATTCCTTCCATAATATAAGTACTTAATGTTGGGATTATCTTAATTAACTAAGGATATTTTGCCGTTTAATTTGTCTCTCTTCAGATACAAGCGGTTTGATTGATTCAAATAATTATATATTAGATAATTAAATTATCTAAGAAGTTTATGGGACTTGGTTAGAGTGGAACGTAGTTTTATTTTAAACCATATCCAACACAAACAGACAGACCCTTTCTTCGCTTTATTATAATTTATATATAAAAGAGGATCAAAACAACAACCAAAGTGTTGAGATGGCCGAGTTGGTCTAAGGCGCCAGATTAAGGTTCTGGTCCGAAAGGGCGTGGGTTCAAATCCCACTCTCAACACAAAATCTGTGTTTTTTTCTTTTTCTTTTTCATTTTCTTTTTTGTTTTGTTTTGTTTTGTTTTTTCCTTGTGGCTTGTTGGCCGGAACGTGTCTCAGTTCAACTTCATATTCTAGATTGACCCTCATATATTTTACAATTGAGCAACAGAAATCTCTCCCTTCGTGTTTCTTATGTAATTTGTAATCACGATGATAATAGTAATTTCAAAAGAGTAAAAGAAGATAACAATTTAGAAATAGTATTTTTTTTTTCTCTCTCTCTAGTATATGTTTTGATTATTTTCTTTCGTGTTGTTGTCACGTGAATTTTCTAATAATTATAACAACTACTAGCAATAATGATATTACGCTACTTATGAGGTATAGTATAGCAACATAAAAGAACATAATTAAAATTTGTGTTATTTGTAAACTAATTGTTTGTAGTGTTAAAAAAAATAGGATAAAAATTAGTAAATAATCCGTATGACTATTACACTTATCATCATCATCGATGTTATTATTATTATTATTATTTTTGGTAATTGAGATATTTAAATTTTATATCTTGTAATAAATAGTAGGCTAGTTCTATAAATATGACCACTATTAGTACAGGGACGGAGCCATGATTTTATTTTAGTGGAGGCACAAAGAAGTATAAAATCTTACGGTTAAAATAAGAATCACTGACAATAGAAATTCTAGTATCATCACATAATTAAATTTTATTCAGTATTTTAGAAACAATGGTACTCATGAATTTTTTATATTTAATGGTGTTGCATCATAATTTTACTGTTAAAAATATAATACTAAAACACTTCTTAATTTACACAACTAAATTGTCATTTATTTAATGCAATAATCCTTGGTTGTTAAAGCTAATAGAATTTGGTAAGCAGATTATAAACTTTTAATAAAAAAATTACAGAGAAAATAAGAAAAGTGTAGATAAATAATAGTGAGAGAAGCAATAGAGTTTTATTTTTATTTTTATTTTTAAGGAAAACTAACTAAATGCATGAAGTAAATTAAAAGGAATTTTTTAGTGGGGGCAAATATTGCAAAAACTAGGGGTAGAATTGAATTATTTTTTATTCATTCAAAAACCTTACTGGCTCCGTACTAGAATTATACATAAAAGATTCTTTCATTAATTGAAAGCCTTTTTTAGGATAAATATATAGAGGATAAATATAGCTCTATAAATAAGTTCTCAGAGTTTTACGAGGCTTAGGAGTTAGGACGAACTCTTACTCTCGCGCACAACAAATTCTCTAGTCATCAATTCAATTTAACCAATCACTCTCTTCTCGTTGTTCCTTCCCTTTGTTTGTTATACATATAACATTATATATACATATATATATATATATATATATCCAATATAAATGGAACATGTTCATTGTCCCCACCATGGCAAGCTTGACGATCCCTACAAAGTTCTTGGCCTTCCTTCCGGCGAAGAAGGCTCCAAGCTAACCCTAAAGAGATCGGCAAGGTGTACTGGGCCAAGGCTGTGCTCTTACACCCGGACAAGAGGCCAAACGACGCCAACACACACGCCAACTTCCAAACCCTAACGCGCTCCTACGTCGGACTAAAGGACGAGAAGCGAGGAAACTCTACGACGAGGGTTTGAAGAATTGCAAGCACTGCAGGAGCAATAAACGACGGCCGAGGAAGGCGCTTTTGGAGGCGGAGGAAAGAGAGCTGGCCGCAAAGAGACGGCTGGCCGAAGAGGAAGCCATTGATCATGACAAACTGAAAGAAGAATTGGCGGCTTTTCATGCCATGTGTAGGGAAAAGGACTTAGAGATAAGTTGAGATTTTGAAGAAGAAGAAGAGAGAAACAACCCGGCCTCCGAGGCCTAAGGTGGCAAAGCAAAGTGTGATGGTGACAAGGAATATGAAAGACTCAATGAACTGTTTAGGAGACTTATGGAAGATGGTATAACCGTTGAGGAATATAAAGCACGCCTTCTACCATTTATGGAGGCTAGTCAGGCTTTTGAAGAATACGCATTTGATAAGTGTATGAAAAAGCTATGACCATTTTTTTTTTCTTCTTATTTTCTTATTTTCTTGTTTTTTCTTTTCTTTTTTTAAATCAGAAAATGAGATTATTAGTGTCATCCCACCATGCCATTCATGGCTTTGAAGGGCTCACCAATGGAAACCAAAAGCCTCGGACACAATTTTATTGGAACGAGTGTCTGGTTTTTACTTCCGGCCGCCACACATCTATCTCCGTGTAGTTTATTGGCTCAATAATGATCCTAAATATTAAAGAGGGAGTATGAAGTACTGAATTTGGTCACATCTATTAAAAAAAGAAGACAAGACATCCTTATTGCTGTACATGTGCTTTCACACATTCTTTTGTACAATAATAACTTCTTGATTACCCTCATTTTTTTATTTTATTTTTTATTCTCAGGTCGCTGCAATGAAATTAACAAACGCGAGAGATAATGATAATGAAATTAACATTCTTTTCTTTTCTAAGCTGGATTCAATTCTTATATAAACTCCTTTGGTGGTAAGGTTTGGGGGTTGACAATGTAATTTATGAATTACAGTTTGAGTGAGTACTTGGTTGGAATGTGCTCAACCTTAATCCTTTTTGTCATCTTTTCATGAAAATTTGAGGAGCTAACACGAGTTTGATCATTCTTTATCATACACCGATAATCTCTCCTAGTAAGGATTATCTGAAAGAGTTATTTCTCTTAATTAACTCGAACACGAACAGTACTTATACAATTGTATCTGGGACTGTTTTTCCAGAGATCAGAATGTATGCAGCAGAAGTCCACATGACGGAAAGTGAGAAGAAAGTCCTCAGAACAAAGGTAACTTCATATCTGTTTCCTTTCTGAAACAAAAATATCAATCTTGTGACCTCAGAAAAGCACCAAACATATCTTAATAAGGTCGTTTTATAAACTGTAAAGCTTGATGCAATCTTCCTGTTTGTCCCGAAAGATTGATCTTTCTCCAGGCCCTTATTAGCCAGAGCAGCATGTGCACGAGCTGAAAACGTTCGTCGATATTATCAGCAACTGATTCCGAAGCAGTCAATCGATTTGCTGTCCTGTTACCTACACCATTTCATGAAAAGCCAAAACACTGCTTTTCTTTCAACTGCATCTCTATATATATGTCTTCAGAATCCTCACACATGAGCCTTGATTCATGTACCACTATGAAATCATCGGTGTGTCGAACATACGGCTTTTCTTTGCAGCATTACATTGCCAATCTTGACATAGGAGTCCAGGAAGTGGTGTGTAAACTGCAAAGCATATCCTCTGGCCAAACATCTGATTTTATTATCCGGGATCCACAAGAAAAGGTAAGACGATTTCGGTATCGTCAATCAAGGAAATCCATCGGGTTTTTCTCTAAAAAGAACCAGTTGTGTTAATAAAACCTAGTGACCTTCCTCTTGTTCTTGCTGGAGCTTTCCATTCAATCCCCACCTACATAGAGTGATGATTATAAGCAGAAAGTGTTTGCAAAGGAAATTCATCGAACATCTGGGGTACATATCTTAAAGAACTGGGTTTCCAGCGCAAAATCATGAGTTTTTAATGGAGATATTGGAATTGGGTTCGAAACTTATATTTGAGAACAAGGGCATGGATTTTTTTAGCAAAGGAAAGAGTTTGCAGTTGGTGTGGCGCCAAAAAATAGTTATGTTTACACAAACAAGTCACATGGTTTTTTGTCACATGAATATGTACCATAGAGAGATTTATCTGAGAGTTTGTGCTGAAAAATATATAAATATAATTTATGTATATGTCCACAACACACATATGTTGTCTTTGGATCCGTTTCGAACAATAACATAAAAAGTTGACCAAAGTCACATGGTGGGATACTCACCTATTTTTTGTGAAGATGGTGGAAAACTAGACAAAACTATAGTAGCAAATAATAGGAATAACAAAATGAAGAAGAAATTAAGTTTTAGGAATAACAAAAAAAACGAAGTATGTATGCTTGGAGATTTTATACGTAAATTTCTGTCACATATATATTTGAAAGTTAAGATTTTGTTCCATTCAAATAAATTCAATCCATATCATGATAATCTAAATTAGTTATAAGGTGTTTGTTTTTGTAATCGGTCTATCTTATAAAATTATGTGTGTTCTTGTTTGTATAAATATATATATATATATATATATAGTTTGTGATATATCTAAAGCATAACTAATTGTGTTAATAAATATAAAAATAAAGGAGAAAGAATTAAATAAATTTTTTATATAAATAATTAAAATAAGAGTATGTAGTGTTAGGAATATCAATTATAATCACAATATTTTGAGTATCAACTCATGTGTCATATATTTCAATAATAAATGCAATCAATTAATGTGGTAATATTTTAAATTTTTATCAGTAAAAGAATGATAACTCATATACTAATACTCAAAAGTTGAGATTAGAGTTCATATTACTAATACTTTTCTTTCAATAAGTAGTAACACTTTTCTTTCAATAAGTAGCAGGTTTTAAAAATATTTAGAGTAAATAGGTTAATATTCTAACACTTTTCTTTACTTAATATATAGGTTAATACTCAAAAGTTGATATTAGAATTTGTATCGCTAACACTATTATAGCAGGTTTTAAAAATATTTAAAATAAACAGATGTAAATTATAAGTTTATCATTTTTTTTGTCAAATATTACTGTTTACTAATAAATTTTCTATCTACTAATAAAATTTTTATTTAATTGAAATATTTTAAAATCTTATTATTTAGTTCAATTATTTTCATAAAATGCTAGTTACTACAATTTTAATATAAAAATATTGATATGCTTGCTATCTAGGTTTTCTATAACAAAAGTAGGAAGGCTTAGCTAGGAATTGGAAACACGGACCGGCAATGTTCACGGGTTTTGTCATGGACTTGTAATGTAGTTTCGTGTAGAATTTAATCAACTCCTATATATAATAATCTGTACACTACAAAGTCACATCATGACATCTAGAAGATAAAGACGAGCTGAATTAATTTCTTCTGTTGTTTTCTCTTTCTTACATAAGATTTCAGCCATATAGAAGCTTCTCATTATTTTCTCTCTTTTGAACCACATGTGAACATCTAACGATTAGTCATAACCTTTTCTTTCTCGAATTTCTTTCTCATAATAAAAGACTTTAGTGGGAGGAAAAGTTTCATATTAATTAGATATTAGAATGGACTATATGAATTCACAAAATTTGGACTATTATTCCTTGATTGATTGATTTTCTAATACGGAAGTCTAAAATTCCAACAAATTAAATACTATAAAATCAAATTTTAATTTAACCACATGAATGTACAATTTGAATCTTTTAAGAGAATCAAATGAATGCTAAAGGTCATAGAAGTTAGATCAAAATAGATGAAAAATTCATGGTGACAATGAACTTTCGAGATGGACATTTTCATTGTTTTACAATAGAGATTTAATTGAGTCATGATCTTTTTGGTGTACTCGATTGAGGAAGATAAAAAATGGACAAAAACTTATAAAAGGATTTCGGTTACTCTTCTTAAGGGGTCCAATGCATGTGGTGATCACTGGAGCACTCAATACTACGATTCAAATCTTTGCACGTGTATGAAGAGGTCCAAGAGGAACAACGAGATCTAGAAAATTTAGGCATGAAAAAAAAAAAAAAAACTACATACAATATAGAATATTATGTGAAGGTCAAAACCCTAGAAGAGCAAAGATACATCATAAATTGGTGGAGGAAAGTGTCTTCAAATGGGGTTAAAGTCAAATCTTGGAGAAGAAAAAAGAATGACAGAAACGTTACAAAATTATGCAAAATTTGTCAAAATCTTGGAAATGTAGTGAGAAAAGCTGGAGAAAAAAAAAATGTAAAAAATAGCTAGGTGAAGGCTCTTAAAGATATATCATTGTATTCTATAAAGGGCAATTAATAGAATTGGGGCCCACCTTCACTCAAGTTGGTCAACTCCTTATTGAATGTGCTTCTCTAAAAGTCAACTCTCCTCCAGCCTTTTCCAGCAATTTATCATAAAAGAAAGAGTAATTAACTCAAATAATTCCTGAATTCTTTAAAATGTGACGGTTTGGTCCATGTTTTATTTTTTTTGACTGAGATGACCCTGAATTCTTAAAAATATTAGCCATTTTAGTTATTTTCGTCCAATTCCGTTAATTTCTAATAGAATGAGAGGGTATTTTAATCATTTACTAATAATTAATTTTAAAAAATAGAATTTATCTCTGTCTCTCCTCAATCTCTGTCTCTCTCTCTCTCTCTCCATTTTCTCATATCCATGGATTGGGACAGGGGGCTTTGGATTTGGTGGGGAGGAGGGGGGGGGGGGGGGGGGGGGGGGGGGGAATTTCAGGGATCGGGGGTCTGAGCTCGGCGACAGGGGGAACTAGCAGCGCTAGGTTAGGTCCGGGGATTGGGTTTGGATTTGGTTCGGTTAGGGGGGCTGGGGTCTGGAGTTTGGTTCGGTTGGGGGGCCAGATCGGGGTTTGATCCAAGGGGTGGCGCTGGGTTTGGTTTGATTTAGGGGCCAAATCGGTTT
Source organism: Ficus hirta (assembly GCA_038430175.1). Lineage (NCBI taxonomy): Eukaryota > Viridiplantae > Streptophyta > Magnoliopsida > Rosales > Moraceae > Ficus > Ficus hirta. Next base: position 20,519,215 of record CM076597.1, on the reverse strand, counting down.
GGTCTGGGGAGAGGGGAGGGGGCCCAGATAGTATCGAGGTTTTTGGGGTCGGGGTAGGGAAGGTCACCATGGTTGTGGAGAAGAGCGCCTGGGTTCAGGGGGGTTGGGGAGCATGACTGCATCGACGCGGAGGGGTTGGGGGGGGTGCAGCAGCGGCACAACTCTGATTTGGGTTTGCACCGAGGGGGGTTGTGAGAGGGAGGGGCATTTTGGTCTTTTTACGATAAATATTGATCATTTCAGTAAGATTCTGTTATAAATTTAACGGAATTGGATGGAAAAGACTAAAATAACCAATATTTTATGAATTCAGAGTTGTCTCGGCCAAAAATATAAAACAGGGACCAAACCGTTATCTTTTAAAAAATTCATGGACTATCTGGATCAATTACTCTAAAAGAAAACGAAAAGGGCAACGATATGTAGGGTTGAAATCGCTGGGATTAGATCAGCGGGATTCTTTGACTTGTAACTTTTATTAGTTTGACTTGTGCCTGTGGCTGTTGGATGTAGCGTGGGGACATATATAAATAAATAAATATATGTATATGTATATAAATATGAATAGATGGATATATATATAGGTTTGTACAATATCTTCAAAGCGCTAGCCTAACCACAACAAACACATCTACATTTCTCTACTTAGCTACTTTCATTTATGTGACCTTCCCCTGCTCTATAGAGACTATCCTTCGTATTTTGCACACACAAACACACACACACACAAAAAAAGGATTTTTCTTTTTTACATTCATGTTCACTAATGACATGAGAACTTAAAAAAAAAAAAAATGGCAAGCCCTTCTTTATTGTGACGCAGCCGTGAAGGATCGAGTGCGGGACTATATATGTGTATATGTATAATATACGGGAATTTTCTTATAAGATACCCGTAAAAAACCGGAAATTGTAATTTATATATTTTGTACATTATTATAATAATTAGTTGATTTCAATATATCACTTTTTAATGATATTTGTCATGTACACTAATGATTTTAAATAATACATGTTATAAGATTAATCTAAACTAGTAGTTATAAGATGAAAAATAGACAATTACATGTGTTGGATCCAACAGACTTGTCTATATATATATACACACATATATAATGGATGTCTTCTATCTTTTACTTATGAGTATTTAACATGAAAAAGGGTGGTTGGGCGGACTTTATAAGGTTAGTCTTTATTTCTTATAAATTCCTATGATGAAAAAGGGTGGTTGGGCGGACAAGCGGTTCTTCTGTTTATATCTCCATGCAACTTGGAACTCATTTCACATTAGAAAGTCAACCCTACAAGTTGTAACTTTTTGGCCAAAAGAAGAAAACCGGAACCATGCAATGCAAAGTTCTGTCTCTGTAAGTGACGGTTAATTTGTATCTGCTAATTTGTCGAGTGATAAGATATGTGGATGACAAACCATTACACCTGTACGTTTACCTACGTATAGATATAGTTACGTAGATAGCTATATAGATAAAACGTGCACAAACTTATTTCATGTCAACTAACCAAACGACAGCGTATTGGTTTAGAGAAGGAATATACAAGGTTGAATGGAATGGGTCTTCTGTCTGCTGTCTGTTATTCCATTTTGGCCGTCATCCAATATCCTTTGTACATATATAAATATATATATATATATATATATACGTGACGTCCATATATATACATATAGATTTCACAACGTATACCAATCTCATAATATCGCTTATCTTGCAATGATAATAACAAAAATATCTTTTAAACGTCTTTTTAAATATTTAAGCCAGCAATAAGCAGAATTTGGTTTCAGATCATGATCTTGTGGCCCTGCAACTTGCAGCCATACATATAGAGCAGGCAATAATGTAGACTTCTTTAATTATCAACCGTCTATTTATTCACTTTCGGTGATCCGCATGCGACCTTTTTTAATCTGTAAACTTATTACCTTGACACATTTACGTTAGTTATTCTTATAGTAATGACTTTTATTTCCAACTACATAAATTAAAAACCCAAAAGAGAAAAAGAGAAAAAGAGAAAAAGCCAGTCAGCTAAATGACAACAACATGATTATCCTATTAATAAAATGCAGTTTTAAACTGATAGATTTTTGTAATTAATCAGGCCATAAAAAAAAAAAAATTTTTAAGAAAACTTAATAAAAATAATAAGGATTATTCTCACCTGTATATCTTAAATTTAATTAGGGTCATTATCACTTTATCAGCTTAAATTTTAAAAATCTTATTATGCATTTTAAATTTTGAATTTGTCTCACTTAACTTTTTTTTTTTTTTTTTACAAGAGTTTTCATGAGAAACAGATGGAAAAAGAAACTATTTAGTCCAACTTAATTACTTTGATTAAAATAGATGATAGAAACAAACTGAAAAAAAAAAAAAAAAAAAACCCCCACATAACTGTTAATCCCCCCCCCCCCCCCAACCCTTTTTTTTAATCTGTTTTTAATATAAAAACTTAAGTGGGATGAGTTCAGAATTTAGAAGATAAGATGTAAGTTATAAAGTTCAGAAAATAAAATAAAACAACTCTAAAATTAAAAATATAAATGGGAATAATTTAAAATCTAATTTAGCAGTTTAAAATTGTATCGTAATAAGTAAGATATAATTTTCAGATTATTCTATGGATTCAGGAGTTTACTTAATTATTTTAATATATAACAATGGTTGGTATGCAATTTAAAAAAAATAAAAACAATATTTGATTATATTTAATATATATATATATATATATATGCTTATTTGAGCCTTCAAGATCAAAATCAAAAAAGTAATATATTAAGACCCGCTAGCTCTCCGTATCATTTCCCCAGCTGCTAGTTCCGAGTACTGGTCTCTCTCTCTCTCTTCTCTCTCCCTCTCTCTCTCTCTGTCCCCTCTTCAACATGAAAAACTCCGTCAACTCAGCAACTCGGTTACGTGCGACTCACCTGCTCCTTCTACTCACACTGACGATCACTCTCTACTCACTACCATGTCCACTTACCGAAGCAGCCAGCAGCTCCACCCAAGAGCTTCTCCCGGGCTTCAAAGCCCTACCCGACCCGTCAACGGCGTCGTTTCAGTCCCTCCTCCACGACCCCACCGGAGCCCTTTCCTTCGGCTTCCTCCGAACCAACCGCACCCTCCTCTCCCTCGCCGTCCTCCACCTCCCCTCCTCCGAGCCCCTCTGGGTCTCCGACCCGACACGCTTCTCCCGCTGGTCCGACAAAACCGAGCTCAGCTTCACCAATGGCAGTCTCGTGATTTCTGACCCCGGCTCGAGGGTAGTCTGGTCAACCCCAAACTCCCTCGGCGGCGACAGAGTCGTCCTCCTCAACTCCTCCAATCTCCAGATACAGAAGAAGGAAAACGACGGTGGTTTCTCCGTCGTATGGCAGAGTTTCGACTTTCCCGGAAATACCCTCGTCGAGGGCCAGAATTTCACGGATGACATGGCGCTCGTCTCGGGAAACGGGCTCTACTCCATGCGGTTGGGGAAGGACTTCATGGGATTATACGCTGCGTTTAAAACCGGGTCGGAGCAGATATATTGGAAGCACACGGCTATGGAAACCAGGGCAGATATTATAGAAGGAAAAGGTCCGATTTACGCCCGGGTCAACTCGGATGGGTATTTGGGTATGTACCAGAACGGAACAGGACCGCCGGTCGACATTCAGCCGTTCACCAACTTTCAACGGCCGGTCAACGGGCTGCTCATTGTCCGGCTGGAAACCGACGGGAATCTCAAAGGCTATTATTGGGACGGGTCAAAGTGGGTCTTCAACTACCAGGCGATTAGTGACACGTGTAAGCTCCCTAGTCCCTGCGGTTCGTACGGTTTGTGCAATTCCGGGTCCGGTTGCTCGTGTCTTGATAACCGGACGGAGTATGCCTCCGCCGGGTGTCTTCCGGCGGAGAGCGGCTCCGGCGACTTTTGCGGCGACGTGGTGGCGGAGGATGACTTTTGGGTGTTGAGAAGGAAAGGGGTTGACTTCCCGTTTAAGGATCTGATGAGCCACGAAACGGCGTCGTCTTTGGAGGAATGTGAGGATATTTGTGAGAAGAATTGTAGTTGTTGGGGTGCGGTGTATAGTAACTCGTCCGGGTTTTGCTACATCGTGGACTTCCCGATCCAAACCCTGCTGAGTGTTGGGGATGAGACGAAGGTCGGGTATTTTAAGGTGAGGGAAGGTGCACGGAAAGGTAGAGTGGGGGTGCTTCTCAGAGCTATGATTGGTGTGTTGATTGGTGTCGTTTTGGTGTTTGTGGGGTTCATTGGGTTTGTCGTTTACAAGGTGTGGATGAGAAGGAAAGGGGTGAAGGGGTTCTTCGATGATGATCAAACGGGTGGAGTTTCACCCGGCCCGTATAAGGATCTCGGATCCGCTAGCTTTAGGTCCCTCGAGATGTGCAATAGATGAACAAAAATATATAAATATATATTTTTTTGAAATTATTCCAAAAAAAAAAATTTTGTTGCGAGTGACGCAAGGGATGACATTTTTGGTGGCTTTGGGAGTTTTGACCGACAGCGAAGCTCACTAATTTAGAGTATTAGTTGGTTTGGTGGGGCCAAGTTAATATCGGTTTTACTTGTACTTTTGGGAAGGTGGGGCCCATCTTGATCCAATTTGATTGTTTGTTCAATTGTATAATGTATAGTGAGTTTTGTAGAGGTTAGTGCGCCACCAAGTGTCTCAAGCTGTAATTGAATTTATATATATATATATATATATTACTAAACCACAGTCTTATCTTAATATTTCCTAATCATAAATGTTATCATTGTACTTTTTTTTTTTTTTCCCACAAGTGGAAGGCCATTTCCATGTTTCATGTGATGGATCTTAATGTTGGGGAAATCCAGGATTTTCAACGCTCAATCTTACCAAAATTGAAGATTTTTGATAAGAGTTTGTTTTAAACAGTTAGATTAATATACGATTTAGTTAATTTAACTCTTTTTCTTTTTAAATTTTAATGCCATAACGTGATTTTAATAAATTTAAAAAAAAAGTATACTACGGATAAGATATATCGTAAAGAAATATTTTACAGTTTTTTTTTTTGCTCTACTTGTATCTTTTTTCTTTGTTGAAGCATGGACATAGCCATCCTTGTATCATTACTTCTTTGTTCTACATGGCATGAAATATGGCTAGAACGTTTAAGATTGAATATGATATGATTTTATCAATTAGATTGAATATCATTAGCATGCATTTTTATCACTAGTTTCGTTTGTTTAGATAGAAAGAATTATGCAACATGATTGAAAAGATATTACAAAGAGAAGGATAAGGGGTTTTCTTTCGTACATCTATTCCAAAAAAGGGGGAATTATCATTGGTTTATAATTTATGTACACAGCTTTTGCCCTTTTCAAGTTGTTTGTCGTACTAAATTTAGTTGTCGTTTGTATAGTTTTGTGTCTTTATTTCGAGTTGTTTCTCGTTATTGTTCTTTTTGCACAAAGCAAATTAACGTTTTTGCAGTCGATGCTGTTTTATAGCTTGTAGTTGTTCAGTAATCTATCTAATCATTTCAGGTTATTGTCGTTTACCAAGTTGATGTTGTTTTATATTTCATTGGCGTTTTAATAATATTTTTGTCGTTGCTCAGCTAATTGTCGTTTATCCGGATGATGTCGTTTTTCAAGTTGATTTTATTTTACTTTTCATTGTCGTTTTACTGGACTTGTCAATTCCTGTTTCTCGTCGCTTTAGATTTCATTGTATTTCATTCCTTTAATTCAAATTTTCTTTTTTCCTTTTTCGTTCTTTTTTTTTTTTTTTTTGGGAAATGGTAGTAAGTAGCGTTTTTACGAAAACAAATAAAAGAAATAGCAAGATTTTAAATGTTTGAAGTAAATAATAGTAAATAATAAATTTACTTTTAGTAAACAGATTATTTACCTAATAAATTTTTTATGTATTGCCATTTACTCTAAATCATTTAAAAATCTGTTATTTATTTCAATAATTTATTGGAAAGCAGCTATTTACTTATTTCTCCATTTTTACTGTTCATTTCATATTTATCATTCCTTCATCATGCTCCTATTGTTTTGCATTTCATTGCCATAAAAATATAATTAAAGAAAAAAAAAGGTCTCTTTAGGTTAAGAATTTTACGTCCATATGTCCCAATTTAAAAACTCTAATTATCTTCCCTTCGTCGTCTATATACATAGATAACATAGATATATGTATTTCAGGAAAAAAAAAATTAAAAAAATTAAAAATAAAAAACGTCCTTTTATCCAATTCCATCTACAAATTAGATGGAATGTCCTACACGGCAATAAATCCGTGAGTTAAACGTGTATAAGGACCAAAAAGCTCATGCAAAAATGCAATTTAGTTGAAGTAAGGAATCAACAAGATTGTTTGCTATCAAAAGGGTCAAGAACTTTTTTTTACTTTTGCTACCAAAAGGAATCAACAAGATTGTCTACTATCTTGTGTGTTCTTGTACGTTTAATTTTTTTTTTTCCTCGATTTTATTGGTATCATCAATATATAATTAGGACATCTAATTCTCAAACAATACCATGTAAATAAGTTCACATAAAAACTAAATGAACATTGAATCTTTCCAGAAACCATTTCTCTGGATTTCATCTTCAAGACAGCCATGGCGCCCCGCGAAAAGAAAAGGAGAGTAATTATAAGACAAAAATCAGGGCGGAGGCCGAGTGGTTTTTTTTTTTTTTTTTTTAATTTTTATTTACTTGTAAAAATTTTAAGTTTTTCTTATAAGAATTGGATATCCTCTTGTGAGTTATAAGCTTCAATTGAAATATTTGCTATTTATTCTTTACTCAATTACCCTAAAAATTCATTGGTGGACAACTCGACTGAAAGTAAAAAAGCTAGCTCGACCGCTTACATAGATAATTTTGTGAAGGTGTTCACTCATATGTTCCTCTTGGACCTAAAAAAGTATGCAAGGGCAAATCTGCATTCCACAACAATAGTGTTTCACAATAATAGTGTTTCAACTATCCATACGCTTAGGTATTAAAAACTTGGATAAATAGAATCATAGTGCTCTTGCGTATGTTAATGTGAGGCACATAGTTCGAGGAGAATTTCAAATTAATTTATGGTTTTTTTTAGGCTGTGTTTGAAGTTTGAGTTTAACCCTAACTAAACTCTACTTTTTCATCTCAATTTTTATCTTTTTTTAAAAAGTCAACAAAATTTATAACTAGTTTTTGAAAATCAACCAACCCAAGCTTAAATATTTCATATCCAACCGGCGAACCATGCGTAAACTTAATGTTTTTGGTTGCTAGCCAAGTGAGGTTGTTTACATTGCATTCTCATTTAGGAAAAAAAAATTTTGATATATATTTTTTTCATTTTATCAATTTTTAGGTTTTCATATCAATGGCGTTTGTGATATTCATATTGTTTTTACATTTCGTTGCGATTTAGGTGAATGTTGTTTAACATTTCATTGCCCTTTTTGAGGGTATTAACAATTACAAGTTCATGTCGTTTGGTTTTGCACTTCATTGTCATTATCCATGTTATGCTTTTTCCCTTTTTCAATTTGATGGCCTTCCACGTTTATTGATGTTTCTAACGCTATTGTTGATTTTGATCTTGTTGTCGTTTTACATTTCGTCTTCATTGCTTTGTCATTTTAGTGTTATTACTGTCGTTTATCAGATTGCTGTCGTTTTTCCTACTGATACCTTTTGATATTTCAAGTCCGTTTGGTGAATGAGTTGAGTTTGAGTTGAGATGAAATTTTTAAGTTTAAGTTGAGTTAAATTTTTAAAAAGTAATTATAAACTTTATTGACTTTTCAAAAAAAGATAAAAATTGAGATGAAAAAGTACAGTTTAGTTGGAATTAAACTTTGTTACCAAACAAAGCCTTCATCTTTATTTATCTACCCATGTCGTTCATTGTGTCCTTATTATGATTTGTTATTTTAAAGTAATTTTAATTCAGTTTGTTTTCCGATTTGATGCATTTGTACTCCAACGTCGGGTTTTTAACGTTTTTAGTCGCTTGTCAAGTTTTTGTTGTTTTTACATCGCACTGTCGTTGTTTGCCTTCTTGTCGTTTATCAGGTTTTCAGGCTTTCAGGTTATTGTCGGTTGTAGGATATTATCCTATATGAAGTTGATCATGCGCTTTAGATTTAAATTGTCATTTTTTTTTTCTCTGCCTACTCTCATTGGTTTTTACTGGCTACTGTCGTTCAGTATGTTGATGTCGTTTTATGTTTCATTGTTGCTCTTTATTTTTTTTTGTTGTCGTTTTTGATTTCCATATCGTTATTTTTTTTTTACCTTTTACTGTTTTAGACTATTCCCATTTTTTGGATTGATGTCGAATAAATTTTATTGTCATTTTTGTGCTTTCAGGTTATTGTCGTTTATTCATCAATGTGCTTGTCGCATTTTCAAGTTAAAATAAATCCTTTTAAATTTTTCAGTGTTCTTTTTGTATGTTTTTTTTGTTTTCACTTTTCAGGTCCTTGTCTTTTCTCAGTTGATGTTGCTTTATATTGCTTTGTCGTTTATATATATTATCGCTCATCAGTTGTCGTTTTCAGGTTGATGTCGTTTTATGATTTTATTTTATTTTATTTTTTCTAATTTATTAATATCTTATTGACTATTGAGATTCTATCCATGAAACATGAGTGAGTGTGGACAACTATCTTGACTTGAGTTGCACTTTAGGATGGTTAGCCTGGTGTCAAAATCGTGTAATTTAAGCGCAAAATCTTAGATTACCCAATTTTATCTGTAATAACATGTCACTAAAAATTATTTTTATTTATAAATTTACTTTTGACTTTAGTAGCTAAAGCTATATGTTCTTTTGTAGTGACATTAACGGCAAATAAACTCTTTTTAATTTATTATTATTCGAGAAAAGATTTAACGACAACTAACTTTTAGACTTAAAGTTATTAACATAAGGACAAGTCGATTGATAGAACATGAAGCTTGAAATTTGATTATAATCGGACAACAAAATTTGTAGCCACAAACTAGATGTCGTTTCATTTACTTAAACGACATCCAGTTTATAATACGACAAAATATCGGTAATCTCTATGCATTAAAAATGATATGCGACAAATAGTTTCGTATACGTCAGCAAATTTATGTGAAATGAATGACAAAAGTTTTGGAACAATAAAATACGTCCACAGCACCCTTTTTCTTTGGTAAGTAACGACAGTAAGACATTTGTACTTTCGAACGACAAATGATATGTCATTTTTCAGCTTAAACGACATAAAACTATCTAAAAGTAAAAACGAGATGTTGCTTACATTTCTAGTCGGGTAAAGAACATACGGCACCTCCGCTTGGTCCTATCCATCTTTTGGCGAATATTTGTGATAACCCTATTCGGTCAAATGCCTAGAGACAAACTATTACGTTCATTTTATAACGTTATGTACTAATTTCTTCTTAATTTTTCACTCGATTATAAATTTCATTCTTTAGATCTAAATTCATAAGTCAGTTCTATCCAAAATTTTCACTAATTTGTCCTTTCCTGGTCCTAAAAACTCGTTATCTTGTGTGTGAGATTGAGATAGAGAAGTTCAAGAATATGTTTAAAATATTGGTTCTCTTATTTATTTCCATGTTTTCTTTATAATCCTTTAATATATATATATAGAAGAATTTTCAATGGTTACTCTAATATTTATCCATCTATGATTATCATTGTTTTAACCACATGATGTTGATCGAATGGTTGTAACAAATTAAGTAGTTGATCAAAAAAATTTAATAACAATTAATGAAGATGAAATTTTGAGGGCTCATTAAATGTGATTTGGATGAGAGACTCGTTGGTAACTTGCTGACATAGATTTTTTTCATTTCTAATTTCATTTCCATTTAAATAAAATATAAATTAAGAAAAAACTCATGGCTCTATAATTAACGTTTACGTCTCTTCTTCTTATTCTATTTTTAATTTTCAATGTCCAACAAAGAAGGAACAACTGGACCAGCAAAACGAAAACCATTGTAGAAACTATTCATTCCCTCTCCTTTTTAGAGCAAAAAAAAGCTATACCATTTCTTCCCTTTTTTTTTTTTTTCCGTGAACATACGTACCCCTTTCTTTTCTTGAAAATATACTTGAACATGGTACATCTAAAATGTTGACTAAAGAATTCTTAAGTCCTTCCCTAATATACATTTCTTTTCTTTTCTTTCCTGTTTTGGAAAATCCCTAATATACAAAAGCCAAACAGCCTCTCACCATCGCTGTCGCCGTCGTCGCTCACCGTCACCCTCATCGTATGCCTCATCATCATTCCTCACAATCGTTGCTCAAAACGTTGCTCACCTCCGCCAAATCGCCAAATCTTCACAAAAAATGACTGTGAAGATTCATGTCTCTCCTGATCCACCTTCCTTGCTACCGTGCAACCACCGTCACACCATCCAACATCTTCAATCGTCATCTTCACCCACCGATCTCAGCCACTCTCCATCCATCACACCAACCCATCAGTCTTAGCCACCCCAACGTCCCACACTCATCAATTTCTTTATTAATTTCATTTTTTTGTTGTTGATGGTAAGTTGATTTATGATTGGAATTGAATGACTATTGAATATGGAGAGAGTATTTGAAATCAATTGAATGATTGAATAATTTTTTTAGAATAAGAACCCTAAATTTCACTAAAGATAATGAAATTGTAAGTCAATCAGCGATTGACTGTTTGTTATTGTTTTCGTAAAGTATGAGATAATGAAATCGTGAGTCAATCAGTGATTGATAACAGTTAATCGTTGATTGATTAAGGTTAATCAGTAATTGACTATTTGTTATGGATTTTATGATACTGATCAGTGGATTGACTCTTCTTAGAGTCAATAGTGATTAACTTAGAGTCAATTAGTAATTAACTTAAAGTCAATCAATGATTGATAACAGTTAATCATTAATTGACTAAGGTTAATCAACAATTGACTATTTGTTGTGGATTCTATGATATTGATAAGTGATTCATTAAGAGTCAATCAGTAATTGACTAAGTAATGAGTTAATATATTGTATAATAGTCCATTGTTGGTCATTCTTCTATATCATATCCATTGTTCTTCTTTGCTTCTTCTCTTACATAGTTGACGGTCATGAACCATTTATGGTGAAATCAACGGCCATGAACAATTCATGGTAAAAGCAAAAGAAAAAAAAAATTACGCTTTACAAAATATAAAATATATGACAAAAAATTGTTTTGGATGGCTAAAGGAAACTTGAAATCGATCAAACAAGAGAGCCATAAGAAATTCAAAAGCGAAGAGTGAAATTATAAAAATTTGATCGAGTATAGAGGAGAAGCAGCAGCAAAAACAAAAGGAACATGAATGAGGGCAAAAAAGTAATTACAATTTTTTAAATCTCATTAATCAATCATCTATCTAAATTAAAAAAAACAAAAACAAAAAAACAAAAGCCATTTATTAAAAGCTGGGTGGCAACGCCACCCAGCCTAATTTCTCAAAATAAAATCTATTTAATTATATTTAAAAGATTAACAGGTAACTTAATCTGTAATAGTAAGTTGCATAAAATGTCACATCATCAAATATAATTACATAATGTATTTTTTTTTTATAATTTTGTATGTAACCATCTATGGTTATTAAAAAAAAAAAAAAGACTAACCATTAAAACTATATATTTATATATATATATATATGCATAAACAAGTACACACATTTTTCACTAGACATAACGACCACAAGGGCCTTTAGGATGAGGAACCAAATGAACCATACTATGTTACAACTATCAAATATTTGTTGATTGAAAGAGAATTTATAAGCACTTATATACCATTTAAAATTCCCACTCCTCGCTATAATGTGGGACTCGCTAAAGTGGCTACCATTTTTTTGATATACACAATCAAGTACACACATATTTCATACGAGACAGAATGATCACAAGAACCTTTAGGAGATAGAATTAAATAGACCTATAAGTGAACCCAACTAAGTTAGAACTTTCAGGTAATTATTGACAACAAAAAAAAACTTGTGAAAATTTATATGCTACCTCTTTATAATCCTATGGTTCTAAGCGAATACTTGTTTGCTTATAGCCACAAATATTATCAGTTATGTATATAATATATAGTGTGTGTGCATATACATATATTCCTAGTGGTGTCAAGAAAATAACCAACCGAGATGAGTTGCTTGTGATTCAAGAGTTGTTATTGTGGGTATTAATGAGTGAAACTGACACTGATGTTACTTGCCCTATGACAGCCTCATTGTGGGTAGGTTAACTATAATTACTTCACTTGCCAATATATATCCTTGGTCAATTTTTGATAGTGCTATCTTAATTAGGGAATGTTTTCTTGTCTCTGCTATTGTCTGCTTACTAGTGTCCTTGCCTTTTTTTGATTGTGCTCAAATAATTAACCTTTTAAAAATAATCAATTTGTGATTCTAGTATGTATGGATCTATACCATAAATAAAAAGGATATATAAACGTTAGTAAGTATTGAATAATATTTATTTAGCATAACTATAACGTTAAAAGTATTTAATTAAAGTTTTATATAATTAAATTTCTTGGTGTTATATATACTCAACATTATTGTTAGGTCGAAGAAATGTAACATTATACCTTTTACCTTTATATGTTACTGGATTGAAATTGTGAGAATACTGCATGAGACAGTGTGATTGCACGATCACTAAAGGTCATCTATAAGGCAGAGATTTAATGAAAGATTTAGCAATGTTTGATAAACCATTTCAAACCAAAAAAACTCAACTTAATTTTTATTTTTTTCTAAAAAATCAATAAATATTTTAAATAGTTTTTGCAAAGTCAAACAATTCCAATCTAATTTTTTTAACCCAAACCTATCAACAAACGCATGCTTAATGAAGTATGATCAAGAACCCTAAGAAAAACGTGTAAATTTATTGTATAAGTGTTTTTGTAGTAGATTGCTATGCATTAAAATTAAATAATATAACATATAAGATATTTTTATAAATATTTGACGGTTAACAAATATTAGTCATTAGAAGATTTTTTTTTTAAGAAGATTTTTTTTTTATAAAATTATTTGCTAAAACATTTTTTTACTTTCTGAGGTGTTTCTTTTCACAAAACTTATAATAAAGATTGTACTTTTATCTTACTGATAAGGACGGTTGTTTTAGTCGGTGGATTAAGTTTTTAATAATTTGATATGTAAATGTTAACATTTAAAATTTATAACACAACACACAAAATCGCTTTTAGGTTATATATAGATCATATTATTGAGCAATTAATCTAATGACTATAATAGTAATGCCAAGATAGAATAAAAATACAATTTCTATCATTTAAAAAAAAAAAGTTTTTCTTGTTTCATTTTTTCTTGTGTTTCATGGCCTTAATATTCACGAAAGGCTGTATAATTTCCTGGGAAAAGGAGGAAGAAAAAAAATGATTATAAACTGAAGTGAAACATGTTCACGTTGTTTTGCCGGGCAATCATTAAATGCATGGATTGACCACAACAAAAAGATAAAACCAAAAGGGCTGCGGAGAAATAGAAGAATGATTGTTTTTTCTTAATATTATATTGCTAACTTTGATGGTTTTCTAACAATATGTGCTTGAAACCATCAAAGGATAATATCTATATCAGCAATAATTCTCACCGCTTCATATTTTGTGCCCTTTTGAGTTAGTAAGAAAAAGCTAGAACATCTCATGGAACATCTCGTGGTGAGTTATATTTGATTGTAGTAGAGATGGACACAAATTTTTTTTTTTAATCTAACTTTTAGTTTTTAAATAATAAATCAAATCTTATTTTGATCTCTGATTTCTAACAAGATTCAAAATAATATCTATGAGGTTGCCTCAGATTAGTTCTTTCGACATCCGATCGACAAAGAAAAAAAAAAAAAAAAGAGGACATGATAGGTCCATCTGTGGTTTACTAGGGTTAATCTAGTAAATCTACATGTCAATACATGACTGTTACGAATGAATTCATGTATTTTTTTGTCGAGATTTTAACAAATGGATAGACAAAAACGATTAATTCAAGATGATTTGGTATATTAAAAACATATTTTAATTTTTTTTAAAGTTAGAGATCAATTATAAGATTTTGCCTGAAATTAGAGGATTAAAAGTGAAACTAATCCATTTATTTTTACAGTGAAGTTGTATATGTATATGCATATTACATTGTCCACTCATCATTGATCTGGCTTAGTATGTTTATCTGCTCAATAGTCAATACATCATGATATGCAATCTTTTAAACGTTCTCTTTTTGTCTTGGTTTAAGAAAATTTCTGCTAAAGCTTTTGCAATCTACATATCTGTAAACTAGGTGGTTTCCCTTTTCTTTCTTTCTTTCTTTTTTTTTACTTCTTATACAGACAGTTTTACAGGTGTATATGGTATCTTCATAAGTTGGAAACCTGAGGTTTATGTTAAGAATAAATGCTTTTTGGACCTTTTTTCATGAGCTAGGTGAACATTTTATTTGAAGAAAAGTATATTCTTTCTTTGCTTGTTCTACGTTTTGGTAAATTATTCTTCGCAGCTTCTCCTTGTTTCTGATCATCAAATTATATAAGATTTGTTAGTTTTCTATGCTTTTTTTTTTTTTTAATGTGATTTTGATTAGATCTAATATTCAAAAACATAAAAATAAAAAAAAATGAAAAGTGCACTATCCAGATAATATTCCTAGAAAAAGAGCCAATAAAAATTACGAGAATAAAGAGGAAAAGAAAAAAAAATAAAAAAGAGAGGAGTATAAGAAATTAGATGAAAATAAAAAAGGGAAACATGTTTCGAAGTAATTAAGACATTTCTTCCCGGTAGAAAAAAGTTCACCAATATATGCCATCTTTAGAATTTATCAGATTAAAATTTCACCAACCAACTCATGATATTCACCTCTCATATCTACCATTATTTTATTGCAATGGACGTGAGAGAAGTCTTGTCACACGATTTATTCATGCTAGAAGTATGGGGGTATCTATCAATTAATGGAAAAATAGAAGCTAAACAATAACTATATTCTATATTCTTTTCAAAAAAAAAAGAAAAAAGAAAAAACTATATTCTGTATATCCCTTAAAAAAAAAAAAGAAACTTTATTAATATCATAACTAGGTTTTCATTGTTAAACAATGAGAACTTCATGCAACCACAAAAGCTTTAGTAGCCAACACAGATCTTTATCTTGACGTATATAGTGGCTATTTTGTTTATGTTAATTCCTTATATACGTAGTTCCCTTTTTTGTTTGTCAATTTGTATGGAAAAAGGAAACGTGAAAAAAACTTTTGACTATGGAAAGAAACGATCTCAATCGTTAAATATAAAATTTGTCAATTGTCAAGTGAAAAAAATAATAATAATAATTAACATCTCAAATATTTTATTTTCATCATGTACAGTTTAAATTGGATTACACAATATCCGTTTAAGTCAAAATAACTTCTTACTGAAGAGTGTATATAATGGCATATATACTAATGAATTGAAATGATCAAATGAACCACTCAATATGAATTCAAGCTTGTTTCTTTTATATAAAGATTATTTTTGAAGCATCACATTTTGGCAGGACTTGCATCATTACTAGTACACAAATATTTCACAGATTGGGACTCCAAAAACCCTCATAATAGTTATGATTTCTTCTCATGAGCAGTAAATCGAAAAGCCTAATTTTTTTTTTTTTAGTTTCTCATAGGTACGTATTTTTTCCTTATCCAATGGTATAATTTGATTGTACTAAATTTTCTTAAGTTTTAGTTAATTTGTTGCTTTCAAATATACATTTTGACATTTCCAGTTGTGGTCCGTTAATTGATGGCTTCCAAGAAAAAGCAATAAAGATTCCAAATTGCAAAAAAGAAGAAAATGACCTATAATATTTGAAAATAAAATAAATTCAATATTTATCCTCTTCCTTTTATTATAGTTTTATGGCTTTGTAATTTTTTCTTTGGAGAAGTAATTAACAAAGCTTGTGGGGGCAGAGGATGAGAGTGACCCTTCATTTTATTAATGTGATGCAAGATAACTGTTTCATTTTTTTTTTTTTTTGAGGCCTAAATGTGTCATAAATTCAAGGAAGTGAAAAGGCTAAACCTTTGGCATGTCGTTTTCTTTGTCACTATTCTTTCTCAAACGGAAAGATGGCCAGCTTCTTTGTAACTGAAACTAGGTAGTGACTCAATTAGATATATACGCATTAAAAAACAAATAATGGTGGCTTCTCTCTCTCTCTCTCTCTCTCTCTCTCTCTTGTTTTATTTATTTAATTTTTTGGGAGGGGGCTTTTTTAAGAAGGATATCTCTGATACCGATCACCAATCAAAATTTCAAACCTATTTTAAGCGTAAAAATAAAAACAAATTAGGATTGATTTTCTTGTAGTTTCTTAGTAGATTTCGATTTTTTAAAAAATCGAAATTTCATGCATTTAATTTCTGTTATTTAGTTTTCCATTTTGACCGTGTAATTAAATAGTATACATTTCTGATATTGAATGTTTCTGAACATGAAAACTGATTAAAAAAAATCACATTAAAATAGAAACAGATATATACTATGTCTGACTGATATAATATAAAACCGAATTAAAATATAATCAAAACCCTACATAAGAGGATATGAAAGTAGAATTTTCATTTATTTTTTTTGCTTTGAATGAAATCTAACCATATAGTTGTCTCATTTGTCGTTGGTGAATTTTTTGGGCCGTTTGTTAATTCGTGGACCCACCTATCACCATCTTCTTCATCATAATCACCATCAAGCCAACCCTGTGTCATCCAATAGTATTACCAAGTCATCCTAAACCCACGTGACATATCTGATACATTCATATATATATATATATATATACACATATATATATATATATATGAAAATCTCAACATGACAGTTACCCACTAATCTTACATAGCAACATCATTAATGCTTTACTTTCTTCCTTTTAAGTAAATAGGTCCAAACAGAAAAAACAAAGGGAAATTAACTTGCCAAAAATTACCCTTTTTCCGCATTTGTCAGTTCTTTTACATTATTATACTAGGAATATTTTACAGAATACAACTTTACAAGAAATTTAATGTCACCACAAACTTATAAGGCAGTATTTATGTTAGTTAATTTATTTACGCCCCTATAAACTGGCTTAATTACTGGCACAAGAAAAGGGGGTTATGGACCTAATTCTGGTCATTATCTCTTTCAGTTTTTTTTTTTTTAATGAAAGAAAAAAAAAATTAAGGTTTAAAACGGAATCCTAATTAACGTAGATGGGCTGGCCTGGCTTAGGCTTGGAACATTGATTTCATTCATTGTATTTTATTCCTTTTTTTTTTTTTTTTCCCTCCCACACGGAAGAAAACCAGAGAGAAGAAGAGAAGTATTTAGTTCTACTTCCACTACAACTATTCCTCTTTTCTTTTGTCTCCTTGAATCTCCACATTATTTTCTCCAAAAAACAAACATTTTATCATAACACCTTAATCCTTTTCTCTCCCCATATATTTATTCCCGTATTTCTCTTCTCCTTTAATTTTCACCTTCCTTTCTGTGCTTTTTTCTTTTCTTTTCTTTTTTTAAATTTCTTCTTCTTGTTCTTCTTGTTCATCTACCATGAGGAGTATAGCAACTTGTTATAGCGAACATGCCATAAAGGTATCAGATTCCTACTGTTCAGGCTCATCAAACCTCTACCTCACACCAAAACTCAGCTCTTCTTCTTCCTCAATCCCAAGAGAAGTCACTTGCATTTACAAAACAAACCTCTCCAACCATAAACAACTCCTCATCACTCTCACCTGGTTCAGCAACCTCACCGCCGGGCTCCGAATCAGCAGCGGTGACGAATCATCGATGTCAACGAGTACCTCGGAGTTTCGGCGGCTAAAGAAGGACAAAGGACACGAGAATTTCAAGTCATCATGTGGTGATCACAAGGTCGAAGTTATATGGGATTTTTCTAAGGCCAAATATGAAGGAGGGCCAGAGCCAGTTCAAGGGTTCTACGTCTTGGTTTTGGTCGACTCCGAACTCGGCCTAGTCCTCGGCCACAAGGACGATTTTGAAGAAGAGAAAAACATAATCGGACAAACGAAAGGTAAGTTCTGGTTGGTCTGTCGGAGCGAGAGGCTGATTTCTTGCAACGCATTTTACGCGACGAAGGCGCAGTTTTGCGACGATGGAATCGAGCATGACATTGTGATAAAGTGCGGGAGAGATCAAGATGGAGACGAAGAAGAAGAAGAAGAAGAAGGACAAGAAAAACACAACAACAACAACAACAACAATAATAGCAATAGAAATCCTGTTTTGTTTGTTTGTATAGACAAGAAGACGATGTTTAAGGTGAAGAGATTGAGGTGGAATTTCCGAGGAAACCAGGCGATATTCTTGGACGGAGTGTTGGTGGACATGATGTGGGATGTTCATGACTGGTTCTTCAATACTTCTGGTTGTGCTGTGTTCATGTTCAGGACCAGAAATGGTCTCAACAGCAGGCTTTGGTTGGAAGAAACCGCGGTTTTGAAGCACAATAAGGACCAGACTTCTGCTGCTGCTCGTGAGTTTTCATTGCTGATCTCTGCTTGTAAGAATCCTGAATGATATGTATGAAAATTATACTTCGTTCTTTTTTTTCTTTCTTTTTTTCTTTTTTTTTTTAAATTGGTAAATGAAGAAATGCTACAAATTTTTAATCAAGATTGACTTTTTTAGACTCACATTTATATGTTTATAGAATTCGGGGGTTTTTTTTTTTGGTGTACTGTAAATCTAATGCTCTAAACTTGAGGAATTTATATAGATATATTATGTCCATATATTATCTTGAATGGATTGTCTTTCTTTGTTTTGTCTCTTTCTCTTGATGAGAAAAGATGCCTTTTTCCTAGGGCGCAAGTAAGCAGTACCGTATTGTGGTGATCATTTAAAATCAATTGACTTGGTGAACGTTTTTTTTTTTTTTTTTTTTTACAATTTAGATTGATGAGATTTCTAAAGTAAAATTTTAGATGGGAGTTTACAAAAGTACATATGAGAAATTACCCCATGACTGTCCGGAAGCTCATTTAAGATTTAAGTTATGTTTGGTAGGAGGGAAACGAAATGTCTACAATTAGGTCAGAAAAAAAAATGAGATTAAAGGTTTAATATATATATATATATATATTTCTCATATTTGCTATGAATTATCTTCTCTAATTCTTCTAACTTTAAAAGGACCAAAGTTTTAATCTAATGGAGGATTTTGAATCTTCACTATATCGATTTCCTCCAGCTAGCTCTGCTTATCAATCTTCAAATCCGCCGATTATTGTATATCGATGCAATCTTTCAAGAATTGTGATACTAATAAATAGAGATCTAATATTATTTTGAAAGAAATAAGTAAGCCTTAAACTGTAATTTATTATACCATTGGCGATCTACAAAGTTTGTGTACTTTCGGCATCTATAATATGATGATACACATATATTTATATAACCATCACACAATGAAAAATTATAAACTGAAACAATAAATGTGACATTGAAAATAAAAAGAAGTTTGGCCTCTTAGTTAGGATGGCGATGTTGCAAGGCGTTAGGTGAAGGGCTTAAAGAGGCAGAGGCCAAAGAAAGTAGAAACACAACACGCCCCATGAGACCCTGCCCAGTTGGTTTTCACGGATTTTTCACTGCACGTGGTTAAGTCCATGCCACGCATGTGACAATTAATCTGAGTCACTTTCTCATTCATGGCTCCATATATATATATATATACACATATATACATATATACATATATGGTTAGGGTGTTATAGATATGTATAATAGCTATAAGAGCTTTGTCTAAGGAGAAAATTAATTAGATGATAAATAAATGAATGGTTGGAGCGTCTCTTTCTTTTTCATGTGTTTTGTGTGTAATTATATCCAATTATAACGCGCCCATATTTCTTGGTTTTCTTCAATGAAAGCTTAGAAGTTTAGAGATTTATAGTATTGGTCTAAAATGGGTTAGGTTTTGTATATATAAAAACGTTATATATGTAAGGTTTCTCATGAATCTCAGTTCCTTTTCAAGTCTAATATAAGCAAAAAATGACGTCTTGGGGAGTCTTCTGGATGTTTGAATTTCTTATAAAGAAGCTTATGATTTTGGGAGATTATCTATGAGTCACATATGAGATTATACCTTGTGATAGAGTCACATATGAGATTATCGCTATATTACATGTGCAACCACCATTATATATCACTTTTGAAGCCGATTAATTCATTTGTGTCACTTTTGAATATTCCTATATAAGAGGAAATTGTGGGAATAGCATTTTTAGTACACATGTTTAGGATTTTTGACCTACTTAATCATTGGTTCGTATATTTGTCTTGTTGATCATTTTTTATTTAACATTATAAGAGGATAAAAATCTTAAAATCATGATAGAGGGATTATTGTTTAGAGATGTGCTCCTTTTAGGACATTTTAAACATATATATATATATTTATATATATATACTTACTATAAATCACCCTAACATGCATAGATTGCCAACATGGGCCAACTAGAATTTAGGCCGATATTCGTTAAGACTGTTTTCTCATAGTGGGCCCTTCGGCTAAGGACCGTTATTCCAGTTCCAAGAACGGCCACGAGTTTCAAAAGGGTTATACATAAGCTATATGGCATAAATTTTACACCTCCTTATATTTATAGTTATTATAATATTAAAGTTGATAATTTTATTATTTTATAATTTTAAAATTATTAATTTAAATATTAGAGTAAGTAAAATTATAAAGAAATACTTAAAACATGACTCTCAACCTAATTTCCTCATTTACTCTTCAAAATGGTGATAAAAACCTTAGTTTGCGACCAAATTGTTGCAAACAAGAAATGTAAAATTATGAATATCTTCCTTTCTTTTGTGCAATTCAATTTTTAGGCTTATACTTGAACTTTGGTTTCCTGATATAACAATTGGGAGATTACATAGCTAGATTTTCTTTGATTGATATGTGCCAGTAGATGAGTAGCGGTCACGCCGTTCACTCTAGCAATCGACGCCAATAGATTAATTGACAATCGCCTAATATGTGACTCCAACTATTATTGACCATCAAAAAAGGGGACTTGGTAAATAATTAAAATACTCTAATCATCTTATTAAAACAAATAAAAGGAATCAAAAATTTAGATAATGATAATATTTGGTAAGATGCATAAATATAGAACTTTCTTGTTCCTAGTTACATGAAAATACAATAAATAAATAGTCATTTGATTAAAATCATTTGAATATTCTGTTTAGAAACATAATAAGCATGTAATAAATACACAAAAATGGAAATTGGAAAAAGTATCAATAAAGTCAATTGATAGCATGCATGTGCAGTTGATATAATAGCATTCACGGGCATCCTACACATGCATGCATCATTCATCAAGCACACTATCAAGTAACACCTCTCCTTTTTTTTTTTTTTTTTCATTTAAAAATCAAACTATCCTTTTTTTTTTTTTTAAGCTTATTTTCATCAAGCACACTATCAAGTAACATAGGCGTGGAACCTGATAACAGATATATATCTCAGCACACTGAAATCGAACATATGTAAGGCTTTTTTTGATAAAACTCCGACAATTGATAGAATTTCTTGATCAATTGAGGACCAAGACTCAGTAACACAAAGGCCACTACTAACTCCACATAGAAGTAATTCTAGTGGGATCAAAATACTGTCAAGACTCAGATCTGACGGATAAACAACCAACGTGGAAGATGGATAAACCACCTATATTATTAGAAATAACAAATAAAAATAAAACACCCAAAGAAAAGATGATGAAGATATCGTTATTATTACACATAAACCTACAAACCGTAAAATAAAAAAACCAATCACATAAAAAGAGTCCTTGCTGATAAAACGAACCACATCGCTAGAAGAAACTGAGTTGCTGAAGTCGAGCTGCTATAGGACCACTTTGGTACGTGACGACCATACACCACCACCAACAATCTCATTCATGCCTTGTTCCTTCTCACAACTCCCATCCTCCTGCCATGGGCTTGTCTTTATCATGACCCTCACCATATGATTCTCACATTCATCTCTAGAGTCGAGAAACTAAAGACAGGCCAAAGGCCGCCACTGGAATCCGGCTCCAAGAGAGAAAAATGGCTGAAAAACTCTAGCCTTCACACATTAGAGAAAGAAAGAGAAGAGAGAAAGAAAGAGGAAAGTTCCGTTTGCATGCAATTTCAAAGTGGCTGCAGGCTCTCTTCATGCAATTTATTTCTTTTTTATTATTATTTTTTTCATATACGTAAGCAGGCTGGCTTTGACTCTTGATTTTTTATTTTTTTTTTGATAAGTGACTTTTGATTCCTGTGATACAAAAGATTGTGAATATATACACATAAAAATGTAGACGTCAGGTGATATAATGTTGTTAAGCGTGACACATGAAATAAAGATGACCACATAGGGGAAAATAAGTTAAATAACCAATATATATGATAGGGAGAAATTGCCGTGGGTGGCCTTTTTGGATACTAATTTTGAGTAAATGTTCCTAATTTTGTTCGATTCAAAAAATATCCCTTTTACAATAGAAAATAATAAATGTTGATTAATTTTTGATAAGTTGTTGAGTGATCTTGTTAAATTATTAATTAATTAATTATTGGTTTTACCTGCTTTTATTTAATATATCAATTTTTCTTCACGTAACTATTGATTCTTATATATAGATATATTTTAGAAATGGACATTTTTTTTTACTTTAACTAATCTAGTGACATTTAGAATAACCTTTAAAAAAATAACAATTTAAAACATATCCTTTAAACTTGTTTAATAGGAGAAAAATTTAGGATTTTCATCTTAACTTTTAGTGAATTAGAAAACTATTCTTTAAAAATTTTAATTCAAGCATTACTAAACTTAATAAAATGTTGCATGTATTGTAGGTCTAAAAATGAAGGGTGCTTTTGTCAGAAAAAAAAATAAAACAATAAAGGGTGTTGAAACTTAAAAATAAATATTCTTATGCAATGACATGAGTACAATCTGTTCCGATATCATCTCCAATTTTTATTTTTATTTTTAAACAAGATCATGTATATACTTTATAAACAATTTAAATTGAAATAATATGGTTGTTCTTCTAATATACTGATAATAGTTGTTGAGATTTGATACGATTGTGAAATATTAATTAGAATTATTTTTATGATTATTTTTAATTTTTAATTGATTGAATAAGATATTGAAATTTATTTGTATTAATTTTCATATTAGGAAATAGGAAAGTTTTTAATTATAAAATATTTGACATATTAGGTAACTTACTCATTTTTGTATTTGAAAATTTATATTTATATGTGAGCCCATTTTATAGTGCTCCTTACTAGTGAATATTCTCTCTATTCTTAGTCGGTTGATGAAATCACGTTAATCCTTTGTCTTCTTCTTCTGTATTATATTATTTTATTTATTTATTTTTATTTTACAGGAATATCATACTCTCAAGATAAAAAAATAAAAATAATAAAGCAACTTGTGATTGTTGGTATAGTCTAATAATAATTTACTTATGATATTATCATAAGGTGTATAATTTGAATCTTAAAAAAAAAAAGTGTATAATTTGAATTAAAAAAAAAAGAAAAAGAAGAAGAAGAAGAAGCAACTTATCAAATTTTTAAAAAATAAAAGGGTAAAAATGTCAAAAAAATTAAAACTGGCACGAGAATTACCTGTTGGTATCGACGTGGCTCACGGTTTTTACGAATTCCAACCAAACCCCCCACAGATTTTGACTATTTTGATTTTGAAACTTTCCCCATTTGCATTTTTCACCCACCTGTCGACCATCATATGCTTTGTGGATCCTTTTTATGCCTTTTCCGTTTCACCGACCCTTTTTTGGCTCCTCATTACCAAATATAGCCTCCTCTTTTCAGCCAAAATAAAAGAGAAATAAATTAATAAAATATTATCTCTTTAGGTGGGCTGGGCTTGTAGTTTCATTGCCCACAGAAAAGCCCAATTACACGCTGCCTCTGTTTTGGGAGAGTCCCTAATTACTCAAATACCCTCGTTCTTTTTTGAGAAAATTATAAAAACAACTTTTCAAATAAACATGTTTTTTTTTTTACCATCCCTTAATATTTTATTAATTTTTTGATCTTTTATAGTTTGTTTAATTAAAAGTTAAAAAAATTAAAGTTATTATAATTGAGACAATAATTTAAAGATGTGTTTTTAAAAGGATAATCCTCCGAATCAAGCTTCTTTCTTTTTTTTTTTTTTTTTTTTTTTCATTTGCTCATTGCGTTGAATAACTTAGCTTTTAATTCTAATAAATGAGACATTATATTGGAATTTTTTATTGCAATTGTGGTCCTAATAACTAATGGTTGACAATTAATGAATGGAAGTACAAAATAGATTCATAATTTTTCCTTAGTTGACAAGTTAGATTCGTAATTTCAGGTTTAACTTAATGGTAATTTTACATATTATTCTATTATAAGGTATAAAGTTCAAAATCCCCACATCTAAGTTACCAAAAAGTTATATCCTAATCTTTTTTTAATTCAATATTTAAGATCTTGACACAGTTATTGATTAGATTGCATTACCAAAAATCATCATTTTAGAGTAAAATATCAAAATTTAAAATTTGAGGTCTAATTTACAAATGAAAAGCATCTTGAATGCATTAAAACCAAAATTAGTTTAATTTTTTGTGAATATTTTGACATATGACTCCCTAATTATACACCCGATCCTATGTTCATCCTCGATTCCTTATTTTAAACATTACATTACTTCAAACTTTTATGTTGTTATGCAAATAATCATTCTGTCGAATATTTGTCAAGAACAAAATGAAAAAAAAAATCACAGGAGAACAATTTTAATATCATTATTTATTTTAAAGTCATTTAAGAAAAAAAGAGTATTTAAAAAACAACCCATTTTTAATGGCGGAATCCTTACCGCTAGCGTTAGTACCCAACGATGGTGGTGATCCATGGGAATGAGAGGTTTTAAAAATGCTTCATTTCTTAAAAAATACCCTAAAATAAAAATGAATATAAAAATCACCTTTAAATGACGTTTTTTCTTCTAATTTTTAATGAATTATTTACCAAGGGTTATTTGCACAAATAACATAAAAAGTTCAAGATGGTAATGATGTTGAAGACCAAAAATCTGGTTTCAATATAAAGATTAGATATATAATTTGAGGGTTATTTATGAAAATAATCCTATTTTTTATTTTTTTATCAATACCCAATTTGACCAATTTCGTTGGTTAAAAAAATGAAAACTTAACTTGCTTTTAGTTCATCGATTGGAGATAAAATTATTAAGTTGGAGTTTGTTGATTTTTAAAAAACTAGTTATAATTTTTGTTGACTTTTCAGGGAAAAAAAACTGAGATTAAAAAATATAATTTAGTTAGAGTTAAATTAAAATGTCAAATGAAACATACAAACTTTAAAATAATAAAAAATTAAGGGTCCGTTTGGTGAATGAGTTGAGTTTGAGATTAAATGAAAATTTTAAGTTTGAGTTGAGTTGATTTTTTAAAAAGTTGTTATAAATTTTATTGATTTTTCAGAAAAAGATAAAAATTGAGATGAAAAATTTGAGTTGAGTTTGAGTTAAATTGATTCACTAAATATAGGTTAAATTTTTTCTTTACAAAATTAAAAAATAAAAAATGAAAAGGGCAAAAGGGTAAAGATGATCAAAGCTTAAATTTGGTACGGGCGTGAACGAGATTAAACTCTAGTATTAAAGCCCTAATACCACTTTTGATCTCAACTTCCATCATACAGGCCCTCTCTCTCTTGTTTCTCATTTTCTCTCTCTCTATAAAATCACCAAAACCTTTTCTCAATCTCTCCCAAAATGACGGCTTTCGTGGGCAAATACCATGGTAATCGCCTCAAATTCCTTTTTATTCCTTCTCTTTTTTCCGTTTCCCTTTCGTTGTTCTACTGTATTTTTCTCGATTTTTCCTCTGTTCGTTTTTTATATCTCCATTTCTTCGCGAAATTTATCGCATCTGCTTCAGATCTGACCTTTTTTTTTCGTTTTGAAACGGAGATCTGATTTTGTGCTTTGTGTTTATCGATTTTAACATGCAAATCCGATATTCTGAGGACTGTCGATGCGTTCTTGTTGCGAATCGGTTTTGATTTTGATTATCTGAGCGTGTTTATGTGTATAATATGTTGATTCTGAATCTCGATCCTTGAGTTGATGTTGAAAATGCTTTTTTTTCCTTGATTTCAGAAGATCGATAATAACAATGTTTGGAGGGAAAAAAATATAAGTTTTGAAAGAAAAAAAATCCGGAAGATCGATAATAACAATGTGTGGAGGGAAAAAGAATATAAGTTTTGATAGGAAAAAAAAAAAAGAAGAACTTTAGAACCTTTAGGTTTGTTTTTTTAAAAATATCCAATTTTTCTCTTAATTTTTTGTGTGAAGAATTTTATGTTCTGTCAGATCCTATCAAAATCGTGTGTATTAAAAAGAGAGAGAGAGAGAGAGAGAGAGAGAGAGAGAGACAATTTAATGGAAATTTTTTATTTTTTATTCATATCCTGTCACTTCTTTTTTTTTATTTTTTTGGCCTCTGTTGTCTTGTTTCCTCTAGATGTAGTATTTTGATGATCTGTCTGGTTAACGTGTATTTGTTTTTGTTGTGTTTGTGTTGTGTAGATGAGCTTATTGCCAACGCTACTTACATTGGAACTCCTGGAAAGGGTATCCTTGCGGCTGATGAGTCGACCGGCACAATCGGAAAGCGTCTCTCCAGCATCAATGTAGAGAATGTTGAGTCGAACAGGCGTGCCCTGCGTGAGCTCCTCTTCACCGCCCCGGGTGCTCTCCCATGCCTCAGCGGAGTTATCCTTTTTGAGGAAACCCTTTACCAAAGCACAGCTGCAGGTATTGTTCTTAAAACTTTTCTTGAAGTTTTGAAAGTGAATTTGCGGTAATTTATATGTATGATTGCCCTTGTGCCTATATGGCAGAAATTGACACCCGTATATGTTTTGTTTAATGTTTATGGAATCTCTAAGAATATATCGATGAGAGGATAGTAGGAGTAGGATTATGGTTTTGGTTATGGTACAAAAGTTTGTACTATGAATCGTCTGTTTCTCGATTGATGTTTCTAAAATGAAGGTTCATTGTAATGCAGGCAAGCTCTTTGTTGAGGTTTTGAAGGAAGGT
This sequence comes from Ficus hirta, assembly GCA_038430175.1. NCBI lineage: Eukaryota > Viridiplantae > Streptophyta > Magnoliopsida > Rosales > Moraceae > Ficus > Ficus hirta. The sequence continues at coordinate 20,491,885 of CM076597.1, read as the reverse complement.
GGAGTCCTTCCCGGAATCAAGGTTGACAAGGGTACTGTCGAGCTTGCCGGAACAAACGGTGAGACCACCACCCAGGGTCTTGACGGCCTTGCCCAGCGCTGCCAGAAGTACTATGAAGCTGGTGCCCGCTTTGCCAAGTGGCGTGCAGTGCTCAAGATTGGCCCCAACGAGCCATCTCAGCTGGCCATCAATGAGAACGCCAATGGCTTGGCGAGATATGCTATCATCTGCCAAGAAAATGGTCTTGTCCCGATTGTTGAGCCTGAGATCCTTGTTGATGGACCTCATGACATTCAGAAGTGTGCTGAGGTGACTGAGCGCGTTCTTGCTGCAGTCTACAAGGCCTTGAACGACCACCATGTCCTTCTTGAGGGAACTCTTTTGAAGCCCAACATGGTCACTCCTGGATCAGATTCCAAGAAAGTTGCACCAGAGGTGATTGCTGAGTACACCGTTCGCACCCTGCAGCGCACCGTGCCTGCTGCTGTTCCTGCTATTGTGTTCCTCTCTGGTGGGCAGAGTGAAGAGGAGGCTACCCTCAACCTCAATGCCATGAACAAGCTCAAGGGAAAGAAGCCATGGTCTCTTACCTTCTCCTTCGGACGTGCTCTTCAGCAGAGCACCCTCAAGGCGTGGGCAGGAAAAGAGGAGAATATTCCCAAGGCCCAGGCTGCTTTACTCACCAGGTGCAAGGCCAACTCAGAGGCGACCCTCGGAACCTACAAGGGCGACGCCAGCCTCGGCGAGGGTGCCGCCGAAAGCCTCCATGTCAAGGACTACAAGTACTGAGCATGAAGTTTTAATTGGCAAAAAACTACTGAACATGAAGTTCTTTAGGCATCTTTTCCTGTTTTTGTTGTGTAAGAAAGCCAAGGCTGTCAAAATCCTTGGGGGATTTTTATTTTTCAAATTTTATGTTTCGGGTAGACTGATTAAAAGCTGGAATAGCTTTTCTCATGGTGAGTTCGAAAGGGTTTTCTTTATTTCAGCTTTTGAGAACGATGTCTCATTATTTTTCTTTGATAATTGGCGAGTACAATACAAGAGTCATTTTTGGCTCTGTAAGTTATCGAGGATTTGTTTTTGAATAATTTAGAACCCTTTTTTGTTTTTTTTTTTCAATTATTTCAGCTCTTATTCTGTTTCTACACATATAGATGTATTGTTTCTTTTAGAAGGTTCTTTTCAATATATTTTTTGCTCAAATACTAATTGAAACCGCACAAATTTCTCTTTAGCGGACATTCTAGAAGTCTTTGAAATCAAAATTGGACCAAGGATATATCTAAACTCATTTTTAGATTGCTCTTTGAATAAAAACCAATTTATTCATCATAATATATACTGAAAAATCAATTTATTATACTTCTCAAAGTCGATTGATTTGAATATCAGTTATGGTCAATATGAGCAAAGGCCCACAGATGTAATAGCTCACGTGGTGGTGGCAGATGGCTCTCTCGAGACTCCAAAAGTGAAGGCGAGGTATTATTTTTAAGGGTCCGTTTGGTGAAACGGTTTGAGTTGGAAATTTTAAGTTTAAATAGTAATTTTTGTTGACTTTTCAGAAAAGACAAAAAAATTTTTCAGAAAAGACAAAAAACTTTTTCAGAAAAAGACAAAAACTGAGATGAAAATTTTAGTTTAGAATGGGGAACCAAACGAAGCCTAAATGTCATTTTATTATTTAGATTTTAAATTTTAAATTTTAAATCAATTTTTTTCACTCTTTTATTTTGAAAAAATTTTAATTTAAAAATCTATAATTTTCTCATTTTATATCAGAATGAGATAATTTTTATGTTAAAATGCTCATAATGACGAGACGAAAAGAGACAAGATCTAAATTGACATTTTAAATTTTTACACTATTTTTTATATCACATAATTTTTCAAAAATTTTCCTCTCAAATACATATTTTTAACTCAATCTCTAAAATATCATTTTTAGATGTTACCCCAAACGGACCCTTGGATTAAAGAAATTTCTGACCGTTAAAAAAAAGGTTAAAAAAATAATTTAATAATGATGAAAGAGGAATAAACTTTAGAATATTCGGAGGCCTAAACAGGCAATTGCACTCTTTTTTTTTCTTTTTTTTTTTTAGGGGAATAATTGTATTTGTTTTGTCATTTTAGGGAAAGTGATAAGTGATAACCAATCTATACTTATTCCTTTGTATTTGCAAAGGAAAAAAAAAAGTCCTATATTGTTCCCATTAATATCGGCGTTGGATCCACGCTTGTTAATGTTGACTGCTAGTTGCAAGGCAACTGTCTAAAATAGTAGGTTTGATTCTTCATACAACTTGGACAACAAACACTGAAGAATAGGGGGTTGGTGGCGATAAGAACCGCACCCACAAGTTACCATGATTTTTCAGAGAATTGAAGGAAAAAAAAAATTTGTATTATATAATTTTTAATTATCGGATCAAATGAGACGCAACATTCGATCGTTAGATCAAACTCTAATCATATCAAAATTTAATGGTTAAAAATTATATCCTACAGAAGGGCATATTTTATTCGTATTCGATCCACAAATTATGTTAATTATTTCAGAGTTATTGTTTATTTATTTATTTACTTTTGTAGGACTTTCCACTAGGAAGTAATGGACCACCTAACAATATACATCAAATAAGGCCAACTATGGTTTTGTTTAAAGGTCTCTTTTCTTTATGAGTCCTATAAGGTGGCAAGCAGCCCTAAAACGACAGATTTCATGCATTCACATCACTCGATTTTATTTAAAAATAAAATAAAATAAAATAAAATAAAAGCTTGCGCGTGATCAAAAGGATGCCAATGCCAAGTCGGTTTTTATAATTTATGTATCTAGATAGATTGTTTTAATAATTTGTTGAATATAAAAGTTAACTAATATATATAATGTTTGACTTACAAGTATAATGAGATGGTGGGTGACAGAGATCCAACATGAAACATGCACAATGACTTCATTGCATTATTTCAAGAACTATAAAATAAATAGGGTTTATAAATATTAATGTTCTAAATTTTTATTTACATATACTCTTGGCTCTCTGCATTATATTGCATTGTAAGCAATTATAAAATGTGCTATACATAAATATATATATTATATTTAGGAGATACTAATTTTGTGTTGGATGCTTGGCGGTGTGCATTTACTTTATTAAGTAGGGAATCCATTCGAACTTATTCTGCTTGTTGTGGTAGAATATTGATGCTCCGTTTGGAGATTTAACTCAAACTTAAAATTTTTATTTCAGTTTTATTTTTTTTTTCTGAAAAGTCAACAAAAATTATAATTAGTTTTTAAAAAGTCAATCAACTCCAACTTAAAAATTTGAACTCCAACCGTAACATTAAACGGAGGCTTAGATTATATTATAACGACGATACTTATAATTGCTTCCAGAAAGTCAAATACTTGAATTTATTTATTAAAAAAAAAAAGCTTTGATCTCATGCCATCAAGAGTTGTTCAAAAAGTTTTGCAATAAGAGTGGATGTTCTGACTTTTTTAATACATATATATATATATATATATATATTTTGACTTATTTTTGTTTAATAAAGATACATTAGATTTATTATTTCCACCCGAAAAAAGTTTACCTATAAGGTGTGCATAAATTTGTAGGTAAAAATTAAGTAAGCTACACGTAGACATAGCATCCTACCAGTTTTAACACAAAAACTATACAAATAATTAAAATAAATAAATAAAGGTACGTCTTATATCTTGTTGGTATAATGCTTCTGGGCTCTTTTTTTATTTTATTTTTATTTTTAGAAATAATTTTTGTCTAATGTCCACCAACCAAACCCTGCGTCGCTCTCAGGATTTGGTTGGCTGGTTTTCACTTTTTCACTTTTTTTTTTTCAACTTATTTTTGTTTTTTCTAAACTTTTCAGGAACATGAACAAGAAAAGTATATCGTTCCAAAAATATCCAACCTTAAATATTAGTACAGACGACAGTTCGTTTTTGCCCTTCCCCCTTTAGAAACTTTCCAGAAGTCCCACTTCTCTTTTTGTTGAATTTCCAGTTTTAGCTTTGTCACTTAAGCCCATACACTCAAAGGTTGTTTAATTGGTTAACTTGAGTTGGAGTTTTAGAAATATTTTGATTGGAATTAAGTTGTTTTAAAATTATGCGTTTAGTTAAAAATAAACTGTTTAGAATTAAATAGTACAAAAACATAAAATGTGTTCGGAAAAAAAAATATCAAAGCGAATATTATTTCGTTACTCTTAAAATTCTATGCAATTTAAAAAAAAAATCTCATTTCGGCTTGAAATAACAATGTTATGGAAATTTGAGTATTTAAGTTAGAGTAATTAGAGATATAAATAGTGAAACTGAATTTACTTTTCGAAAAAAAAAAGACAAAAAATAATTGAAATTATTTAGCTTGAGTAAATGTGACAAATGCCTCCTCAGTTTGAAACCTCAACAATCCTGGATTGTGCAGTTTCTATCCCAGTTCCTCTAGTCTCATTATATGGTTAACAATCACGTTAATAAACTTTATTAACGTGACGCTTGATTTGTATTCATAGGAGGGAAGTACAATTGAATTAAGTTAATATCATTTAATCTTATTTTATGATTAATTATCATATTAATAAATTATGAGTCGCTGGATTTGTAATCATAAGAAGGAAAATGAGTCTCCGTCTCAGTAAAAATTGAATTACGTCATTTTCGATTCATTTGTAAACTCATGAATTTTTATATAAATGAAATAATAGAGGACGAGAATATGTTAATATTCTTTTTCATTTTTAACTTACAAAGAAAAAAAAAAAAAAAAACCTCAATAAGATTGAGTTAGTTTAAATTAATGAAAAATCTAAAACTTGTAAGTAGAGAGCAATTTATAGCAGAAATAGAATTTTAATGTAATAAGATGTTTAAAGTATGGTACAGGTTTTTTTTTTTGGGTACTGTTTCTAAAATTATTAATATGAGATTTTATCCATTGATAAACAAATGATTGTCTTTCTAAATGTTAATAAGTTATTAAGGAATGAATGTGTTACTCTTGTTTCATCATCAATTTCAAGTCTAAAGACCAATATTACTAATAAAACAAATTTAAAGACTAAGCAAAACTGCAAAAAAGTAAAGAGTAAAGTTATCACAAACAATGACGAAGTTATAAATTTTTGTCAGGACTAATAATTACAACAAAAAGTTAATTAAACTGAATAATAGTTTATAACAATTTTTTTCAGGAACAAGATTAAAATACTTCACCCGCACCAATTGCTGCTAATGATGCTTAGCGAAATAGGAACCTCCTAGAAAAGAGGAATTTTTACAGTAAGTAGGGTAGTCAATGACTCTTAGAGGATATTTATTTCCACATGAACTAAGGTATTGAGCCTAAGAACATGATATATGTTTACAGAAACAATGATATCTTAAGGATTAATAAAACCATTGTAAAATTATAATAATGATAATAATAGAGGTTTTTTTTTTTAGAGTCGTGGAAGTATTTGAAAATAGAGTTCTTTTTTTAAACAACTATATAGGATAATTTAATAATAAGACACGTAGGATTCTATTTTTACACCATCATAGCGTCATCGTAAACCGTAAATTTAGCATATTTATTTCTGTTTAAATGGAATTTTAATCATAATTAATACCACGTGCACTATTGATAGGTTAGAAATACCAAAATACCAAAATTATATGGTTTTTTTTTTCACTCATAATAATTTGTTTAAAAATGTAGCCAAAATTTATGCAAGTAAAGAGTTAACATACGTTTGGTGCTATAGTTTGGATTGTATAATTTAGGTTTGAATTGATTGTGTGTTTATCGAGATATTTGAATTGCTGGAGTTAAAAAGTGTAAAAACTTGAAATGTGTTCAGAAAAAAAAATCAATATGAAACTTGTTTCGTTCGTCTCGAAATTCTATGCAATTAAAAGAAAAAATTATCTTATTTAAACTTATCTATGCAAAACTATGGACTTTTAAAGTTTGAGTTATAAAACTGTGTGAATAATCAAGTTGAGGTTTAGATTATAGAATTTGGATTTGAATTTATATGCATTTATCGTTGCGTTTGAATTGCTAGAGTTAAAAAGTATAAAAACTTAAAATGTGTTTGGAAAAAAAAAAATAATATGAAGTTTATTTCGTTTGTCTCAAAATCCTATGTAATTTATTAAAAAAAAAATCTCATTTGAACTTGTCTATATAAATTTATGGACTTTTAAAATTTAAATTATAAAACTATGTAAATAGTTAAACTGAAAAAAAAAGATAAAAATTAGATTGTAATTTGAAAATTTAGATTGTTCATCCAAAAGCATGCTTACTACTTAGGTTTGGTGGGGGGCAAAAATGTAAAAGAAGAAAGGAAGAAAAACCGCTCGTTATGTCCCAACGGCGGTGTAAAAGTCGATTACTTGGGGAAAAAGCCAATGCTAAAAACGTCCTTTCCTTTCCTCCTTTTTTTTTTTTACATTTTCTTTTCTCAATTATTTTATTTATAAAATCCCACTTCGCTTTCAATGCTAAAAACGTCCTTTCCTTTCCTCCTTTTTTTTTTTTTACATTTTCTTTTCTCAATTATTTTATTTATAAAATCCCACTTCGCTTTCAATGCTAAAAACGTCCTTTCCTTTCCTCCTTTTTTTTTTTAAGTACATTTTCTTTTCTCAATTATTTTATTTATAAAATCCCACTTCGCTTTCCTTCTCTCATCAGTTCTACACATTTCTTCTCACTCTCTCTCTCACTCTAAGCACTTCCTACTTGCTCTCTCTAAAACCTTCCTTTTTCGTACCAGTAACCCAACATGTCTGCCTTCAAGAGCAAATTCCAAGATAATCTACCCTGTATCCATCGCTTCTTTCTTTTTCGCTTTATTTATTTATTTGTTTTATCCTTCTCGTTTTGATTTGGGATTTTTAGAATTTGTTAATCTTTTTTGGCGTTTCTGTTTCCGCTTTAATTTTTTAGTAGTCTTCCTTGGAGTATTTTCGGTCTGATCCCAAGTGGGTTTTGTTTATTTTTGGCGCTTGATTATTTTATTTTATTTTTCAGGTTCATACTATGTATATGTATATTTTTTTAATTGCTGAAAATCTGAAACCGAGTCTGCAAGTGAATTGTTTATTTGTTTATCTCTATATGTGTTTATCTGTGGATGTAGATCCTGAAAATATATAATATTCATTTCTTTGTGATCAACTTGAAATTAAGACATTCTCAAAGAAAAAGGAAAAAAAAAAAAAAACTAAATAAACACGAAATTAGGACTTGAAGATTCACAAGCACAGTTTTTTTATCAGTGATACTATGTTATTTCGCAGTACTTACCTATTGTTTCGGTACTTTTCCTCAATTTAATTTAGTGTTCCGATTGGAAAGTCATTAGTTATTCCGGTTTCGCGGAAAGAAACAACTGCAATTTCATGTAGTTCCAAACTCTTCTATACTTCAACATTTGGAAGTCTCTGCCTCGTATCCCGTTATATTGTTTCTATTGGCCTTCATGGTATTTACTTTGATTTCAGAATTTGTTTTTGGCGTCCTTATGTTTGTTGATTAACAAAAAGTGAGCGAGTACGTAATGAGGAAAGATACACTGGATCTTTTTTTTAGGCCTTTTCGTCCATTTTGTTCTGTAAAAGTTCCTTTGTTATCTTTTCTGATGTATGAGATCTTTGTCAATTTTCTTATGTTTTATTTAATTTTGCTTGCCCGGCAGATGAGCTCATCGCCAATGCTGCTTACATTGGAACCCCTGGAAAGGGTATCCTTGCGGCCGATGAGTCAACCGGCACAATCGGAAAGCGTCTCTCCAGCATCAATGTGGAGAATGTTGAGTCGAACAGGCGTGCTCTGCGTGAGCTCCTCTTCACCACTCCCGGTGCCCTCCAATACCTCAGTGGAGTTATTCTTTTTGAGGAAACCCTTTACCAAAGCACAGCTGATGGTATTATTTTAATTATCTTTTTAAGTTTTTTGGCGCTTACGAGATTAGTTTCATTTTCTTTACCATTCCCTCCCTCTTGAAGAAAATTTCAAGTTGGTGATTTTGACTTTTCTTTTTTGTTTTAATCTTATCCAGTCTAGAAGATCCTGTTTATATTCAAGTTTAGCTGTTGAATACTTTTCAGTTATTAGAATGCTTTTCTATTTTTTTATTTTTTAAATAATCGAAAGATTTCGTGTGTGGTCTTACTTTTGAAAGAGAATCTTCAGTTGTATGCAATATTCACTCCCATCTTGACCATATAAATATAGTTCCTCTTTTAACCAGTGTTTTTCCTCTGTTCGCCATGCCTTTCAGGTAAGCCCTTCGTTGAGGTTTTGAAGGAAGGTGGCGTCCTCCCTGGAATCAAGGTTGACAAGGGCACCGTCGAGCTTGCTGGCACCAATGGTGAGACCACAACCCAAGGTCTTGATGGCCTTGGCCAACGATGCCAGAAATACTATGAAGCCGGTGCTCGGTTTGCCAAGTGGCGTGCTGTGCTCAAGATTGGCCCCAACGAGCCTTCTCAATTGGCCATCAACGAAAATGCAAACGGTCTAGCTCGCTATGCCGTCATTTGCCAGGAGAACGGTCTTGTTCCCATTGTCGAGCCTGAGATCCTTGTTGATGGACCGCACGACATCGAGAAGTGTGCTGAGGTGACCGAGCGCGTTCTCGCTGCCGTCTACAAGGCCTTGAACGACCACCATGTCCTGCTTGAGGGAACCCTTTTGAAGCCCAACATGGTTACCCCCGGATCAGAGGCCAAAAAGGTTGCCCCAGAGGTGATTGCAGAGTACACAGTCCGTGCCCTGCAGCGCACAGTGCCTGCGGCAGTTCCCGCGATTGTGTTCCTCTCTGGCGGGCAGAGCGAGGAGGAGGCCACCCTCAACCTCAACGCCATGAACAAGCTCAAGACGAAGAAGCCGTGGTCGCTTTCCTTCTCCTTCGGTCGGGCTCTCCAGCAGAGCACCCTCAAGGCGTGGGCAGGAAAGGAGGAAAATATCCCCAAGGCCCAGGCTGCTTTCCTCGCCAGGTGCAAGGCCAACTCAGAGGCGACCCTTGGAACCTACAAGGGTGATGCCACTCTCACTGAGGGTGCCGCCGAGAGCCTTCATGTCAAGGACTACAAGTACTGAAGAAAATCGTGTTTCTATTTTGACGAGTAAATTGCGTTAGTGTATATATATATATATATATATATATATGAATGTCGTGTTATATTAGGCATCGGGTTGAGACTTAAAAAACTCTTATCTCGAGTTGTAGAGGAATGTTGGTGTTAATAAAGCTTGAGGTACCGTAACATTGTGAATTTGTTTGCCCAAGGTATCTTATAATTTGGTTTGGAAACTGCTTAAGCTTATGTTGTTGTGTTCTTTAAAAAAAATGTCCTTTTAATCGGTTAACAAAGTATTTCTCCGAAATCGGTTACTGTTTTACATGCATTTTTGTTTCCTCGTTCCTGTTTATAATATTTGTGAATTGGAACTCAAATCCTTTACACCTTGAAAAAAAGGCTTTTCCTTTTTCCTCTTCGTTGGTTATGGCACGCGGATTGATTTTCACTAGTTGTTCGCATACTTTATAGCTTTCCATATCGAGAGTTCATTTTTATCCTTGGTTTTTCTTAGAAAGTTTTTGGGATTCATTTTGTGCATGAACTTGGCCAAATAGGAATTTGATCTCTAATTTCACTCGTTTGAATTTTGAAGTTCTTTGTCAACCTATTAAGAACTTGTACTAAGCCCATGATCTAATTTGTTGGGCCAAAGAATGATAATGGGCCCTTTCCTCATCCTTTGTACAACAAAGCAACCTTTTTTTTTTTTTTTTTTTTTTTCCTTGGAAAGAAACAAAACAACTTTCCTTAATGAACATTTACCTTATCTACAGAAGGTAAAATAAATTAAAAATATATTAACGAAATTACTAAAGTTAATATCAAATTCTTTTTAGTAAATAGATTATTATTTAGTAAATAAGTTATGTTACTATTTTTTTTACTCCTAATAAAAATGTATTTACTCGTTTACTTGTAACAGTTTCGTAAATACGCTGTTATTGTACTAGTTTAGTAATATCATCATATGCTATTTACTTTTTTCTTTATTTTTCTTAATATGATAAGGGCTCATGATTCTAACTTATTAAAGAGAAATAAAAACACTCTTAATTTTTAAATTTGAGAGTTTCAACTCAAATCTCTCTCGTCGGCTTAGCCAACCTAGTAGGGTCCACACATAATAGGAATTATCCTTACCATAAGTTTTTACGACAAAGCAAACTAGCTTAAATAGGCTAGTGTCCACACATAACCAAAGCACCCAAACTCCCAAGTCTTATGGAAGATTCCCCTAATAAAATTTGCATATTTTATAGCTTCGCTCTCCATGATAAAATATAAAAATAACTTAGAAAAAATAAAAAAAAATATAAATAAAAATAAAAAGGGGTTGTCCAGGATTACCATTTAAGGCCAAAAAAAACCGAAAGCATGCAGAGGGCGTGAAGCAGTGACAGATTTCCCCAATTTGGCCTTTCTTCAAAAAGGATTGCCATGCCTTCAGTAACAAGTCACATCATTTTTTTTTTTTTTGGAGACTCAGTGACCTTCACATTTCACATTTCACAATTCTCAAAAAAAAAAAAAAAAAATTAAAAAAAAAAAAATCCTTGACGACGCCCTTTTGATCTCATCATCTCCCACTTTGGAATCAACCATTTTTCCATAATTGTAACCTAATTTTTTGTTTCCCAACATTTTGACAATGTGCCTAATTTCATGTCACAAATCGTCATCACTACAATGAAATTTAGCCTAGGCCCTAGGGAAAAACCAAGCTTGAGTTCAAGATTCATCAAAGAGGAAACCCCCCCCAAAAAAAAAAAAAAAAAAAAAAAAAGAAGAAGAAAAGCTCTATATACTAGTACTTTCATCATCAGAATTAGCAGCTGAGTGAGAGAAGTGAGAGAAGAGAAAGATAGAGAGAGAGAGAGAGAGAGAGAGAGAGACTGTGACAACGACTGTAATATTGTCTTGGCATTGCTTTGGTTCCCTCTGGTGGGAAGCTTCTTCACTCTTTCCTAAGTACTTGCAGTTTCTGTCTAGCAAGTATGGTACAACGTGTAATATATTATACGACGGATGGGGTTGTCTTGGATACATTGTTTCGAACCTTATCAATATGATTTTGTTTTAAACTGTTAAATCTATATTAAATTTGATAATTTTTAACTTGATTTAAAACCGATCGTAAAGAGCTTCGATATGCATAATGGATCTCATGCATATGTCATGTCTTGGGGAAAAAAAAAAAAAAAGTTGAAAAAAGGGTCATCATCAATATTCAATATCCAAATGATTTTTTTTTTATTTTTTTATTTTTTTATTTTTACACTGATCCGTTATAATTTCTAATTCTAATCTGAAAAGCAAAGTTTCTACATATTCAATGCTGTGGTCCTAGAGATTGCGTTTATTTATGGAGAAAGATCATAGAGAAACTTCCTGCGGGAGAGAAAACTTAAAAACCAAAAGGTGTAAATGTTGGATCTTGAAAGGAATAAGTATGTACACATTGGAAAATTGATCGGGACGTTTTATTTTATTTTATTTTATTTTTTCATCAATCTAACTCCACGTAATTTATAGGTTGACTTTATCTAATTTTGGTTTGCTCTTTGTATAGATTCAATTTGGACTTAATAGCTAACAAAAGCAAGGTTGGTCATTTATTTCTGTTACCATTGTTAAGCCCCAAGTAGTAAAGTTAATGTCTTAGTCTTACAAATGAGTTTATTATAAGGGAAAAAAAAATCATTTCTCACCTTTCTTTTTTTTTTTTTTTTTTTTCCATGAGTCACAAACCTTTTAACATAGCTAGTTAGTAAGGTTGATATTGTTCGAAACCCCTTGCCAATATTTTTCCTTTATATTAAATACTCTTATGATTTAAATATGTGATCTATTTCGTAACTCGTCTCATCTTTTATCAATATCATGGAAGCAAAAATGAATATCGTAAATTAAAGTAAATATATAAAAGCTCTACATTTGATCTATGCGAGCATAAATGGGTGTAACTTTTCAATTATTTACACGAAATTAAGTTTTTAAACCATACGAGTGTGTGTGTAAGTTGAGTTTCCTTATAAATTTGGGGGACAGTGGATGCATTATGCTTATGCTTATATATGTTGTCTCTTGTTTTTGACCAATCTGTAACAATATCGTTTGTGCCACAATATTAATTATTTTTTTTTATGAAGTCTTTAATCAATATAATCAAAGGAAGAGACTAATATTTCTAGCAAAATAAAATGCGTCTTCTTTCCCTATTATGGGATGTAAACAATTAAAACTTGATTTATTTACCTAAAAGAAAAACCTGGTACTTATTTATCCAAACAATGAACGATCATAATTCTCCTGCAATAGTATTTTCATTTACAACTAACTATGCTGGATTGCAGCATAAAATTTACTAGGTCATCAAAGCATAGGAAAAAAGATTCTAATGATAATAGTAAGGTTCTTTTTATTAGATATAAGACCTTAGGTAGATAATGACGTACAACTCTGATTATTGTTGGATCTGATTAAAATCACATCAAATTTTTTAAAAAATAGAATAAATAATTCTTGTTACAAATCTAATGATTGAAAAAATAGAGCCTTACTTAGTTACTTATCATGATAATTTTTTAACTACTATCATAAAAAGTACCCTAATAATAACTGTGTAAAATTTTCTTTCTTTCTTTCTTTTTTTTTTTAGTTGTTATGACAAAAAGTTCATGACTACTCTCACCGAATTAGTGATATCACCACTTTTTTTCTTGCTGAAAATTAGTGATATCGCTTGAAACCAAAGCGTGTGCAATTTCTTCAAGCAAGTACATGACTGGCTTTGACATCAATTTACATGCTAGATGACAAAATCCACTTGATGCATGCATGTGTATATAGCGAAGTTGCTGCTAGCTAGCTATAGCTAAGCTATATGTCTCCTCTCTCTTTCTCTCTCTCTCTCTCTCTCTCTCTCTCTACTTATTAGAACAGCCATGTACGTAAATATTAAAGTTAAAGTATACGAGTACTAGAAACCAAAAACTGGATTTGTCAATTAGTTTTTAATCTCTGATGAAATAATCGACACCACCACAGAAAAACCATTCTTCTCTCATGGCAAAAAAGGGCAAGAAAAATCATGATTTCTATAGTCCATATATATTTCCCCAGAGAAACAAACCGAGTCGTAATGATTTTCTCGGGATCCAAACCAATTAGCAAAAAAAGAGAAAGTGTACACAAAGCATTTAAAATGAAGTAGGTAAATTTGAACATTCAAGATGCAACATCCCCGAACGAATTATATCATATGCATGCATGAAGGAATTTCTTGCACAAAAGAGAGAGCAAAGAAAAAAAAAATCATAAAGTTCTATAAATATATATAACAAGGAAATATGGTCACCAAATAACAGGTAATATATTCAACCGCACCACCCAATTTCCAATTAAAATCCCAGATTAAAAAAGGAAAAAAAACAAAAAAAAAAAAGAGGAGAAAAATCCCATTATTTTCCTAAAAATGTGCATGTCCCAAGTTCCAGGTCCCCTTTACATAAAATCTTCATCACATAGTTAGCCCCCTTTCTTACAAATAGTCTAAACCCCATAATAACAATAGTAATTGTCAAATTTTCTTTCTTTTTTTTTTTTTTTTTAATCTCTTAAGAAAAAGTCAACATAACATCTCCCACCCCCACATGCTTACATCACGGCCCTGCGGATCAAAACGACTGAAAAAGTACTGTCGTCTGCACCATCTGATCATCTTCATCGTCATCATATCAATAATTAATTATCACTGATTTTGGCCTCCCTTGTTAATCTTCAACCCATAATTCTCCCACAAATTCTCTGTCCCTTCCCCTATCAAAAAAGCCGGAAAACAGCTCTCGTGATGAACTCCTCCTCCTCCGGTACCACTTCCCACATTCGCATTCGAAGCCGGAGAAGAAGTAGTTGTTGCATTCCCATGATCATTCATTTGATCACAATTATAACCTCCATGATTGTACAACGAAGCTGAGTTCTCATTATTATTGTTGTTGTCGTTGTTGTTAATGTTGTCGTTGTTGAGAAAGTTACTATAACCACCACATCCGACCGTCGAGTTCTCCTTCCTCTTCTTTCCACTACTACTTGTCGACACCTCCTTGGATTTCTTCACGTAGTCGTTGATACTTTCCCACTTCTCCTTACACATCGACCCGCTCCGATCGTACCCCAAACACGCCATCTTCGCCGCTATATCCTCCCACAAAACCTCCTCCGGGAACCCGCCTTGCGAAAATCTCGACTCCATGCTCGTCCTCAGCTGAATCATCCTTGTTATCTCCGATTCGGGCCAGCTGTTTCGGTCGTCATGATGATGGTCACCTAATTCAGCCCTACTGACATTGTTTTGTACTTCGCTCCCGTGATCTTGATCAATGTCTTGGTTGTTGTTGTTGTTATTTAGGATCTGATCCGGAAGTGACGAGCAAGCCAAGTTAGATTTGTAGTGATCAATTTCTTTCCCTGTCAAGTTCTTCAAAGCCTCCATTAAAGCCGAGTCGCGAGCTTCGATCCAAGCCCTCTCCTTAGCCCAAAACTTGTGCTCTTTCTCGATCCTAGCCACCTCTTGTTTCCGCCATTCCTCCTCTCTCAAGCTCCTCTCCTTCTCCTTCTGCTCGAGGGTTTTCATCAGCTTCTCCAACCAAGCCTCCTGCTTCTCCATCAGCTTCCGCATCTGCGAGTCGATGAAGTCCTTAATCTTCGCCTTCCACCCCCTCGAGCCTCCCCGCCGGTTCCTCCGCTTCTTCGAGGATTCGTTGTCGTCCGAGGAGGACGACTCGAACTCGGACGAATTCGAGAGGCTTAGGCTATTGTGAGACTGATTGTTGTAACCTAATTGATGAATGTGATGATCTTGGTGAGTAGTACTAATCGGATTAGAACCGGTGTTGCTTACGAACCGAAGATTGTTAGACATGTATTGGGTTTGATCCGGGACCGAGATTTGGTTGCTGCTTTCGCCATAAAGAGCTTCAAGTTGGCGAAAGAATCTGTAGTGCTTACCGTCTTGTCTACCAGCTTTGCCTTCCTTTGTTTTTTTGTAATATTTGTACAAATTCTCGAACTTTTCTCTGCATTTTTTCCCACTCCTTTGGTACCCATGTTCTTCGGACATAATCCTGAAACAAAGTTTGAGAAATAGAGAAAGAAAAATAATTAAAAAGAGAAAGAAAAAAACCCTAGATAAGTTAAGAAATTATTGATGAGCTTAATTAATATCTCTATAATTATATGATTCGGTGTGGTTTACTTTTGGACTGAAAAACAACTGTTGAACTGAAGTGTAAGTGTATGACAAAATAACTTAAAATTCTAATCCAAGTCTTGGGGTCGTCTTTTTCTTCTCCTTCTTTTTCTCAGCTTTTTTTTTTAAACAGATATCTTTTCATCAGATGAAAAAACAGTCTAGAAGTAGAAGTAGTACTCAGTGAGCTTTATATATGGCTCAAGAAAAAAGGTCAACCATTTTTTTTTTTTTTGGGCACAAAAACAAAAAGACACAGTAAAGAACTTGCACTTTAAATAGGAGGCCCATTTTCAACACGGCGAAAGAAAATCCAGCGAGAGTCAGTGATAATAATATTCCAGCGAGAGTCAGTGATAATAATATTAATACCAACACAAAGAGAAAAAAAAAAAAAAAAAAAAACCAGATCTCTATAAACAAAGCCAATTCTAAGAAAGAAATATAAACAAGAAAAAATAAAGAAATAAAACCCATTAAAGATTAGAAAAAGTTTTGACGAAATTTACCTGGAAACTTCATCCCAGAGAGGGCCTTTTTGATTGGCCTCTTTGAACTTGGAATCGAGTCGTGATCTGATCTCCAAGAGAGTGAGAGTCTCCTGCCTCGGCCACCTCCCTGTGCCGCCGTCGCCGCCGCCGCCGCCGACGGTCTCGGCATCCAACCCTCCTCCTCCTCCGCCGCCGCTGAGAGTAGAGGGAGCGGAATTGGTGACGGCAGTGATGGAGGCAGTGGAGTTGCCAGCGGAATTATCGGAGCGAAAGTAGTCGTGGTGATGATGATGGAGGTGGGGGAGGCCACGTGGCATGATCTCGGAGGCGGAGACGGGGCGGACCATCATCATCATCTCGAAGCTGGGGGGCTGCAGCGGCGGCGGCGGGGCGGATGAGAAGAGGTGGTGGTCGGCGGCTGTCGGCGGGATGTTGGAGGGGATGCTTAAGTGGGGGTGGTGGTTACGGCCGTTCATCAGCTGCCGGAGATCGGCCATGGCGGAGCCGTACTGCCCGTGGTGGTGGTGGTGGTGGTGATCCTCCATTTCCATCGATGATTCGATATCTATATATATAAATTTAAATATATATGTATATATATATATATATATACGATCTTCTTCTTCTTCTTCTTCTTCTTCTTTACTAGTTGTTCTACTATACTAGTAGTAGGAGTAACTTGTTCTGAAAATAAGCAAAGGAAGAGAAAAATAAAGGCTTAAGCTTTAGAGAGAGAGAGAGGAGGGAGAAATGTCTTAGAGAGAGAAAGGGAAGAGAGAGAGAGAGAGAGATAGAGAGTGCGGCAGACTCGGATCGTGTCGTTCACGAAAAAGCTCGAACTAAGACAGGACATCGGTCCCATGTCTCTGTTCAAATGTGTGATACAAAATTTAAAATTATATATATATATATATATATATATATATATGACACGAAACCGAGAGTCTAAAATTGTAGAAAAAATTAAATTTAAGAAAAATTAAGCGTCGTTTTAGTTGGTTAGTTAAAACTAAAATTTTTAATTTAGAGTTGAAGAATATTTTAAAAATTATTTATAGTTTTTATTGATTTTTCAAAAAAAAAAATATAAAAGTTGAGATAAAAATTTGAATTCTAATTGAAATATCAAACAAAAACTAAATTTAATTCTAGAGTTTGAGTCATGATATTTGTCTCTAGACCTACACTATATGTATACATATATTTACATAATTTTTTCAGTTATAATATGATTAAGAAAATAGAAAAGAAAGTCGATTATATTCCCTAAAAAAAGTCGACTATATATGTTAGAAAACAGTTTACTATAAAGCGACATTATTTTATTTAAAGTGATTAAGAGTACCATTTTAGATTACATGATTAAGAACAATATTCAAAAATGTGTCACTAGTTATGTAATAATTTGTAATGCTAAAATTAGTATGTAAATTTGATTAACGAGATTTGTTGAAAAACAAGGAGTGATCATGATTATTCTTGGTACATAACATTCTAGTTTAAAAAAAAAAATTTAAATATCGTTTTTAGTAATAATTATCACCATCTGTTTTCAATTAATTTGTGCAATAATTACCACTAATTTTTAAGTCATCATAAACTTATACTCCTTGAGCACAAAAAAGACATACAAATTATGAAGGAATTCATCACATTGTTTCTTTTACATGACAATTTTAACTGTTAATTAAGAAACCATAATCTCTTCCGTTAATGTATATAAATTCAAAATTAGCTAAAAATAAAATATGATAATTACATAAAACAGCATTTTCATGGGTGCTATATAGAATACGAGTGTGTGATTGTGAACCTTCCATAAAACGCGCTTTTCTTTCGTGTCGTTTGTATTGTTTTGTTAAATTTTGAGTGGTTTTTGTGTCGTTTTTCAGGTAAAAATAAAATGGTGTTTGGACAAAGGAAGAGGTGGAGTGCAGAGAACAAACACGTACACGACAATTGAGGATTCAGACTTTTTAGAGAGATAGAGAGAGAGAGAGAGAGAGAGAGAGAGAGAGGCAGCGTAATAGTGGTTAATCAATCAATATGTTACACGTGGCAAGATTTAGACGAGGAGTGGAGTACAGAAGAGTTGTGCTCTTTCTGACGCGTGTACAGTGCTTAGATCCGACCTTTTTGACCATTTTCTCTCTCTCTCTCTCTCTGCTCTTAGACGCTGAACACTCTGTGCTATTTCCCAGCATACTACAGATGTCAACCAATCACAGATGGCCACGTCTGCTTACTTTAATTTCCCCTCATTGGTGGGTTCGTCTCAGATATCTGAGACTTCTTGAGGCCCAACAGTTTTAAGAAGAAAAAATTTGCTCAAGAGTCGAATTTTCAGAAAAGAAATAGACCTCATGTTATGCTGATTAATTAATTAATGATTTCTTGCTCTTTAATTTGGTTCCCAGGTAATTTTTTTTAATTAACTTAATTCAATACATGGAAATTATTTTCTCTTGCTTAATGATTTTTTAGTTTGAAAATCATGACATTCTAAATTTAAAATTAATATTTTGCTCAATAATAGATTCAATTATTTATAAACAATTCACCCTTTATCCTTGTTGACGCACCAAGGGTCACGTCTGAAGCGAATAGAAAATAAAAATTGGGTTTTTTTGCTTGAATTTTGAAACAATAATTTAATTTTGTCATATACTAAAAGATTTATTTTCACCAAGTTATGTCTTTTGAAAGCTTATTTTGATCATTGGCTTTTGATATATGATTAAATCTATCTTACGGAACATAACGAAAAGAAAAATTTTGTGTAAATATATGATCATAGCTGGATGTGACGTAACCGTAATGTGTGTTTATTATAATATGTATATTACACTATATTCTAATCCTTTGTTTTATATATATTTTTCAGATAAATTATATAATTCAATCGTTTGTTAAAATTAAAAAAAAAAATTCTAAAAAAAATTAAATTAAAAAAAAAATCGTAGTTTTTCTTCTTGAAGAGGAAATCACTAATGTAAGGTATATGTGTATGTTTATTTGTTTAAGAAGATTATATATACAATTAAGGAATTTATCCGGAGGGCATCGAATTATTAAAATATGCCAATGCTGTCAAGCTAGACTAGTAATGAAAAGCAGTGTATAATAAAGGTACAAATATATATTTGATAAAATAAAGTATAAAAATTTCAAACCTTACTAGTAAAATGCACTAAAGCAGAACATTTAAAACCGTCCTCTAATCATTCAACAAATACATATATCTTAATTAGATTCATAAATTATAATCATATAGAACTATATACTATAATTGTTAGATAGACTATTTTGTTATACGATCCCATAGTAATTCTGACTAATATCAAGAGGAAGACCCTACACACAACTTGAATTTCATCATACATATTTACAAATATATATATATATATATATATATGTATAATTATATATATGGGTCCACGGCCTATCCTATCCCCGTTATTAATGCTATATAGGCTGTTTGACAAAATTCATCTTGTTGGGGTCGCTTTGCACTAACAATATTGCAAAGTTGATAATCAAGAAACTGCAAGTGCGTACATAGTACTTATTTCTTGTCGTTCGAGATCGATATTGTTCAAGGACGACTTACGCGCATGCTGTCATGGTCTTAGTATACTTTTGGTGCACGAATTGGAATAGATTTTTTTTTTTATGGGAATTAAGTTATGCGTTTGGTGAGACGTTTGAATTGTTAGACTTAAAAAGTGTAAAAACTTAAAATTTATTGAGGAAAAAAAAATCAATATGGAGCTTGTTTCGTCCGTCTCGAAATTCTATGTAATTTTTTTTTATAAAAAAAATCCCATTTGGATTTGTATATATAAAGTTAGATTTTTAAAGTTTAAATTACAAATATTGTGAATAGGAAAATTGATGTTAACTTTTTAAAAAAAGAAAAAATAAATTGAATTTTTTAGGTTTGAATTAAGTTAAACCTTGACACAAAACTAGTAGTTAATATATTTCATTCTAAAATGGTCGTATACTTATAACTAGTGCATGTGTTGCTAAACATTAGAGAGTACTATATAAAATGAATTGAAAATTCGTAATTGAATAGTCAAATGCCTAAATAATGTGTTTTTTTTATTAGAGTTTAAGAAAATGCGAAACAATATTAACATTGTGCACTTAAACTACCATCAAGTTCTTATCGAATTTTATCATTGTTGTATGCTATTTGGTTTGTATATGATTTTGATCATATTCATTTAATTTCTGTAGAAAAACCCTACCAGATTATACGTCCCCAAATACTATATGTCTTTCTGTAAATAATAATGATCATGCCCAAAGCTACAAGGGATCAGGGCATGTCCTCCAACTCGATTTTTTTCGGTTTAATTTTTACCTTTAAATTCAATATATATGCATGTTTTGACAGTGTTGACTTGCGTTTGGTTCGCCGGTTGGAGATGAAATTTTTAAGTTGGAATTGGTTGACTTTTCAAAAACTAATTATAAATTTCATTGATTTTTCAGTAAAAGATAAAAATTGAGATGAAAAAGTACAGTTTAATTAGAGTTAAACTGGAATGCTAAACAAAGCCTTAACTTCTTTTTGTCATATGGGTTTGAACCTAAAGTTTTCATATTAATTTTTATTTTTTTTAAAAAAATCAATAAAAATTATAATTAATTTTTAAAAAATCAAACAACTTCAACCTAAAAATTTGATTTTAAACCCATACATTAGATGCAAGCTAAGGGCTTGTTTGGTTGTAAGTTCATTTTAAGCTAAATGATACTTTTTCATCATGTTTTTTATCTTTTTCCCTAAAAATTTTTTGTCTTTTCTGAAAAAATCAACCAAAATTACTATTTAAACTTACAAATCTTAACTCAAACTCATACACCAAACTAACCCTAAATATTTCATACTGAATGGTCCTACAGTAATAAGTGCACGTATCCTGAAACAGTACAGATACTTATTACTGAATTGAAAATTCATAATTGACTAGTCAAATGCCTAAAACACATGTAATTATTATAGCAATGATTTTTTTTTATTTTTATGTAGGGTCTAAGAAAATAATAAAATATTACTAGCAATAATTGTGCAATTAAAAGCTGTTTTTCATCAAAATTTATCATATTTATTTGCTTTAAATTTTATCATAGTATACGTGTACTACTCTATTTTGATATGATTTTGATGTTTATCAAATTTCTATAAATGAAACTCTATCCATATTATACGTCCCTGAATACCATATGGACTTCTATAAATAATAATCACCATGCAGAAAGCTATATAGGAATGACTGGAGGTACGTGGCCCCGTACTTTTTATTTTTTTTATTTTTTTATTACTTTGTGATTTTAATCTATAAATTCACTATGTGCATAGAGCTACATATGGGATTAAAAAGGGCACGCGTTCTACTCAATTTTCTGAAGCTGTAATTTCAACATATAAATTATTCACTTAGCTTTTCAAATTACAAGTCCCTAGAATGTTGATCAAAATATGTGTCTTAACACAAAGAAAAGAACTGAGGTCATACACACACACACACACACACACACACACACACACACATATACAAAAAAAAAAAAAAAAAGCAATATAGATTAAAACTAAGGTCATATACATACACACACACATATATAATTATACAAAATCACAAGAGCAAGATCACGATCAGTTTTCGCACAACAAGAAGACATACAATGACACCACCATGACAAAAACCCAGAAACAGATTGATGCACATTCTGGGTATACGCAGAGGCATTATCAAAACCAAATATTATTGATGAGCTGAGCGCGAAAGAGATAGAGAGAGAGAGTTATGATACATCTGAGCTACTAGTACTACTACCACTGGTGCTCAATATACTGCTGCTAGCTGATCATGAAACCTCTCTCTCTCTCTCTCCTCTCCTTCTCTCTCTACAAAAAAAAAAAAATCATATCACCTGGAATAGCTAGCACAAGGGTGGACCCCTCTTAATCTCCGTCCATCAGTTGTTATTTCGACATAATATCGAAGCCCATGTGATTTCTAGCAGTCGATGGTGATGCATGTATTGCGCAGTGTTACATGACTGACATACATATATATATGTGTATATATATATATATCTATGTCAATATGTATATATAAATATTATTATAAATTTAGGTTTGTACTACATGCCTCCTTTTTCATTTAATACGCCTGTGGTACGTCGGCTTTCGCGTCGCTTTCAGTTTGTCAATCAAAGTTTTTGTTAATATTAATTAAATCCAGAGCTTCAAATATGTATATATAATTGATGCACACCAATTAGAGAATCATCAGCAACATTCTATTTAGTTTTTCTCTCGACTACTCCATGATTCAGTACTGATGTGATCAATGTTTGCTATATTGAATATGATAAGGTACTAATTTATAACTGTAGATTTCATCATCTTTTTTTTTTTTTAATTCTAATTTAACATGAGAGTTATCTATTATTAATTGCTTCCTAAACGCCATCGAAAGCAGGAAATACGATACATTTTTACTCATGTTCATATATAGGACGACGACCCTTCTTTCCCCCCCCCCCCCCCTCTCTCTCTCTCTCTCTCTCTCTCTCTGAAGCCAAAGCAATGAACTGTATGCAATCCTCAAATGATTGCATGTTTTAAGGAAACAATAATCGACAATTAAAATTATTCATTTTTTAATAAAGCATCTTTTTGGGGGGGGGGGGGGGGGGTGGGGGAATAAAGCATCTTTTCATACTTTTATCATAACAATTAATTAACCTCTATAAGTAATGCAATTTGATAGTTAATATCTAAGACCAACTCCGATGTATATGTCAATGTCAATGTTATATTTATATCCAAAAGATATAAAAAAAAAACATTATCTTACTTTATAATTCAATATGTGTAATACTATTTTTACCTTTTGTCATCATTATTAAGTTTTTGAAATTTCATTCTCGTATTTCTGTTTTTGAAATTCGTAAAAATATACTTTTTAGCATTTAACAAATTTAAGTATAAAATTCTTTGACAACTAGATAAACAAGTCAAAACACCAACAAGTAGTAACTAGAAAGTCAAAAGTTAGATTTTGCATTAGCTATATTTGGTGATAAATTAGATAAATTTGTCACCAATTTTATCATATGACAAATTTAATATAAAAAATAACACTAAATTTGAGAGTATTTTTATTTCTTTTTCTTAATCAAAATTCTAAAATTGACTATTGACACATCAATTTAGTACTACATTAAAATTTTTTTATTAAATGCTAGGATCAATTTAGTACTACATTAAAATTTTTTTATTAAATGCTAGGGCGATACAAGTAGTAGTAGTAGTAGTGTGTATATATTAAAGAGGAAATAATTGACATCAAAGATAGCTAATATATCCTAACTAAATTAGCATACCCTAAAATGATCCTCTCCCACACCAACTAACTAAATCAATTTTATCATTCCCTTCAAAAAAAAATCAATTTAATCATATGAAAAATAAAAAGGGACAAAAGTTAATAATGACAAAATAAATATATCACTAGACAAAAAAAAAAAAAAATCTAAATTTGCAATTATAAGGAGATAAAGACCAACCTCAGCTAGCAGGATCTGATGTTAAAATTAGCTAACTAGCTAATCTAAAGCATACCTTTAAAAATCATAATCTAAATTATAATTTATTAAAGACCGTACGAGTGAAACCCAAAAGAAAATACCTAATAAGGAAAAAAGAGCATTTATTTTAGAATAGGAACATAATACAAGAGAACAGCCTCCCAACAAAACATTACTAATTAATGCAGAAACCTATAAAAGGGAAGATGAGACATATCTCAATCAAACCGTGGAAGACAGAACATTGCAATCCACTCGTGAAAGCCCTCCAACTGAAGAGCAATAGTCGCAAGCTTGTCCGCATATGCATTTCCTTCTAGCTAGATATGAGAAACCTAAACCGTAATTATTAGTAGATTAGCAGGTCTCAAAGCAGAAAGTCATATGTTCCTGAACCTCCAGAGAACCAATGCAAACTTGTTACGGGAAAGAGTGATCATATATAATGTGTTTGGTATTTGGGTTAAGTTTGAGATGGAATAAAATATTAGGTTAAAGTTTG
Organism: Ficus hirta; assembly: GCA_038430175.1. Classification (NCBI taxonomy): domain Eukaryota; kingdom Viridiplantae; phylum Streptophyta; class Magnoliopsida; order Rosales; family Moraceae; genus Ficus; species Ficus hirta. Next base: position 20,467,907 of record CM076597.1, on the reverse strand, counting down.
ATGACTTTTCAAAAACTAGTTATAATTTTTGTTGATTTTTTTAAAAAAAGACAAAAAACCAACCGTAAAGTACAGTTGATTTCGAATACAACTTGTATTCCAAAGTAGACTAAAATTCACATTCAACTCAGAACTTCTCCAAGTGAAACTCCATAGCCTTTTCGATTGCCTGAACACAAATAATAAACTTGGCTTCAAACGCAAAGGTAATGCCAAGAGAAGTAGAAAGACAACCCTTGACAAAACCTCTACAAGTAGTTGTTTGACACATATTATATATATTTAGGCATCATCATATATTTCCTAATTAAAAATTTATCCAAGAAACATATTGTGCATTTATATCGAATCTTTAAAATTTGATGATCCGTAAACATGAAATACCGATAATGTATTTTTCATATTTCACTATGAAATTTCCTTCGCATAAACTAGAAAAAATAAAAGAAAATTTCAAAAAAAAAAAAAAAAGAGTGTGGGGGGTGCTTTTGTAACCGTGTATATATATATATATATATATATGTATGTATGTATATAATAGCGAAGCAAAATTCATGTTATTAGTAGGTGATTTTTAATCCTGAAATTATTATAACATCTATATTATGATATTATTTTATAGGAAAAATTATAACTGTATTCTCACTCAAGTTTTTGAGATTTTAATTTTTAGTAAAAATTTAGTATGCACCAATTTTATAAAATAACTTTTTTATTATGCTCACATTCGATTGTTAAAATATATAATTATATCATTCTTTTAAGAAAAATTATTATTTTTTGACTGCCCATCTGTGTGTGTGTGTGTGTGTGTATAAAAGTACACGCAAACATTTGGTGGACATGGCGTACACACTGAGAAGGAAAATGAGGATAGATTTAATTCACTATGTTGGGTTGAAGTGGAATTATCGCAAAAACGAGGCCAATATAAATGTTAGGGTTATTTACTTTTTTATACCATGTATTTTACTTTTATTTAGAAAGTATACCTTATGTCTTGAACTTTTACATTTGTATACCATTAGATTATATTTAATATACAAATTTATACCTTTTCTCGATTAATACTTAATTTTGACCTTAAATACCCAAATCACCCTTAAAATGAAAGATAAAAATGATGTATTATTTATATTTTTATACCTTGTATTTGTTTTTATTCATAAAGTATATCATCCGTTTTGAACTTTTACATTTGTATACCATCATATTATGCTTGATATACAAATTTATACTCTTTTTTGGTCAACACTTAGTTTTGACCTTAAAATACCCAAATCATCCTTAAAAAGAAATATTACAATTGTGTATTATTTATATTTTTTTATACCATGCATTTTGTCTTTATTCAAAATTCTACAATGTATTTTAAAATTTTACTTTTATATATTAGATTACATTTAATACATAAATCTATAATTTTCTCGACCAACGCTTAAATTTTACATTTGAAATACTCAAAATACTCTTGAATTTAAAATTAAAAATAATCAAAGAAATTATAATGTAAATTATCAAGTTAAATTTCTGTTGTCCGACTTGGCAATTATAATTTCTTTAGTTATTTTTAATTTTAAAATCAAGGGTATTTTGGGTATTTTAAATGTAAAAATTAAGCGTTGATCGAGAAAATATATATATTTATATATTAAAATATAATCTAATATATAAAAGCAAAATTTTTAAATACATTGTATAATTTTGAATAAAAATAAAATACATGATATAAAAAAATATAAATAATACATAATTATAATATTTTTTTAAAGGATAATTTGAGAATTTTAAGGTCAAAATTAAGCATTTTTGAAAAATAGTATAAATTTATATATCAAGTGTAATATGATAATATATAAATACGTAATATGATGGTATATAAATATAAAAATTCGAAACGTAATGTATACTTTATTTGTGTATATGTAATATGTATATATATACTTCAACTAAAAAAATATATGTATATAGAGCCACTTGGGAGGAGAATTTTGAAAATAATAATAAATTGGAAATTAAAGGAGGGGATGGAAGACAGAGACAGAGACACGTAGTGTACAGAAAAATCTCATATAGCGTCTCCCTCTTAGTGTTCTGACGTCGGAGACTGAAAGATTGCAGGTCAGACTTCAGCTAAGACGGGTAACCTTTTCTTCTCTCTCTCTCTCTCTCTCTCTCTCTCTCTCTCTCTTTTCCTTAATTTTGTTCTTTTTTCTTTTTTTCTTTTCTGATCTTGAAGCCGCACTCAGAACGTTCCATCCATGCAATATATATATATATATATATATAAATTTTTTCCCCCCATTGTACATGTAATAATAATGAATGCTAATATTAACCATCTTCAATACCAACAAAATACCCTCCCACGTGTGGCCCATTATCCACGCTGATCAGGAGCTGCCAAAATACCCTCTAGTCTTTTACTCACCTTTTCTCTTCCTTTTCTTTCATTTATTATTATTATTATAAATATTTTATTATTTAAACTCTCTCTCTTGTTGCTGCATTATTAAGCTTCTAATTTCTTGGTCATGTATGCTTATATGTGTGTATATATACGTATCTTTAGTACAAGGGTTGATTGGGAAGTGTTGGTAAATAATGTTGATTATGCATATGATTCGGAAAGCCAAGGCACTTGTTATTGAACAGGTTAGATGGCATCACCATTTTTTGATTGGATTAAGGTAAATACTGATGGAGCTGTTAATAGAGTGCCCAATCCTACCGGTTATGGTGGAACTTTTCGTCCTTATTGGGACATCTGTAAAGGACTTTTTCCCTTGAGAATGTGCTTGCTTTTGGGGTAGAATTAATGGGTCTTATTATTTATATATTGACCATGGTCCATCATATGGTTAAAATCAGTTATGGTTTAAAATGTGATTCGACTTAATTATGTGATTCATCTTCTTTCTTCGCAATGTTTGGATGTCCTTTGGTATTCTGAAACTCGATGCATCTCGGTATTAACTTTCTTGACCAACATGAAAATCATTATCTCGCACACACATATATATAAATATAAATATATATATATATATATAGAAAGAGATCAAGTTGTAGATAAACTAAGAAGGTAAGCGGTTTATCTACATGCCGCGAAATGGTGCTAGACGACTCTGAATTTTTGAACTCTTTTGATATTGAGAGATATGATAGGACTTACTCGTTACAAATTTTATGAAAATGAGTCGGATTACTCTTTTTCCTCCCTTGATTTTTCCCTTTAGATTTTACGTGAAAGGTTTTAATGAGATTTAGTATGCGAGAATCATGCATATATAGGGACAGATGAGACTGAACCTAATATTGCTAGTCCTTGTAAGATCTTTGTGATCTACAGTTTAATTTTTTCTCTTAGGAGTGGTTTATTTTCAAGTTATTCGATTGTTTTATTTGCTCTTTTTTTCTTTCCTGACATTTATTTTCTTTATTATTTACAAATTAGAGTGGGGTGTCTGGTAAAAGAAAGTGATTAGAAAGTGTCAATTTAATGGATATGTTTTAATAAGCTCTGATACTAGTTTTTCACTTTGGTCATTTATTAAAAAAAAAAAAAAATGAAAAGTGCTAAATAAAAGGGACTGGCTAGTGATCTTTAAATATGTGTGGGACCCTACTCCTTATGACTTATGAGTAAAAATATGTGAGTTTGATATATATATATATATATATGTTATAATTACTTGAAGATCATAATGATGATGTTATAGGTTGACTTGGTATTGTTATTATATTATTGGCTTTCATTTCTGGATCATCTTACTAACTTGAGCGTTAGAGTATATGCTTTCTTTGTGTTACTATCAGTGGGGTTTCTGAATATTGTCTGATTTCTAATTTAGGAGTTTTCTCTCACAATTGTAATTTTCTTTTTCTGAGTAGCTATTATGGGGACAAAGAGCATTTTTCTATATACGTACTGTAATAATAGCCTTTTATTTTTTCCTTGAAATTCAACCATTCAAGGGGTTGAACTTGTTGAACACTTGGGCCTTTTTTTTTTTTTTTTTTTTTTTTTTGGGTTTTGTTTATCTTTTTGAGATCAAGAATATTATAGGGAGATGTGGGAGAGGGGAGATTATTGGGAAAGGTGGGTCCTACTTTTGATTAGCTGGCAATCACATAGTGATCATAGTTAAAAAGTAATGATGATGGACGGACAGGATGGATTGATTGGATGATGATAAAGATGATTACAATTCGCAAAGTTGAGAGAGAGAGAGAGAGAGAGAGAGAGAGAGAGGGGAAACTTTGCTTTTCTTGATTCTTTGAAGCATCAGTTTGTCTAACTTATGAGTGTGAGATGAGATCAAAAAATGAAAAAGGAGTGGGAGACCCCTATATATATATGGATATGAGGGTCATCCTTTTCCTTCTTTTTTTTTTTTCCCTCTTTTTTCCTTTCCGTTTTCTTTTTCCTACTTTTTTTTTGTAAAGATTTGAATCTGAAAAAGCATGTCAACCACCTTTTCGTGATTATCAATTCGAATATATACTATAAATGTGATTCAAATTAGAGCAGATAATTTGAATTCAGGACTACTCAAAAGGCATGGGCAACAAGCAGTTCTTTACTGGCACCGATATCAAAACTCCTCCACGTTAACACATAAAACAAATCTTTCAGGTTTAACATATTTTAAGTGTTATGTTTTTCATACATTATTCTTCCGTTTTGCTCGTTTTATGTCACGTTATTATTAGATATTTTATATTACGTTTGATTGATCTCTCACTAGAATGATTGTAGAAAAACTTTGTATATACGGGGAGTTCTAATTATAATAACAAGGCGTAGAAAATATATAATTAGGGGTTGGACTTATTATCAATATGGCAAGGTTTTCACGGTAGAGTGGAATCCCACTTGGGCAGCACAGAACACTGTCTTACTTCACTTTTAACTCCAATTTAATCATTTCTTTTTGTGGGGGATTTAGTAGTAGTAATTAAAAATGAGAAACAACTATATACACACACACACACACACATATATATATATATATGTATATGTATACACACACACACACAGACAATAGGTTTAGAAGTCTTGAGTACTAGAGTAAGGCTGGCCTTCCAGAATTGGAATCAAAATTTTTAATATCTATTTGAAAGGGATGTAAGAGCTTGCAGTGCTATATACAATTGTCACCAACCAGTAACAGAAGAATAAAAAAAAAAGATTTACCTAATGATTGCTGTTCATCATGAAACTAATATTAATATACATCTGATCAGAATATATGTGTGCATAGATATATGTATATATATATATATATATATATATACATGGTGATGTCCGGCCGGTTGCTGAGCTCAGAGTACCTTACACTTTTTGAGATCAGTTACTTTTTTTCAACATAATATATATTCATCTTTTCAAAACAAAAAAAAAAAAAAAAAAAGAAAATTGAGATTAATATTCATGATACCTTTCAGAACAAAATATATTTTGGAAAAGAAATAAATATATTGTAAAGAGAAGCTTGCCCTCCCTCAAAAGAAGAAGAAATATATATTCCCTTTTTATTTTTTATTTCTCCCAAACACTAATTTGAATTTACAATTCTGGTTTGGACAAAAAAGTTCAAAATTTTCAATCCTAATCCATTTGCGCCAAACACCACTTTAGTTAAGCAGTCAAAAAATTGAGTTTTTATTGGTTGCTAAAACTAGAATTTTTTGGATTTTCCCTAAGGTAATAGTTATGGACAAGCATGCCACTCTAAAGATGTGTCCTTTTAAACCAAAAAGATTATATTAATAATTGATGTGACATTTATTTTGCTTGTAAGAGAAACTTTAATTTTCGCTTATTTGTAAATATATTCATCTCCTGTAAGAGAAAATTAAAAAGGCCACTTAACAAAAAAAAAAAAAAAAAAAGGTAGGGTTAAGGATGAAACTGGATTATTAGATAGGTTTAAATCCAAATATTTTTAGAATTGGAAATTAGATATCTAGCTTAGTGCAAAGTTCATATCGTCCAATGACAATGTCTCCCATATAGTTCAAATTTATAAATATATATATATATAGATATATATATAGCAGAAAAACAATATGGTAGTCACCATCTTAAACGAGAAATTTGATTCACCAAAATCCCTTGTGGGGCCTATATAGGCTGCGTGATAGCTTGCGACCCCCAAATGCATGATAACGATACCTATTGATAGGGATATTCGCCTAATAATTACAGCACCAAACAAGGATTTGATGTGTAACACAAAAGAATTAAAAGAAAAGAACTTAAAAAAAAAAAAAGAAAAAAAGAAAAAAGAAAGAAAGAGGATTTGGAAGAGACGGGCTATAATATCATCATATATATAAGTGCACCAAAAGAAGAGGAGAGTGGAGAGAAAAAATTAATATTTATCAAGTGGGTCATAGAGACCTCAATTGCTTGCCGGAAAACATCCGGCAGAGAGGGAAGGGCTTGCCAACCAGGCCTAAGCTCTTTTTTCTTTTTTCCATTTCTTTTCTTTTCTTTTCTTTTCTTTTCTTTTGGTTGTGGTTAAAAGTTGTCCTATCGGTATATATGGGAGTGAGTTGTCACCCCTAACAAAAAGCTTAATCATGAATTATGAGAAAGCAATTGTGTCTTTGATTAAAATATTAACTAAAGAAGAATATTGTATCTTTTCAATTCAATTTGGCTAAAGTATCTTTGAATCATGAAATCTAATCAAATGAAAGACAGATGTCACTTATTAGACTAGTACCACTCTACAATAATCATATTTGATTTGTTAACGATTAATTACATTAAAAAAAATATTATGTTACTGGACGGAATTAGTCATGTTACACTAACAAGTAGTGGGGTCCTATCAAGTGGGATCTACTGTTTGTGAAAAGAGATCTACTCAATCTGGTTGGATTGAATAGGATCACTCTTGAATTATATGGTCTTAATTAGTCTCTTCTGATCAAAACTAATCAAGTTGTGCGAGTTTATTTTTATACATGACCTCCCTTTGATCTTTACATGAATTTTTTTTCTTAATCCATCAAGTTCCACCCTTCTATATTAGGCTTTGGGTCCCTTCACAGCTTTGGTTGTTAAAATATATGTAGGGCTTGTTTGGGGTGTAAGTTTAAACTTGCACCCATCAACTCAATTTTTGTCTTTTTCTGAAAAAGTTTTTTGTCTTTTCTGAAAAAGTCAACAAAAATTACTATTTAAACTTATCAATTTCAACTCAAACTTACACACCAAACAAGCCCGTAGGTTATTCCCTTCTTCTTCTTCTTCTTCTTCTTTCTTTTTTTTTTTTTTTTTTTTTTTTTTTTGCAAAAATATATGTAGGTAGGTTATTTTTTGTTCTAAAGAATGGGTCGTATAGTTGTATATATACTAGTCATGATTATTTGCAATCGTGTAATGCTTGTGAGCACCAATGATCATACTAAACGAGCTTGTGTAGACGTACGTAGTTTGTGACATAGAAATGCTAGAGATACCAACCCTTCTTCTTCTTTTTTTTCACCAATTTTTGTATTAATAGATTTTCATCTTTTCAATTCTAAATACAATTTCTTTTTATTAATTAACCTAACAATCTTTTAAACTCCTGTCGATAAATTAAACAATTTGCAACTCACATAACACATAAATTGATAAAAAAATTGAGATTGGAGTTGATGTATCCGAACCATTATTTTTGTAGTACTAGTAACATGTGATTACAGTTATAGTACTGGTACTGGGGACGTATAACTCATTATTTTGTTTGGAATTTTTCGAAATTTGATTTATTTTTGTGGTTTTTTTTTTTGATGTGGAATTTTTGTGATTTTGTGAATTTTCGTTGTCTTTTCAATATTTCAGAAGATGGTGGTTTTCCCGTGGATGCCGGTGGTTACCAATCAGTATCATAACAGTTATTGATTGATAACCGGATGGTGGTTACCGGCGTGAATACCAGTTGGTATTACGAGGTGGTTACTAACGATAACTTAAAAGGATATATTTGATACTCTAAAGATAGTGGTGTAGTTTGACGTGGCATTTTCTAATAGTCTGAAATCTGTCGTTTAACTCAATAGGTACGACATGTTTTTTAAAGAGCCCAAAAGGAAGTGGTCAGCCTACGATAGCCCAAGACCTTGCACACTCTTGGGCCATCGATGTTTGGGTTCCCGTTCAGCCACACTTTGGACCAGGTCAACATATAGAAAGAGCTTGAAACTGTGAAAGTGAGCTGTTACTTCGTTTCAAAGAGAAAATTACCCAAACAGCCATATTTTCTCCGTCTATTAACCAATATGACACAAGTTCCTCCGTTTTGATCAACATGACCAACATAATACAAATTCCTCCTTTCTGATCAACACGAGACAACCTTTAATTTTATTTTTGTGTCATATTGATCTAGTATTAAATTTTTATATCACGTTGGTACAATGATATTCAAATTTGTATCATTTAGGTACTTTTCCCTTACTCAAAAGGCTTAGGGCCCATTTGGGAGAACCTATATATGGAGACGGAGTTTGGAGGTTGAGCTGAAAATGTGTGTTTGAGATGATGACTTTTGAAAAAAGTTATGTGATGTAGAAAATAGTGTAAAAATTTGAAATGTATTTGGAAAAAAAAATGCAAAATGGATATTATTTTGTTCTTCTTGTCGTTGTGAGCATTTTGACTCAAGAGTCATCTCATTTCAATTTGAAACTTAGAAAGTTATGGACTTTTAAAATTTGAGCTTTTTGAAAATGAAAGAGAGAAAAAGTGAGAAATTGGGAGTTCTGGATTAGATGGTAAAATACCATATGGAAAACTTCTCACAAATGGGGCTTAAATAAATGTAGAGAAAATCGTGAAAACAACCCTTTAAATAGATATATTTAGGGTTATTTTTTAACTTTTTTTTAATGATTGTTTGGATTTTTTTTACTGTTTATACTTAGTAAATAGTAGGTTAAAAAAAAAAAAAGCTAAAACTATTTTAACTAGGATATTAATCTAAAAGTTATATTTTTTTTTAGAGGCAATCTTGCAAATCACCCTATTATATAGAATCAGCTACACACACATATATGTTTTTTATAACAGAAAATTTTATTAGAAAGAAAAGAAATATGTCTTACAAAACTCTAAAAACATGACAATCATAAAAAAAAAAAAAAAAAAAACCAAAAGTAAGCAGAAAAAACAACTTGGAGTTTCTCAAGACTTTGATTTTAAAAGGAGAAATAATACAATTTATTTCCTGCTAAATCCAAAACAGTTTCCTCTCCTTTGTCAACTATAATACAGACGTTGATAGTATCATATCCTCGTCAAGACTTTGATTTTATAATGATTCTTCACCCGTTAAATCCGTCCAAGATTTTTAAAACCTGTAACTCTGACCGTGGTATTATAAAGCTCTATGTTATTTCCAATTGTTACATTCTTCTTGCTTTTTTGCCTTCTATCAACCAGAGTGCACCTTTCAGCATTAATATAGGTTCATGAACTTTATCAATTCAAAAACTTAAATTATTTCGAGGTGATCAGACAACAATATTAGTTCTACATTTATTCTAAGACTTGTCTCACTTTGAGGCTGACTTACTTGTCTTCATTATACTTTTCTTCCCTAAGGAGAGGAAAAAAAAAAAAAAGCCTTGAATTAATTAGTTTTTCAGTTTGTTATTATTACAGTGGCATAATAAATCCGCTAGCGAATATAAAATTTGAACTTTTCTGCGGTTTTTGTTGATTTCTGAATTATAATTTCATTCGTGCTCTCCAATATTGCTGACTTCAGAATTGATGAATTATATACCTCAGTCAACTTTCCAAGCTAAAAAAGTTAAATCACGGAAATTCATTGTCTATATGCTTTTTTGAAAAACCACATATATATATATATATATGTTTGTATGTGTATAGACAAAGTATATAACTCAAGTACGTTTGCCTTTGATCACCACCATGGTGTCATTTACTTAGGAAATAATCTTTGCCGACGTAGAAAAACATAACAAGGTACTTATGATTTCTGGACATAATTACATAAGAAAGAAATCGTGTTTGAAAATTTCACATAAATAATATTCTGTATTTTTTTTGTTTTTTCACATTGCTGCCTCTAGAAAACTTGATATATATATATATATATATATATATATATATAATTATAACGTGGCCCGCAAATTCTCCTATACCCAACACGCTTACAGTATCACCTCCCTTAGCAAAATTCATATCAATTAGCACCTAGGTAGGTCTCTACTTTATAATTAGTTCCGTACCTTATTGTTATTACATTAGTGCTATTTAATCTAATCTCCATATATTATGGTGGTGGTGGTGGTGGTGGCGGCGGCGACTGATGAGGGGAGGGCTGTGCCTTGTGGGATAGGGTGGCTCGCAGGGTGGTGGGCCTGTGTATCGTGTTGGCACACTCAAACGGCGGTGGCAGCAGCATCAGGAAGACGGTAGTGTGCGCGCCGCTGCCTTGGTGGGGTTGCTGCTGTGGAAGACTTTTGGGTATTTTGGCCCTAAACTGTTAGGGTTTCAATGTTGTGGCCATGGAGAAAAACGAATAGTTAAGATCAAATCAATATTAGATTAAGGGTGTATCTTTTTTGGATATTTTGGTATTTGACATTAAAAAAAAAAAAAAAAATTTAGCAACTTAGCATGAAGGGGTGTTGACGTGCAATTTTTCGATTAAGGAGGTGGCTCTATAGTTTAAACAAAACTCGAAGAGTGTCAGTGTATATATAGTTCCCTCATTTATCTCATATCTACAAACTTTGTATTTTTTATTTATACGACTAGCAAGGGTTTGTTCCCTATTTAATAAATCTTTCTCTTGTTTATTTAGAGCCGTTTCAAATTCATATTCCTATATTAGTGATTGGGTGGCAATCCCTTAAACTATATATAAAACTACATGATTTATGAATTGATTTCGCTAACCAATCAAAATATGACAATCGTGTGTGTCGTAGTTCTAAATATTAATATTTAATTTGTGAAGGTAATCTCATATTGTTGTGGGCATGAATATTAAAGAAATGTAAAGCTGTAACAAAAGTTGGTCCAAGCTAGGTAATTTCTATAAGCGTTAGTTCTAAAAGGAGCCGTTTGGGTGCTCTTTCCCCCACATTGCCTGAATTAGAAAGGACAGAGAAATAGAGAATTCTAAAGGGGTTAAAGATATAATAGTTTTTTGTTTAATGTGTAGTTATTCAGCAAAGCAATAGTTAGCGCTTAGAAGTTGGAGTAGTGCAAGTTGGTGAGAAAAATAAGCCCCCCCGCCAAAAAAAGGTTTTAATTTGGTCAAGAAGATGATGATACCAAATTCATGCACTTCATCTAATTTGCAGTACTGAGCCCTAGACATGAATTATAACATGCTTCGAGTATAGTTAAGATGGTAGGTAGAGGATGATGACCTCTTTAAGCTCCAAGTTTTTCTAAATTATGATGGGCTTATATTATATTCCACACGCCATTTCATGAAACTCAAGCCACAGACTTAACGGTAGTTGTAAGTATAGTCTAACTATAATTATTTATCTAAAATTTATAGTTCAAATTTTCTCCTTAAATGCGTAAAAAACACGGTTAATAATAAAAAAATTTGTTAATTTTTTTTTGGCAAGGTTGCCTCATAAATTTCTCACGTTTGCAAATCAATCCCGAAATTCAAAATCATGACAATTTATGACCGAGGTTGTTATTCATGTATTATTTTTCTATGGTTTACTTGCATGTGGCTCGCACATGATACACTAAAGAGGGCAGCTCATGTCTTCTTTGCTTGAATTAGACATGGATAAACAAAATTTTTTAACTTTCATGATAACTCCAAGGGCTGCAAGCGAGGGAGTTTGTTCATACGAGGTCCAATTCAAGTAAAAAAAAAAAAAACCTAGGCCGTCCTTAACTGTGGGTCATGTGTGAGTCACATGCAAGAAAAACAAAACCCCCCGTTTTCCTATTGAGGGATAGTTACAAAGATTTTGAAGCTTGAGGGGTCAATTAGCAAAATTTTTAATTTGAGGATTGATTTTTCAAATGCGAAAAGTTCAAGAGTTATTGATACTTAGAAGTACTGTCATATTAATAGTTTATTAACATGTTGTGAACAAGGTATTAATTTGTATAAAAAGATACGTTGCCAATTTCCAAGAAGTTTTTATTTTTTAATTCAAAAAAAAAAAGAGATATATACTGAACCCAGTTTTGAAAATTAGATTTTAATTTTTTGGTTGCAAAGAGTTGTTTGAATTTCACTTAAACTAATAAGAATGTCTAGCTAATCCCTAACTTTTCCAATCAATTATGGGTACGAACCATTAATTTTCAGTCCCGTTCAAATTCAAGTCATCATTATTCAAACTTTACCATCTGGTCCAACACTTTTATGATTCATAATTATGAAAACGAGGAAGTGAAAAGAACTTGTTGTGTGTGTCCGTATATATATATATGTACCCATGTATAAATGTATATTTCCGGAGAGAGACAGTTTGAAATAATTGTCTTACTCACACCAATACATTTATCATGTGAAGTTGTTAATTAAGTACCTAGAATCATAATCCATCGTTAATCACATACACTGTGTTTGTATTTATACGCGCGCGCGCGCACACAACATAAACATAAACATAAACACACACACACACACACATATTTGCGGCAATCGTAGTTCAAGAGTTATAACCTTGGATCCTAAATGATGCGAATCCATTGGAGCCTTTAAGCGTCGATTTTTTTTTTCATTTTTAATTAATCTTGCGAATCAAGTCGTATACATGGTAGCTTAGATGTTTTTTTTTTTTTTTTTTCAAATTACATTTCTTATGTATCGTAGTTTATGGGACCTTTAGATCACCAATATTCTAATGTTTACATCCAAACGCATATTCCATTGGAATATATGCCCTCAAATTTAAAAATGTGGCATCCAAACACATATCATTTGAATTAAATACCAAATATAATAGGCGATCCAAACAAACCGTTAGAGGTTTTTTTTTAATAATAAAATTTTTTTAATAATAAAATTATTATTATAAGTATGGTAGCTTAGGGTTAGACCACTCAAATTAAAATGTGACATCTAAATGTATATTATATCTGAATTAGATACTAAATATAATGGGTGATCCAAACAAACCCATTAGAGGGGGTTTTTTTTTTTAATCATTATTACAAGTATGGTAGCTTAGGGTTAGACCAACACATATTACCTGTATAGTAACGTGTGTGTGCAGTACTGTAGTCATAAGCCTTTTTCTTTTCTTTCTTTTTTTTAGCAAAATTATAAATAAAATAAATTTTTTTTACAAACCTAACAAAAAAAAAAAGAAAAAAAAAGAAAAGAAAAGAAAAAGAACAACAATCAAAAGCAAACTAAACAAGAAAAAAACAACACTAGAGAAAATGTTAAGGTTTTCTTAATCTAAAACAATTTCCCTTACGTACGAGTCTTAAATTTGTAAATGGTCTTTTTTTTTTTTTCCAAACTTTTTAATTAATTTTCTTTTTAAAGTATCTAACTATATTAATTTTACTTTCCAAAAATCTGAAAACGACATTTATGTCTCTTTTTGAACAAACGTGTTAAGTTCATTGCCATTTCAAAACATCGATCACCTTCATCTGCTATATTACTGGCCTAGGTTATAGTAACCTTAGGTTTTCTGCAATATACAAGTCATGGATACAGTCCCTAATTTATTTAACGTCTGGGTGTGTCATATCTAAATATGTAATTGAGAACATCTAAAGACATCTATATATCCTTAATGTACAATTCAAAATTACAACTATAAACCCATCTTGTACTCGAAGGTAAATTGGTACGACTTATTTTTCCTTAGCATGGGTTCATTAGATTTCGAATATATGCTATGTAGTCACAAAATGGGATTCTCTGTTCCTTCTAAAATTTGTATCGTATATATATGGATATGTATTGATAAGCTTAAAAAGAAAAAGAGGGCTAGAGACAATCATTACTATCGTCTACCTCAATTTTCATGTATGACGCAAGTTAAACATTTCAACCAAACAGTCTAATATAAGGTATGATATATATTAAATGGTGCAAACATAAATCGGTAGATGCATCAAAATATTTAGATTAAATCAACATGATTAATATGTTTATCATTTATCCATCTTACGTGAAACTAATAACTAGGGTTTTTAATAAGTTAGGTCAGATATTTTAATAACCTCATATTACATGGTATAGAAGTGATATTTAAAAAAAATCCTATGGTTTTTTTTTTTTTTTTTTTTGGGACTTAAAACTCCTAGGTCTTAAGTAGCCAATGATATCACATACAAGCCGCGTTAGTAAAGCCAAAAGGTTTCCAATACAATGTACAAGGTTTCTATATTCGATTGCAACGAGAATAAATCCTCACCAAGTTGTAGAGAGGCAGTGTGGACTTTATATATCAAACACAGGACTATATATATGCGATACAAAACATTCCACAACTCATTAGAGATCATAGCCACAACTAACTTTTCCTAGCTACTAGACCTTGGATGGGATTTATTATTATATCATCAACATATTTACCCAAAAAAAAAAAAAAAAAAAAACAGACACACACACATACACACACAAATTAAAAAAAAAATATTATAATGAGATTTATTATTCCACACTCATTATTACGATCAAATCTTTGTTAGAAGATACGCAGCAAGCAATAGATAAGGCATAATATTAATGCCCAAAACATCATCTACCTTGACGTCAAGGGACATAAATGTATATACATATATATATATATATATATAGATATAGAAATATCTATATATGTCTATATTAATTTTTTTAGCGGGCGCAAAAACGCAGTCCAACCCAGATGTCCAACACAAGAGCTGGCCTACACCCGGACGCTCTACAACAGCGCAGTTCAGCCGCAAAGACAAGAAGATCGGTTCATCAACAGCTGGTCTGCACTTCATCAAACACTTTGCTCTGCTGTTCTGATTGTTTTTTTCCTCTCTAGATCTTCTCTCTGCAGATTTCCCAATCCTTCTTCTTTGATCGTCCCTTCGATAATTGAAGTATCCAATCTCCATATAAATATGGATTCTCTCACTTCTCTCCAGCTTCAATCCCATCATCACTCCTACACCAAAACCCTAATTACTCGAACTAGTACTACTGTCCGTACAAGTAGTACTACTACCGAACCATGCATTCCTCATCCCCAAATGCTAGCTCAAGCAGCACTGGAATCAGAAGCAGAAATGCTAATGATTCTTCTTCGGCCGAGGCGGCCCACCGGAGCTACCGGGGGGTTAGGCGCCGGAGCAGCGGGAAGTGGGTGTCGGAGATTCGGGAGCCCCGGAAACCTAACAGGATCTGGCTAGGCACATTCCAGACCCCTGAAATGGCGGCGGTCGCCTATGATGTGGCAGCGCTGGCTCTCAAGGGCCAGGACGCCGAGCTCAATTTCCCAAATTCCGCGGGCTCCTTGCCCGTGCCAGCCTCCACCTCGCCGCGCGACATCCAGGCCGCTGCAGCCTCCGCCGCCGCAGCTATCGGGGCGGCGGCTGCCGCCATGGGGGCCGGGGTGAGGGAGTCGTCTTCGGGAAATTATGGGGGGAATGGTGGTCGGAGAGAGAATTTACTAGAGATGGAGAAGTCGGTTGTGAGTGAGTATGTTGATGAGGATCTGATATTTGACATGCCTAATGTGCTTATGAATATGGCTGAAGGAATGCTTCTCAGCCCTCCTCGCTTGGACTTTTCCAGTGACGATGCTGAAAATGCTGCCGACCAAAACCTTTGGAAATTTTACTAAATTTATCATATGTATATATATAATAATATATATATATCTGCCATATATATATAAAATAAGTACATATAGAGTTATAATGTAATGAAAAATAAAACAACCGCGCGTAAACCTTTAATGTGAGAGTCCTGAGAACTTAGAATGCAAGACATAACCATATAAGTGGGAGAGGTAGTATGAGTGGATTGTTCTGCTTTTCTGTTTTTGTTGTTGTTGTTGCTTTTGTTTTTTTGGGGTTTTGGTTCTGTTCGTCGGTTGTGCCGTTAATTTTCCCTTTTTTGTGCTTTTGTTTCTTTCGCTTTTAATGATAATATATGTACAGTACTTTCTGTTTAGGAAACTGCTGTTACTAGTTGAACCCTTTTTGTACTATTCCTGCCCTTTTATGCTTCTCCGTACTAGAACAATATTGCCATACTACTTCGAAATATTATATATATTTTGTAATTTAAACGGTGGTGAATTCGAATTTCACATCTTTAAATAGAGTCAGATGTGATATTACTACTATGTTATGTTTGTAGAAATAACGCACATGCATCTTCATGAAAGGGTATATATATAGAGCCTGCTAATTATTAATTAATTAATTTTATCAGAGTGAAATCGTTATCATGGCTTATCTTCGAATCAACTAGTTATGAACTCTAACTTGTGATTTCAGTTTTCTCATAGCTTAAAAGTACGTACATACGGCTCAGGAACAATTTAGGGCAAACTCTGAAATCCATTGCGTATAAGAGTTTTAGCAACGTAGATAGTACGCTTGAATAGACACATCTGAATCATGGATGACAATTGATAGTACTCATGCAAGCGATGATCAAATTATACATAATTGTATATATATATATATATATATATATAACTCCAATATATGTATATATATCTCAGATTCTTGTGAAGGGAATATAGATGAAACCTAAGAAGACATACGGCCGGTTATATATATATATATATATATATATATATAAAGACATGTCCGGCTGGTCGTGTAACGGCAAATAACGCCTTTGGTTTGGTGAAGAAAAAACAAGCAAGTTGCAAGGGCTATAGTCAACATATATAATAATGAAAACGTTATAATGTAGTAAGTTTTACTATATGGAATGTTTTAACTATTCATACGCTTTCTAAGTATTTTATTAATTATTAGTTTCTGGTTATCAAAAATGGGTAATTGTCGGGATGAAGTAATGGCCCACCTTAGCCTTTGTTGACGTATCATTATCAACTGGACGTTGTACTATATATATATATATATATTTGAATATATTCAAATATATATATATATATATATACACACACCTCAACAGTGGGATAAGGAATTGTAGAATGTCAAAGATGGATGCTGACTCTTCACCTTTCCTTTTTGTTTGGGGCCCCACTAGTCATGCAACGGTCGTAAGTCCAAGGTGCATTATATATACACAAGCACACACCACCTAGTGTAGTGATCTAAAGATTCTTTTTGAGTCTTGTATATGAAGTTTGGTTTCTTAGTCCAATATTAATTAGTTTATCGTGTGTTTGAGATCACAGTTTTACGTATCCCTAATCGTAATTGGTGACACTCTTATCATTGAGAGATAATAATATGTTATATTAAGATCTTTAGCAAACATTTTTATGTACATTTATAATTATATGATTGAAAATTCTTCCTTAAGATATCAGAAAATACTGAGAGGCTAATAGTTTTGAATCATTATATCAAATTAAAACTATAATATACTTAAAATATAAAAATTTCATAAAATTTAATGAAGATCGGATGGTTCAATATAAATATGTTTTATCATAATTTTATTTTATACGGTTGCAAATAGAAATCCTTATTAATGATTTATCTAGTTCCAAAATTGGTGGTGTGCGTGTAAAAGATACTTGAACAGTGAACATTCTTAAATAATTAAAAAAAAAAAAGGCTATCTAGCTAGAGGCCTTGGAAATTGTAAGGCTGCAAATTATTTCCAATTTCCTATTTATATATTGTATAAAAATATATATATATATATATATATTTCATTGGTCAAAATCATAACCATAAAAGAATTTTTAAGTAATCAGGGACACTCATGTCTGTTTTTTTTTTTTTTTTCCTTTTAAGTTAAAAATTTAATGATGGAGTTAAGTCTGAAACTATTTAAGTTATATATCTATAACCACTAAGACCTATGTATGATTATATATACATGTATGAGACTAAAAAAATTGTAAAATGAATGATTTTGATTTGAACCAAATAATTTGAATATGGTAATTTGAATTAGAATTTGTAACAGTATAATTTGAATGTGCTTCTAAATTAGAAATAAAATCTGAACTAAGATGTTTGAAAACTTAATAAAAGTGTACCGTATATATATATATATATATATATATTATATCATGATGATACCCAAGGAAAGGGAGGGTTAGTAGCGAATCACGTACAAAATTCCATATTTGTATATGTGATGGAGAGCAGGCAAAACTCCATTAATGGAGAAAGTCAAGAAAGGTGATAATTGTGTATTAAGCACTGGTTTAAGCACCAACAAAAGACTAATTATCACCTTTCTTGACTGTGCTTAACAAAAATATATGCTTTTCGCTTTCATATCCCCACAAATGGAATAGGGCATCCTATCTCTTTGTAGATTGTAGTGGCTATATACAATCTATATTATATCAAGGTTTTACTATGTATCAATTTGGGCCGGGCTTAAATGCAGGAACTTTGTGTGTGTAAAATCATCGGCCCAAGGTATGAAGCTTTCAGGGTAATTTTGAGGATTGTCCTAAAAAGAGTACATATCTGAAATATTATCAAATTTATAGTGACTTTTGGATTATTAACTTCCTATAAGATAAGTCAAAAATTAACATAATTTTTGTTTTCAAAATTACCCAAGGCCAGCCAAAAAGCTATTTTGGCAGATTACCGATAGTAATACGCAACAATATATACCTTCCAAAGACCAGAGTTAAACATGTATTGGACTCAGAGTTACTAGAAGAGGAAAGGAGGAGGACATGCTTAATTAGGGTTAATGCAAGGAAGAGTTTTTATATAGGATTTATTATTATTACTGAAAAAAAAAAATTCAGTCCCTTTTGCTAAAACTTGTTGTGTTGCCTTTTACTAATCATTCATGCGAGCACGCATGGTTAAAAGTAAAATCTTAAGAAATTTGAATGTAACGCTCCTTTTAACGGTTAACAACCCCTCCTTTTGTCAGTACTTGAGTCTTATTGAAAATATTAGGCACAGACAATTCTCAGCGTTGATACGATCATGACATGACTCAAAAACAATACCAAAAAAAAAAAAAAAATGTTGGGTGTGATTCGTAACTTGACATATATAACATGATTACAGAATGGTTAACCTGCTTAACATGATTAGTGTAATTGCCATATAAATGTTTTATGCTTCGATATTTATATGTGTTTGTTGATTGTGATAAAAATTTGGAAAACTTTATATTTTTGCATTATGCGTTCTACTTGAGTCATAAACATATAATAAACGTGTTTTTTCCTATCAACCCGTCATGACATGTTTAATAAACTCCAGCCTAATAAACATTTCGTGTCTGTGTTTGGATTCTTGATACATTTATTAGTCATGTAATCTTTGGTTTTAAGTTAATCATATCGCGTAATAAATGTAATGACAGAAACCCGACACGCAAACACGAATTGCCAACTAGAAAATATGATTGTTCTTCATTTAAGCTTGTAATAAAGTTAGTTATGATTGCAGCCCAGTCAACTTTGGCAGTTGAAGCTAGAAGTCAGTTTCCTGTTCTGTTTGTTAGATCTGCGCCTTTGAATATTATTTGTTTAGTTACCCTTCATTTATACAGCTATATGATTACCAATAAAGCTTAAGACACTTTTTAGAGTTGTCATTTCTCCATTGATTTGGTATTATTTAAGCCTAATTTGCATATGTGCTATTTCATTTTCTCTCTTTAATTTCTTTGCTTTTCATTATCTTCTTTCCAATTTCTAGGTCAAATCTCTCTTAATTTTCAACTATTTAATTTGCTCATCAATGGAAGAATCATTTCAACCTCTCACAGTTCCAAATCCAATGCTTCTTCGCAACAATTTTTTTTCTTGTCCGTTTTCGACCAAACTTGCTTCCCCTTATGCTTCGACTCGATAGAAAATATTACTATTAATGGAGATCTCTTGTGGTTTCAACTGTTCATGCTCATAATTATAAGTGCTTTAATTTCATGAAAATAATTTTGTAAAATGAATGGTTGTGTCACGATCAATATTTTCTTCTCAACATGGATTATTTCATTTTATCTGCAGCTTCTATTTGGTCCAATTTTGTCTACTTGTTTAAAGTATATTATTTTAACCTTTAACCAACATTTGAAACTATTATACTTTACAATTTTGTAATTAAGTTCTCGAGTGAATGATAGTTAAGTAGATGTTAAACTAGTGCATAACAATGGAAAAATCCCTCTATCGATCTAATTTATTTTCGTTGTTATTTTATGTGGCATAACAAATGTCCGTACTCAATTTATTAGCTTATTAGTTTTTGTATGTTTTCTTTTTTTGGTATTATGAACATTTGGTAATTTCCTTGGGATTCATGGCATGTAAAAATAAAATTAAAAAAAAAAAGTGATTACTGAAAATCTGATCTTCAACTACCATTAGAGTACTTTAGTTTGAAATACTCGTGCTTTTAAGATTTCTGATCATCTAACAGTCCACCAAATGCAGGCTCATCTACTGGTCTACTAATTGTTCACTTTTTGTGCCCTTTCCATCAAAGCGTTTTTGCAAGTTGGAAAATTGGCAGTTCATGTGATCTTTCTTCGTGGTTGAAGGCTTCGGGGGGCAGATAAGATAACGTGATGATGACATAACTTGAAAATAACACGAAATAAATTAATTATTAATCATCTGCAGGGACGTGGATGAGATTGTTGGAAACTAGCATTCTGCCCCTGATGGTTTCCCTTGGTGCAAAGCTGTAATAATGAATTAATCAACGCGCTTAAATTATAGCGACCCGACAAATTTTAAGATATTTTAGACTAAGTCCAAGACTTGATTTTCTTGAATATTAATATTATTTCTTAACTAATAGAAAACTATAATCTCGTGTGTCTGCGATCGCCACAAATTTTCAATAATCTATAGTTTCACGAATGTGGTTGCTGAATGGAGGCTTAGATATTCTTTTTTTCTTCCTTTTTTTCAATGATAGGTACCAAGTTTTTAGGCTCTTAATTTGCGTGACTTAAACATGTAATACAACAAATTGTAATTGCATGTCTACAACATTATCAACTAATTTACATCAAATTCTTAATCTCTTATCACTGTTTGTTTTAAGTACTATTATTTCTTTGGAAAAAAAAATTTTTTTTCCTCCCTTTTATTGTAATTTTTCTTATTATTATTTTTTTTAGTAAAATTTGATTGGAAGGCCTGATGCGGAATGAGTTAGGATAAGGGTGCCAACTTATTAGTTGGAATATTTTTCCTTTCTCTGATACTAGTCATCTCTTCACATCATTTTTTTAGGAATTTTTTTTTTTGGTTTCTTCGAAAAGGAAATACTCGAGGGCTAGTTGGTATTGTGTGTCAATCAAATACAAGAAGGGCTCAAATTAGTTTTATATTAATTTTCAAGAAGAGCTTATACAGGTTATTGTATTCCTTCAAAGAGCGAGAAAAACTTGCAGGAAACTAAATATATCACTCTAAAAAAATAATAAAACAAATAACCTAATATATATATATATATATATATAAGTAGTTAATTCACGAATTTGGACCTTATTAATTAGGTATTTACCAATACTTGACCATAAGGCAGCAAAAAAAAAAAAAAAAAAAAAAAAACAAGAAAGAAAGATAAGAGCTAAAATTATAATTATCAGGTCTTATGTTAGGTTTGATGCACCAACTTAGATATATTTGATGATATAGATACCAATTTTCAAAACAAAAGCATAAGAAAAAGGCAAATCTTTTATGTATATATATAATGAAAGAATTAAACAATTAAACAATAATCTAAAGGACAAATTAAGAAATCAATTTACAATTGTATATGATCGAGATTTTATTATTTTTTTTTAATCCTCAATTTGGATCACTTTTGTGGCTCCTTGAAGTCCCCTTCAACCAATACATTTAGAGTCCTTATTTTAAAGCGTTCAAGCTTCCCACGATGATGTTGATCATGTCGATGACGAACGCCGAGCTGATGCACCGTTGAGGTCCAACTCCAACCAATATTCAAACCCCTTGTCCTGGTTGTTGGAACAGTAAAATTCACAACTCGTTCCGAATTCTTGTTCAAACCTAATTTTGATCTTATTTTTTTCGAGAGTTTCTCGTACAGCTCGGAGATTACTGTTCGTAGCTCCTCGATTGCATGACATGATGATCTTCCTTCTTGATCATTCGCCAACGTTGATGAACTTGGCAGCTGACCTAGATGGCTGTAGAAATTATCCTGAAATCGGTAGTACTGTAGTAAAACTCCATCTCTTGTTTCTTCACAAGGCAGCTTCTCATGAAAATTAGGTGTCGAAGGTTGAGGAATTATTAGCTGAGGATGATCATGATCAGGCCGATGCGAAAATCCGATTTCAGCCATGCATGAGCATGAGCCAGAACGTTGAAAGCTTCGAAGAATCTCCAGATGATTATGATCCATTTGTGTTTATTTGCTCAAACTTCACAGAGAAAGAAGAAATTATATTATCAAGTTTGAAAGATGAAAAATGTTTATGACACTCAACGATGGATTTGGCTATATATATATATATATGTATGTATGTATAAGATGATTCATGAGTTGAACTGTTTGACCAATCAAAAGTCAAACATCAAAAATTGAACGATCAGACTATATCTATTAAGAATAGGTCATTACATAAATGAACTTTTTTTTTTCCCCCTCAAGAAACATGGAATTGTAATGCAATTAAGCCCACCAAAACGATTGTGGAGAATAAATAAAAATATTAAAAATTGGCGCAGCCATCAAAAGATTATTATGGCTTTTCTTTAACCTAGCTAGCTGGCACTACTACAGGCATAATACGGTTTGGAAGATTTTATCTTCGTTACAATAAAAGAAATGTATCAATGTCAAATTTCGATATATTTTAAATATCACTTTCTCATGGAGTGCCATATTTGTGACAAATTTAGCAGACCAATTAATTTTATAGCATTTGATTGCTATTGGTTAATGAATTAATGATTGCATTATCGAATTATTTTAACAATAAAAGTTTACGTTACAAGTACTTTTCAAGCTTCAAAATATATATAATATTTGAAATAACAATAATAAAAATTGAAGTATAAATTATAGCATGTCGAATATGCTATTTTCACATATTTTAAAGTCAATTGTAGCATTAATATTGACGTTGGAGACGGTCTAATATATGTGTATATATATCTACACCTGTTTACAAAGAATAAGCAAATTAAAAATATATGTATATAGTAAATGTATACACATAAATATATATGACCAATATATATATATATAATAGGTCTTAGATACGATGGCTATTTAATATATATTAGCTAGGTCAGTGAAATCAATTTAAAAAAAAAATGAAAGAGACTAAAAGGCATCAAAACCTAATCCCGAGTGAGAACAAATACAAGAAAACAGAAAGCAAAAGAGAGACAGTCACAACGTCTAAAGCCTCAAAACACAAACCTTGAACGCTTCTGAAAATAGCTATATATCTAAATTAATGAAAATATAGTAGCACTAGAATTTGGAGAAACTTTGATTAGATCTGGTTATAATGTGGCCAGAAGCTTTAATCGCTCATGGTTGACATAATAAATACATAATAATAAGACCAATTATTATTTATTAGTTCAAACAAGATCAAATGCCAAAACGAAATACCAAATATCACACCAAAAAAAAAACATTTTTAAAACAATTAAAAACCACCAAATTTGAGGTGGTTTTTTTCATTTAATAATTTAGTCATTGATTAATTTGCAACAATTGAGTCGTCATGACTTCTTTTGAATATGTATAGCATATGAATGCGATCTAGGAAAATAGATATTAAGCAAGATCAAAGAATACTAGTAAATGCATTGTGAATTTCAAAAAAAAAAAAAAAAAACTTTGGCATTGCTTTTTTAAAGTTGCATTTTTACTTTATAAGTTCAAAAACTGCTTCAAAGAGTATTTAGAAAACTTTACAAAAGAGTTTTGACCTTACAAAAAAGCTTTCAGTCAAAAACATGAAAATATGAATTTTGAAAAAAAAAATGTTGTTTTAATAAAATGTTGAAACTTGTACTAGAGTTTGTATAAGACTTCACAAATTTCAATATAACATATAATTTATTGCTTATTGTATAATTTTTTTTAAATAAAAAAATTATGTCTCTAAATACTCATTAAAAAACAACGACTTTTACTTCTTTCTTTCTAGTACCTAAAAGCAACGCAAAACAGCCCCAAATTTAGCTTCTAAAACCAACTCTACTAAGAAAAACTTTGAAGTTTATATGAGAGTATAAATAAAATTTTGTAATCTCTAACCTTTTGTGTTATGAAATTAAAAAAAAAAATGATTACAAACAATATCTGAAAAAGTCATAAGTTTTACTTCTCTATTTATTAACGAAAGTAAAAATAAAAACAATGTCAAACGGGAATAGTTCTTCTTCTTCTTTTTTTTTTTTTTTTTTTTTAAGTGTATAATACTGTTTTGTAGACATGAGTTTGACATCTTTATTTATTTTTTTTAGAGTATAATTTTGTAGACATGAGTTTGACACCTTTTTTTTTTTTTTTTTTTTTTTTTTCATACGGGTATAGTGAGTTCAAGATTGAAGTTTAATTCTTTTGAAGTCATATCTGACATTGTGACGTACACTGCATAAGAACCGATCCCATTACCTCGTTACTAGCAAGTTACATCAATTAATGTAGTTGTTTCCTATCGAACACCTGGAATTTTTTGGTAAAACATTTAAAAACATAGCAAACAATTTCCTTGCATATATATTATACCTATTTTGAGCTAAATTTTGATAATTTCATATTAATTTATAATTTTAAAAACTTAAGCTAGAGTTTAAGATGGTTAACTCTACTCTTTCCAAACTAAGTGGCAAAGTGCAAAGTAAGATAAAGTTGAAGGAGCTATAATTAGCATATTTTCACCATAAGATAATTTTATAATATGGTTAGGTGCATGCTTATGAAAATAATAAATGAACAAGAAAATAAAGGCTATAGCTAAATGGAATTTTTTTTTTCCTTGCTATAGCTTGATAAATTATCAATATTATAATTTTTTAAAATAGACTATACAAAAAATTAGAATAAAGAATATTATTGAAAGTTATCGACTTTCCTCCATAGAGTAACACAGTTAGAGAGTGCCAATCTAATTAGAGTATCGTAATTGTCTTAATGGTGGTCGTTCTCCCTCCTCATTTGCATGTGTATACAAAGATGAAATCGTAAGTTGATATAAATAAAAATTACAAAAGTAGACACAGCTTTAGAATGATATCCCCGACAAATTCCTAATCAATTTTCTTAAACATCTATAGTTTGGTTTCGTCATTTTTTTTTTCTTGCTCTAGCTCGATAAATTATATTTTTAACTATTCTTTTTTAATAGACTTTACAAACAATTAGAATGAAGAATAATATCAAAAGTTATTGACATTCTTGCACAGAGTAATAAAATCAGGAAGTGTCAATCTAAATAAAATATCCTAATTGTCTTCGATTGTGGTCGTTCTCCCTCCTCATATCCTGATTAGAATAAAATTACAAAAGTAGACACAGCTTTCGAATAATATCCAAGACAAATTCCTAATCAATTTTCTTAGACAACTATAGTTTGGTTTCATCATTTTTTTTCTTGCTATAGCTCGAGAAATTATATTTTTATTATTATTTTTTTAGAATAGACTTTACAAACAATTAGAATAACTAAGAATAATATTGAAAGTTATTGACATTTGCACAGAGTAACACTGTCAGGGAGTGTTGATCTAATTAGAATATTCTAATTGTCTTTGATAGTGGTCGTTCTCACTTCTCATTTGTATATATCTAAAGATGATTCGAAATTATAAGAGTAGACACAGCTTTAGAATAATATCCAAGACAAATAATTCCTAATCAATTTTCTTAAACAACTATCGTTTGGTTTCATCATGTTCTTTCACAATTATTTCCCCTGTGGGGTCCAAAGTCCGGATCTTGAACCGTTCAAGTCTTCGCGATAACTCCCCCTTTATCTGATCATCATAACCCTGGAGCCCACGTGTGAAATTTTCTTGTGATATTGATGAACTTCTTCTCTTACTGATCACTTGACCTAGTATGTCCTCCAGTTCCATTTTCAGCTGGTGTCGTATTTTCTCGGGAAGCTTTTCATAAACCTCCGAGATTTTGGATCTAAGTACCTTCTCAATGTCTTTTCTATCTTCTTCTTCTTTAGTAATTGTCGTCGTTGTCGCCGGTGCGTCATAATAATCGCGTTGAGCCGGTTTAACTCGCCACTCGGTGATTGTATTTTCGTCGGCCGTATTATTTAACGACGACGAAGAACTCGTATCGTCGATGTAGCTGTTGACGGGTCTTGTGGGTTGAGGAAATTCCATAATCGAATTCGAACTTTGATGGCTTTTCTTAGTCATTTTGAATTGATATGTTGAGAGCAGATGAAGATAAAGGGAAGAAGAGTTTATGCTTTGGTTGTTTTCCGTTTGTTTGGTTGGAGAGAAATTGGTATGACGGTAAACGCAAGCAAAAATTGTGGTTTGGGGTCTTACAGAATTTTTTGTGCTATTGGCTTGTGTATATATAAATATTTGTGTATGTGTATATATGCAGATATGGGAAGGATAGACGTATCTTCACGCGGTCAAATGTCAAACTTTTGATAATGGGCTCCGTCAAGGAAAAAGAAAACGAGCTTGAGACTTGGTCATACATTTTTACACGACCAACTTTAGAATTGTCCTTCGCAAAAGTTGACCTGCCCTTTTGAAAGAAAGATTCATAGATTTTGGGTTGGCAAATTACGTGAAACTGGTTATTGAATTAATTCTTTAATATAATCAAGATTCTGTTAACAAAAAGGATAAACTTTTTTTTTTTTTTTGATAAAGAAAAAGGATAAACTTAAGACTTGACTAAAAAAATATTAATTGATCATCCGGTTAAAAAGTTTTTGGACGAAGATAAATCAAGGCAAACCTTGAATAAATGTACGAATATATAGCTAATCAATACCATTCATCCTTGAATAATGTACGAATATATAGCTAATAAATTTCTTGGAGATCTTGAAGCTCTTGGAGATCGGGTTTTTATAGATGTCAAACCTAATATTCTTAGAAAGCTATAAATTCAAACCTTTAAAACTTTGAAAATTTGGCCCACGTATAAAATATAAATATATATGTACCTATATTATAGGTGTAACACATGACTAGGTCTTGGAAATATCTTCTATTGTCACGAAGGTTGGAAATATTTGTAAACTTCTGCTTGTTTTTGTTGGCTGTCTAAATTTAATCACAACCGCTGTTTTGTGAACCATACGCCCCTCCTTATATTAACCTTGTGTTTAGATTATAATTAGAACATGTTATTAATTTGAATAATTTCAACGAATTTTCACAGTATCGAATTTCAACTTTTGCGTGGAGGTCAATTATCAACCAAAAAAGGGGGGCAAAAAAAGAAAAGAAAAGAAAAGAAAAACAATTAATAAAACTTTTGCGTGGAGCTAAACACTAACAAACGTCCCTAATTGTGGTTAGAAAAATATTAGAACGACTGTACTACATCAAATAAAAAATGCTAACGACACCAAGTAAATATACATATAATTAAATATCGTAATGAGTGAATTATATGAGAATGTGACATTGTAAGGTTGGATATGTGAATATGTAACAAAATTAATGTGAATACAAAGAAGCAAAATATGGCAAGTGTGAAAATGAAAAACGACTAAGAGTAAATGACAGCTCACTTCCAAATCTTTACTGAAAAAGTTGATGTTCGTCTCCCCGTTGTTGGCAAAGCTTTAGCTTGTGAGCGAGCCATGAAGATGACGTTGGCTGCTAGTTGGGATTCAATTGTTCTAGAGTTCGGCTCCACTACTATTGTGTCACCTTTATCCTTTTCTTCTTCCCCAGTATTGCTTCTCTGCTCACTCATTTGTTCTCCTAGTTTAAGTGGGTTAGTTGCTTGGGAAGTCAGCAAGATTCTAAGAGCCTTTAATATCATGAGTCATAATTTAACTAGATGGTCATTTGTTTGTAATGTTTTCGGTCTTATAAATATGGGGATATCCCCTTTAATATTCTTTTGGATCACACTAAGCGAAGTGCCTCTATTTAACCTCTGTCACTGTGTTTGTTTTGGCTGCACTTTTGGTGCCTTGTTTTAATGAAGCTCCCTTTATCAAAAAGTAATAATAATAGCAGTAATTATAATAATAATAAAAATAACCGTAGATGCTTTCTTGCTGATGAGAGACGGCAGTCTGTAGCTCTCTCTTCTTCTCTTCATCCAAGCCCAATAATTTTCCCTCACGCCTCCTACTTCCCCCCTCCTTCAAACTGTAGATGCTTTCTTGCTGATGAGAAAACATATATTACTAATTTGAGTATATCTAAGAGAAAAAAAATAAAAATCAGTACAATTTCCATGAGCTAATTAAGGAAACCCCTCCTTCAAACTTTGATGTTATCACATAGTGTCGTATATGTTTAGATGTTAAAAGGATTAACTACTTCTAATATCATTCCCTCAAAAAAAAAAAAAAAAAATCTAGTATCATCCATAATATTAGACATTCAATTAGGAAGGAAAAAACTCAAACTTACATTCCATGAGCCCCAATTAGGTAGTGAAAAAATCTCCAAAAAGGGGAATGAAGTATAAACAAGAAAAAAAAAATCAAAAAATTATATATCTATATACATTGTATACAAAGTTTTAGAGAAAATCAACGTTGCTAAATTTCTCTATTTCTTTCAGTCGTTGTAAAAGCTATAAACAGTGTAAAAAGTCTGGGCAACAGTGAGAAGAAGAAGTATAAGAGCGGCGAAGGCGGAGATGAACGACCAAGGGGTGTCAAAGTAAGTGTACTTGAATCCCGCCCATTGGACATGCCACGAATTCCCGTAGTAGAGATGAACGTCGTTGAAGAGATCGGCCAAGTAGCAGAGATCCATGTCGAAAGCGACGTCTCTGCCGAGGTTGTTGATGAAGCGAGCAACCTCGCCGTCGCTGCCGAAGCAATTCTCAACGATGTTGCGGTCGCAGAGGTGCTCGACGTCCCGGTGGGTGTTGACGAGGCAGTCGAGGAGGGTGGCGTAGGTGGTGAAGTGCTTGGAGCACGCCCTGTGGCACTGCTCGAAGGCCACGCAGTTGAGGAGGAACGACGCCGTGAAGTCGTCGATCGTGACCGTCGGCATCTCCAGGACGCCGCCTTGGAACCGGACCACCAGGTAGCTCTCGTCGTCGCCCTGCCGGAGGACGATCCCGGCGCGGCGGAGCTTCGAGACGCAGTGGATTATGTGCGTCGGAGTGCTCCGCCGCCGCTTCGGCTCCGGGTGGCTAGCCGGGATCAGGCTCCTCCGGACCAGATCCAGTAGGTGCTTGGCTTCCAGATCCCGGTGCTTCTCGATCGCCGCGTCCGGTCTCTGCATCGCGTTGTTGAAGAATTGGAGAGCGAGGAGGGAGAGAGTCGGCGGAGTTGGGGATTTCTCCTCCGGCGGCGATTTCGTCAGATCGAAGAGGCGTTGGAGGACGAAGAACGGGATCTGGTTCTCGAGGCGGAGGAAATCGCGGTAGAAGAAAGGGATAATCCACGCCATGGTCAGAATCGGATCGTCCTGTTCGAACTGGACCAGATTCGCGGCCTTTCTGAGCAATTCGATCACGAAGCAACCATCCAAGACCATCATCTCGACGAACTCGTCGCTCGTCAGGTGAATCGCTTCGGAGTAACTCTCTCTGGCGCGATCCTCCATCTCCGCCATGGATTTTATCAGGTTCTCCAGCTTCAACCCCTTGGCGCGCTCGGTTCTCGAGACGAGCGACCCGAGGTACTGCCATTTGTGCTCCTCGATCATCTTCAGCTGCGGCTCGCCGCGGCGGTAGGGACCGACGGAGACGATGTGAGGGGCGTAGATCTTGCCGTTCACCTCGACGAGGCTCTGTGGGACTCGGAAGATGCAGCAGGAGTGTTTCCCTGCGGCGGTGCTCAGCAGCCTCGGCGGCTCCGAGATCTTCCGGTGCATCAGAGCCACCCGATCCTTGCTTACCACCGGAATCGTGATGACATGGCTCGCCTGATCACCGTCGGCTGAGTTGCTGATGTCCTCCATCTGATAATCTCCGTTGTTGATATTAATTGGTTCTGGTTGTGACAGTCTGAGATCTTTTTACGGAATAAATTGTCTCATTTTTTTTTTAAAGGCTCCTTTTAGGTGGGAAAGTTAAATATGTTTTTTTATTTTTTCATTCCCATCGGAGAATGATGCATATAATAATTTTTTTTAGCAAAGACGAAGTAAAGTGATTTTTTAATGATAGTTAGGAGGACAACCTAAAGGTCTTCGATTAAAAAAAACTTTTTAATTTGTCTCAAAATTATAACCAATAAGTCAATAATGATTAAGTTAGAGGGAATGTACTATTAACTACAACTTACAACAACTTAGCCCACATTTGGATAAGTTTAACTCCAATTAAATTGTACTTTTTCATCTCAATTTTTATCTTTTTCTGAAAAGTCAACAAAATTTATAATTAATTTTTAAAAAGTCAACCAACTTAAACTTAAAAATTTCAACTCAAACCGTTTTACCAAACATATTATTTGTCAATTTAAAAAAAAGAAGTAGTTTATTATTATCTAAAAATAAAAATAAAAATAAAAAAACTATTTTAAGAAGTTACTTCCAAGTGTTCGTGTGGGAGAAAATGGAGAGATTATTACTTGCAAGAAAAGTAAGATTAAAAAAGAATAAAAGAGAGAGAAGTTTTTTTATTTTAGTTTTTGGTCAATAGTGCACCTTTATATATATATATATATATATATATGTATATATAAATTGTGACTACTAGAAAAAGAGAACCATGCTAGATGAGGACTGATTTTGTTTATCGAGTTGTCTCTTTATTTTTCCCTCCTTTTCTCCTCAAGGTTAGAAGCTGTCCCCTAAGAAGAGTCATTTTGTTGTTCACGTTATCGAGTTTTACCTTGTTTGTTAAACAAATAAAGATTAAGATAATTCTATATATAGTAATAACCCTATTGGTATGGTCTCTAAATAAAAAAAAATATAATAAAACTAGATATTGCATAATTTTGTACTATTAGATTTTATGCATACTTCGCAAGAATTGTATACTGTCTGATACTTATATAATTTTTATGTTCAACAAAATTAAAACTTCTATACTATTTTAATATGATTTGATATTCACAATATAAATACGAATTTCCAATTGTAAAAATCTAGAGTAACAGAAGTTAATACAATCTTTCTTTCTAATTATTAGAAAAAAAAAAAAAAAAAAAAAGAGGTTTGCGTATAGAATTCTAGTGGCTAAGAAATCCAAGCTACTGACCAAGTTAATAATGGAAGATTTCTCTACAATATATCGTTGATGGGATATTTCTATTCACGTAAAACATGTAATTACTTCACGTTAGTTGAATTAATTAAACAAAAGTATAAATATAGTTAATAAACGTGGTTACAGACATAATCTAGTAAAAATACACACCTGACTGCACCTAAAAATACAGAGTTTGAACCCCCACCCCAAGTTCAAAAAATAACAATAATAATAATAATAATAATAATAATAATAATAAACGAAATGATAGTTTTTAATTTCATTTCTACAAAGTTGAAACTATTACGTTTCTCCCTTCAGCTTATTTTCAAGAAAACGACATGTTCCTTTGTAAAGAAGAAACGACGTATCGCTTATATTATTCGAACAAGAACGGAATATTGGTTTTAGGCTTTAACTGAAGTTGGTTCTTTCACAATTATAAACGACAAGTCGTTTATGTAATGAAAATATGAAAATGTCACTTTTGCCATTACTCAGTGACATGTCGGTTTCATAGAAACGGCTTGTAGTTGTCACTTTTGCCATTACTCAGTGACATGTCGGTTTCATAGAAACGGCTTGTAGTTTAAAATTTTAGTCATGAAGCTTATGACTTTATCGAATAAAAACAGAAATAAAGTTAACAATAAACTAAAAGAATACTTTTTTGAAATTCCATTTTCATTCGAAAGAAACAATATATAAATTGGTTCTTAACCTCAAAAACGACATGTCGTCTGATTGAAAAGAAGTAACGACACGTCGTTGATATTTTGTCATGTTGCCCCCCTCATTTTCTAATTACTATTGTGTGTTGGGGGGGGGGGGGGGGGTGGGGGGGGTGTTGTTGGGTGGGTGGGGGGGTGTGTGGTGTGTGTGGGGGGTGGAGGAAATGCAAGTTCTATGGAGTCAATTTTTTAGATCATATGTAGACGTTTGGTAAATTGCTAAAAGTAGATCCAGCTTGTATTTATTTTTTTTTAATTTTAATTATTTTTAATGAAAAGATGTTGATTTAAGCTTTAAGCTTTTGGATCAAAATCGATATAAAACCTTTAGCACACGAACCTATATTTGTCCAAATTGTCGTATATTTATATAAAAAAAAAAATTTATGATATATTTATTCTATCCAACATGTAGTGCTTGGCGGCCTAGTTCATTTATGATAACCAAATCTTGACACTTCGTAAGTTAAAATGGCAATCATGATAAAGGACCCGGTCTTGAAATCTTCTAATAAAATTATGGAAGTATACTCTGTCAAAGTTAGATAGGAATTCACCAAAAATGCTAAATAGAAATTCGTAGGCTCACCATTAATTTTCACGATCAATTATGAAAATTATAGCATATTGAGTGAGATCCAAGAGTAAAATAATATACGTGTAAAGATGTATGACTGACTAGAGTGGGGTATACAACTGATGAGAATGTCGGAGGACAAGAAAATCTACTAAATCTCAACCTAGAACCGCTCAATAATATAGGCGGCTAAGGCGGGTCGGAGGGCCTTTTTTTTTTTTTTTTTGATTTTTGAAACTATATAGGTATGAGTGTTTAAATAGACAATGAAGGTTCTCTATACTTTGCATCAACATAAAACTCAACTCCTTTGCCTCTTTTTTTTTTTTCATATTAAAAAAGGGAGTGGCCCGGCGTGACCCCATCTTTAACCAACGAGGCGGGTGGTTTTTGGACGGCTTGCCGGTTGGATGCACAACCCTACTCCTAGATAGTTCGTTTCCCGGCATGCCATGAGACACACACACACACACTCGATAGACTTTTGAAGATAATATCTGAAATGATTGTCACTTTAGACTATATGATCAATGTGCTCATAACAGTGGTTAACGTGTATCACGTTCGGTAGTAATTACATGCATAAGTTGAGAAAAATGATTTATGAAATTGACTGTTTCAAGCACTTGCATTGTACTGTTGTCCATTACTTTCATGACATACTATAGCAAAGAGCATGTTCAAGCACCTTTCTTTCTTTCTTTTTTTTTTTTTTTTTTTTAAAGATACTTAAGCACTTGGTTTCGACTGTTAAGTACATTACTTACATGACATATACACTATATATATGTCAAATCAGCAACGCTCTCACATAATATATATTAATAATGTTGGGCCGATATACACGGTTTCTTCTATGCTTTTGCCTGCAATTCTTTCTTTATTTTGGACCTATCAAAGTAAGATTTGGGTATAGATACAATGCACATAACACATCAAACAATGCAAGAAAAGAAAGAGCAACATGATTACCAATTTTACTTGTTTGTATTTTATTACTTGTATTGAAAAGCATTTAACCTAAACACGGTCAATTTATTAAACGTGTTAACTCGAACAATGTTCACTTATTAATCGTGTCTACCCACTTAATCCATTTAAATTTGAAAAAAAAAAAATTTACAGAATTACGAGTGTCGAGTATAGTTATTAGGTGACTAACTATAACAGAATTCTTACAGTTATAAAAGAATACTGTTAATATAGTATTTAGTTTTGTCAACTTTCATACTTTGGGCTTGTATCTGTTCTGTCACAAGTTATACATTAATAGAGAAAATCAGAGGCAAATCATTAACTCTGCGCTCTCGTTCACACAGACGTCTCCAGATCTCTCTAAATTTTCTTTTTTCCTTTTCTTTCACTTTCATGTTTGTTTTTGTTTTTTTTTTTTTGGCTTTCTCTTTCTGTTTTCTTTACTTGGTATCAGAACCTAGGGGCTTTTCCGACGATGGATTCTGGTTGTTCTTCTGGCAGTGTTCACGAAGCTTATTCTTCTTCGAGAGCTGAACTAACTGTAACAGAATTCTGTTAAGTATAGTTATAACAAAATTCTGTCAACAGTGCCAAGTTTTGTCTACTTTAATATTTTAGGATTGTATCTGAACCGTCATAAGTTATATATAAATGGAGAAAATCAAAGGCAAATCATTAACTCTGCGCTCTCATTCACACAGACGTTTCTAGATCTCTCTAAATTTTGTTTTCCATTTTCTTTCACTTTCTTGCTTTTTCTTGCGTTTTCTCTCCCTTTCTGTTTTCTTTCCCACAAGTCATTTTACATGATTATATCACATGTAGCACCTTCATTGATCAATTTATCTCTTTTTCAAGAAAAAACAAGGGAAGTATATGTACTTACCAATTTTGAAATTCATATTATTTAAATATATAGCATAAAATTTTAATGCTTTCTCATTGTAATGACACATGTAATTAATAGTAACAATTCATAAAATTCGAGTTAGGCAGCTCAATTCAAACACGACCCATTTATAAATCATGTTAATTAATCATGTCAATGCACTGTTAATCCAAATTCAAGTTCACTAACTCTATGAAGGTTTCATGTCATCACCCAAATTACCATCATGTTACACGGTGCATATGTGATGAGTTTTTGTTCCCACATCTAATTTTCTTAATTCCTATACTTCAACAAAATTAGGTGTCTCGATCTACTACACTCTCATAATTCATCAAGCAAAAACATGACTATAATGGAAATTAGCAAAGTTAATTATGGAAGCTAAACAATCTCAAATCCAAATATTTACCTCGGGAAATTAAATAATTACTAATCCACGACATAACAAACAACTAGGACATTGCATCATTTAAGTCCAAATATAATCTAACAGATTACTAACATCAGTCAGTCCACAGAGAGAAATAATCGCCAGAGTAATTTTCCTCTAAATTACTAAAATCG
Source organism: Ficus hirta (assembly GCA_038430175.1). Taxonomy (NCBI): domain Eukaryota; kingdom Viridiplantae; phylum Streptophyta; class Magnoliopsida; order Rosales; family Moraceae; genus Ficus; species Ficus hirta. The sequence goes on along the minus strand of CM076597.1, from coordinate 20,432,721 downwards.
TCCCAACTAAAGCCCTTTTGCATGCTTGGTGGAGTGAGAATCAACCCCTCAGCCATACTATCAAGCAATCCCGGCATGTTAAACAACTCCTCCTCATCCACATACACATTTCTCGATGCCGACGACGTCGACGTCAAAATAGCAGTAGTACTACTCCCTTTACTTCCCTCTAAAATTGCCTCAACCTCCGCCGCAGCCGGTGCACGCCCTAACACTAATTCGCTTGCTGAAGACGTCGACGATGACGACAGCCCAACACGTTGCTGCTGAATACGATCTCCTGCAGAATCGGGGAAGTTCAGTGATGCTGAGTCACCCCTTATCGCCAAGGCGGCGACATCATATGCCCTAGCGGCCATGTCCGGGGAGGAGAAGGTCCCGAGCCACAACCGAGACTTGTTCTTGCCGCCGGGCTGTCGGAGCTCGCAAACCCACTTGCCCTTTCTCTGCCGTACGCCTTTGTAGATCGGGTGTCGAGTCTCTCGGAACTTCTTCCTCCCGGATTTCTTCTTCTTGATCATCGTCTCTGAAGTGGCAGTATCGGTACTGCAAGTTTGCTGCCGTTGATCTGCTGAATTTTGAAGAACATGGCTTGAGGGACTTGAAGAATCAGATGATTCTACAGTACTAGAACCACTACTGAGATTCTTAACTTCATCGGAATTCATATTTTCTTAGGAACAAAAGTGTTTGTTTATAGTTTTATTTTTGTTTTTGTTTGAAGAAGAAAGTGAAGAGGTAAGTAGAGTTATATTGCGTGGTTTTTCTGATAAAGGAGAACCACGGCAGTTCGATGAGAAAAGCGATTTCTTTATAGCACGTGGACTATTCAACCAGAGCTACTTTTTAAACGTGGTTTATTACAGCCGTTTTCTATTTCTCCACGTGGGTGAAGACTCCTCTTTTATTTATTTATTTATTTAAGAACTCACGTGGGAATAAAATGTTATTAATGTTACTTTTCAGTTTCCTCGAGTTTCTATTTCAAGGTAGCAATCTGACCAACATAATTGCTTTTAACAACTTTTTGTTTTTAAACTTTGCCTCCGATTTTTAATTGTTAATCTAAAACCGGTAGCATAGCAGAACGTTTGTCTTTTAAGTTTTCAGAATTAATTTATTTTAATGTAGAAATATAATTATCCAAACGAACTAAAGTAATTTATTTCTTTTTACGTATATTTGAGATTATAAAATCAAAATTATACTTTTGTAGAATTGTGATGCAAGAAATTATGAGTTTTGATCTTAATTAAATAGTATTAAAAATTAAAAACTACTAAAAGTATGAATATGAATAAAATAGTTTTTTTTTTAAAGTACATGTATAAATGTATATGTTACATTTAAATTCTTTTGGAGTCACAATAACTTGGCAAAAACCAAATTTATTGACTTTCTACTTAACGCTACTTCTATTCACAGCTACTTTTAATTAAAAACGCAGCCAAAAGTAAATATTTTAACAGCACAACAATATCAAACTAACTTTGAGCTTATTTAGTTAATTAGATTTTTACTCGGCAATTCAAGAGTGAAAATTAGAATGATAGGTGCTTTTAATATTCAAGTCCTTAAACAAAAGCTTTTTATCAAAATTTAGGAGAAACAACTTAAATTTAAACTTTTGGTTTATTACTTTTTTAACGACATAAGACCAAAGCCAATTAATTAACTAAAGGAGCAAATTAAATGTCTCATTTTTAAAACTTATTGAGGGCAACGTGAGACATTTCGTATAAGCCACTGTTGAAGTTAAACAATCATTTGAGTGAAAAGCATTTTTTTCAAAAAAAATGAAGATTCGCGACTAGAACCGAAAGTTGATTGATTTCCAACATATTGCCAAAGATGATTATAATCGGCCGATGTCGATTTGTGAGATGAACAAATCCAAAGATATGATGTTGTTCTTTTGTCGGACCATTGGTACAGATAACTCACGTGGCCTAAATTTATCCTCTAGATATACTCACCAATTTGTGGCTCAAAATAATTGCAACGCCACATTAAAAAAAATAAAAATAAAAAGGGAAAATTCTATAATAGTCTTTTTTTTTTTGGCCACCGATCGGGTTAGATCCAACGGATAGGAACATATAGATTGATAAGATACAGCAAATTAAGATGTGAGTAATAACATATGATTGTACTTAAAAAAAAAAAAAAAAAACTCTTCAAGCAAACTTCCCAAACCCCCCCTCCCCCCGACAGCACGCATGGCCCCCCGACCGACGTCGAGCCCTCTCGCCCCCCACCTTCCCCCGTCGCAACTGGGTTTGCCCCTGCCCCCCTGCCCCGCACGAATTTCTAGCCTTTGCCATGAGTTCTGATCTGGTTTGAAGCCCCCCTCCCCCCCCCTCCCCCCACCACGCCCACGAGTTCCGATTTCTGATTTGGGTTTGGGCCCCCCCACCCCCCCTCTCCCGTGTCGCCACGACCCGGTTTGCCCCCACACACCACCCCCCCTCCCCCCGGACCTCCCCCGCTGCGACTGGGTTCTCCCCCCTCCGGTTGCTGCGATTCCCCACCACTATGACCGACGGAGTCGGCTTCTTTCGCCAGAGGGGGTGGAGTGCAAGGTTTTTTTTTTTTTTTTATAATAAATCTGGGTAAGTGTTGTAATTATATGTGGGGGGTGTATTTTTATTAGATGGTCCTTAGCTTTGTTTGGCCTTTAATTTCAATCGGATGATCAAAATTTTTGACCCCATCGGTGGGGTAAAAACCTAAGACCCAATTGTAGAAGTCCCAAAAAAAAAAAAAAAAAAGGCAAAAAAATAAAAATGAAAATAAAAGGGTGTAGTTTTGTTGTTATATTGGGAAAAGATGGAATTTGGTATAGTTAGGTTGTATCTCTTTAGGTAGACCTGGCCAGCGCTCTATAATTTGGGACCACGATTTTGGGATGGTCCAAAATTCCAACATAATTAGCCCCACAAAAAGTTCATTGAAAATATGGAAAAGAAAAAGGAAATTTTACACTACGATATTGGATAAATATCCTATCAACATAGTTCAATTTTTAATCATCTGATTTTTGTTATATTTTCTGTCAATTTTACTTACTTTTGTTCTGTCTTTTTTTTTTTTTTTTTAGGTTAATTGGGAATATACACCATCAGTACGGGTGTCTTAAAATAAAAAAACTCCAAGAAAATATATCAAACTATCTTAAAGTGTTTAACATATTCTTGTGCATTTCAAACCATCCCCCCAAACACAACAAGTACTATTCATGATAAAGATAATATAGCTATCACAATTCATGATTAATTTAATTAGTTTGGGTTTTTTATAATTGTTTAATATATATTTAAGACCTTGTTTTTTCTCTTGTTTTTGCGTCTTAAAAAAATTAGGCTGTCTATGTGTCCACAATTAAGCAGCAATGTCAATGTGGTAATGGGTTATGAACAAAATAAAAAAAAAATACATAAAAAAATATGCAGCTTATTAATTTGCTTCAATTATGAACACGTGTCGAAAAAGAGCAAGTGCTTTATTTTCATAATGTCGTGCATCGCATGGCATCCAATTATTATATATAGTTTTGAAGACCATATAACATATATATACCAACATCTTTGGAGAGTTGAATTCAATAAGCGGTTGTTATAGGTTTGAAAGGAACATGTTATTCACGAAGTGCCATAAAATTAAAAATTTCCTTTTCCTCCCAATACTATTTACACCTTTACAACTTTTATTCTTTATTTCTATATATTCCCCAATTTATATTTCCACTAATTTTTAACATTTCCAAGCACAAATTTTCGAAAACAACTAGCAATATATAAATGTAACTTTCGATACACACACACATATAAATTAGAATAAATTAGGTAAATAAACAATTCTTAAACGTACTTATCTAAGTAAATTGTCAAAAAAATTAATTAATTAATTAAGAAAATAACAGTTAATCAATAACTAATCATAGTTAATAAATGATTAACCACAATCAATCAATGATTGACAATAATTATCAGTGAATAATACATATAAACATTGATCAATCGATTGACTAATTGATCATTTTCTACAAAAACAACCATTTTTCTAATATTCGATTATTTATTTAAAAATCTCCTAAAAAAGGTTATCTACCTATAAATCTCTATAAACTACTAGTTATGAAACTTTTTTTTCTTTTTTTCTTTTTTGCAGTCAAACAAATATGTCACTTACTTTGAGCTATTACTTCAAATAAACATATTTTAACAGAAAATACTATACATTAGTGTTACATATCATTAGCATAAATGTTACATTATCGAGACTCATAAGGAGTCGGCATAAGATTATATATATATATATATATATATATATATGGGAAAAAACTGAAGTCACATTTTTTTAATTGTTAATTTCTTTCTTTTAGGTATAATAATGAACGAAATGTTTTGGGCTTTGACCATTACTAAAGGGGGAGGGGAATTTTTCACGTGCCTATCATGTTTGTCCATTTCATTGACTGTCGTAGTTCACTATTCTTAAAACGTTTTTACTCAAATATTTTAGTTGCCTTGTTTAGGAAATCAATATTGACAGAGTATATATGAGCTTAAATATGGTAATATAGTTTTCTAATCTTGTAGAGTTTGGGAAACTATAGTACATCACAATGTACATACATATATCCTATTTTCAGCTAGAGTATGAAAAAACTAACAAATGATTTGAATGGTAGAAAAGAAGCTGTTAGCTGCCCTACCACTTAATAAAACTTATGACAAACATATACTTATATATATCTATATATATAATACAACGGATAATATCGTTTTGAAGTCTTGTTTAACAATTCAAAAATAAAAAGTAGAGGGTCTAATGGGGTCTACACTCCATTTTCATTATGGTGGAGTGTTTCACGGGGAGTCTCCCGAAAGTATAACGACATTTACACACCCGTTTGGAAACATAAATGGGTCCTCCATTGAAGTCAAACGTTGAAATGGCAACATATATATATATATATATATATTTATACATATGTGTGTGTGTGTGTATATATATATATATATAGTGAAATAACGATGAGTGATTCTGTTTACACCTATTAAATTCATGAATGTCATGACAGAATAATAATGCATCTTTATTACCTTTTATCCATTCAATAAATTTAACACATTAAACTACATACCCCAATTAATTATAGGTATAAATAGTACTATGTAAAAGAAATAATAATAATAATAATAATAATAATAATAATAATAATAATAATAAACATATCCCACTTCTATGTCCATCTATATCTATATCTACATCTATACTTTTATCTACACTACTCTTAAAAGAGTGAATGATATTTATACAGTGTCATTTCGTCTCTCTTCTTAACCCATCACAACTCACCGAATTTAGTTTATATGTCTCCTTATTTGTATCCACATTTATGTCCCTCCAATAATAATAAGATATTTAGGTAACTAATATAATCTTTTTATTGATTTGATAAGATATTATAATTAAATATATATATTTAATTGACGTGTTATAATATTATTTAAGGGGAGAGAAATAAGGGGACACATGACTTAGATCCCAACTCACCACGTGACATTTTAGTTTTCCTTTTGTTTTTATTTTTGCTTTTAATTTTACATCATTTTTAGAGAAAATTGTGGGAATTGCCTTTAAAGCACATGCTTAGGATTTTGCCACATATTCGGATTTTTGTTCTGAAACCTTTTTTTATTTGACATTATAAAAGGATAAAAATTCTGAAAATAAAGCAACATTCTAGAAATGTGCTTTTTTTTTTTTTTTAAGACATTCCTCCAAAAAAACCTTTCTTTGTCTTGCTTGTATATCCCGCGTGTTGTTGAACAAGTTAACTATAAATAGAGATAAACATGCCATTGGGCTACAAGATATTAAGCAGCCGATTAGGCTCTCTCAAGTCCAACAAACTTCTAGGCCAAAATTTGAGTGTCCTTTCTTCTTAATGAAGCTCAAGTCTCATCTCTTATACACATTAATATATTGAGGAGAAAGAAGTAAATATTTACATAAATATCATGTTTTAAAAATATTTCAAGTAAATATATGTAAATAACAAATTTATCAGATAAATTATCTATTTTCTTCTTGTAAATATGTTAGTTTTCTAATAAATTTATTATTTAACTAATAGATTTCTATTTACCAAATAAATTTGCTATTTAATTCAAATATTTTAAAACTTTACTATTTACTTTAATTAATTTTGTAAAAATTCTATTTGCTACAATTTTCTTTCATGATTTTGGGTAGTTTTCCTAAACCATGAAGTGCACGAATGAACAGACAAAATTCTATATTAAGATTATGAAAACAAAAAAACAAAAACAAAAACAAAAGCAAAAACAAAAACAAAAACAAAAAAACTATACCAGTAAGACAAAGCTATTAACTGTTAAATTGTATTATAATAATATCAAATTAAAATTTGTAGGATAATTATATAGATCTTAATTAAAATCTTACAGTTAAAAACTATATTTTATAGTGTATTTTTATATGTTATCAAAGAATTTTCATGACAACAAAACTATAATGGGAAAAACAACTAATAAATAAAGATATCAGATGTAATTGTTGGAAAACTTTAATTGATGAAAACTATCACTAAATCTAGGATCTTATGTTAAATCATCAAGAAAAACTAATCGGAAGTGTACCTGAATCCATTAGGCAATTTGAATCTATTGAGACAAATTAGAGAAGAATGGAATCTTTCACAGTCAAATATCTTTAATTAGGTTCTTAAGGTACTTTATGGATTCTCTCTCTTAATGGGGAATGGAGGAGGAGAGCAAATATTACGTACTATGATTTGACTTGGAGACCATAACCCTTATAATAACCTTTATATATTAACTTAAATTAGATTCCCATCAACCCTAATTTAATTAGTATTGGGTTTCTACATATTAAAACTCATACTCAATAGATATCTCTGGAGGCCAATTAATAAATCACTTATTTGGTCCTATTAAATTAGATAACTTATAATATAATTGTCATTTAATATGTAAGCCCATAATAAAAAATTAATAAAATCCTAATAGTAATCACATTGAGTGAGTCCTATATTAAATCCCACTCGTCGTGAGGGAAAGTAACATCACTTTTTTTTTTTTTTTTTTTTTTGCCTATAAAGTAAGACCAGGGTTAAATAAACAAAAGAATCACCAATATTAATATAGGGGAAGAGTTATAGGCTGCTTTGGTAAAATAATTAGGTCATGTGGTTTCAGACGTCATTCTCTTCAATCCATCAAATTCCAAATCAATGGAATAGAGGCCAAAGCAAAGACAAATGAAAGGAAATCAGTGTTCAATGGTAGAAAGAATGTAGTTGGGAAAGAAAAGGACTTCAACAATATGCCCTTTAATTTTGTCTCAAGGAGAAGGGAAAATGAAGTGAAAGATGAACTGACTGCAGTGAAAAAAGATTACTTATCTAGGTTCTGTTGCCTCTCGTGGTAATTCTAGATGTGGGAATCGTTGGTGTCAACAACAACAACAATAATAACTACAACAATAAGAACAACATATTTCATTTTTTTCTCCAAATTTTAAGTCTTGTCATAAAATATCCCCCAAAATTTGAGACGTTTGCGAATTTCTTCTCTCGGTTAAAATTTTGATGGAAAAATGCATGTGGCACTTATTGGCAACATGAATCGGATACTAAATATAAAATTACAAAGTTACTCCTAAGTTAAAAGAGTAAGGGGGTGTTTGGTGAATGAGTTGAGTTTGTAGTTGAGTTGAAATTTTTAAGTTTGAGTAGTATTAATTTTTAAAAAAGTAGTTATAAATTTTGTTGACTTTTCAGAAAAAGACAAAAATTGAGATAAAAAAGTACAGTTTAGTTGGAGTGGAACTTGTGTTCCAAACAAGGCCTAAATATTCTCAGATCACGGGAAGGAGAAAGCAAGAGAGATGTACAAAAAAATAAATAAATAAATAAATAACAATCAGTCATAAATATTTACTATTCTAACTTAATTATAAGGATAATTTCATAATTTCACAATTAAATACCCCAAACTCAGGGTTTGTTTGGGAGGACATCTGGAGATGGTATTTTAAATATTGAGTTGGAAATGTATGTTTGGGAGGAAAACTTTTGAAAAAGTTTTGTAATATAGAAAATTAAGCAAAAAATTGAAATATATTCAAAAAAAATATATGCAAAATAAATATTGTCTTGATCATCTCATCGTTATGAGCATTTTGACATAAAAATCATCTTTCAAAAAAAAAAGTTATGGACTTTTAAAGTTTAAGTTATTTAAAAATGGAAGAGAGAAAAATTTTGATGTAGAGTTAGAATTTTAAAATCCAGATGAAGAAGCACAATCTTCAGATGACGCCCTAAACTAGCCCTCATATTACCAACAAGTGTCATGTGCGTTTTTGCGCTAAAACTTTAATTGATGAGAAATTAGAAACATTTGAAAGTTAAAGGAGAATATCACAAATTGAAATTCGGGAAGAAAAAATGAAATTTATCATAATAATAATAATAAAATAATAGTTTATTATTGTTATCGTAAATAAAGTAATATTATAATCTAGCAATAATTTTTCATTTGATTCTATTACAAGAAGTAGAGTTCAAATGTTTCAATTCTAAAGTTAAAATATACATATATTTCGTGTTAGGTATTTGATAAGTTTAATTTGAGCTAATAATTCTTGTCAAATCTATATATTAATGCCCATTTAGTGACAGTTTAGAAATTTTTATTCCTTTGTATATTATCCAAAGAGGATTCCTAGAAATCGCACAAAATTAAGAAGCAAGTTTATTTTCTGTAAAAAAAAATATTCATTAGTTGTGCTTGTCCAATTTATATTTGGCCACGTGATTGCTCATTATTTTCCTTGGAAGTGTTAAAATTATAAGCTAATGTTGGCTTTTTTTTTTTTTTTTGGTTTTTTTGGTTTTTGTTTTTGGAAGCTAATTTTAGCTCATCTTTTAATTGCCTGAGATTTTGAAACCAAAAAAAAAAAAAAAAATGGTCAACTAAATGACTTTTTTTTTCCCCTCTATGTAAAACCACGATAATTAGTGTCAAACGCCTAAATGTCGCCTTCACACACACTGTCGTATTTGTATCGGTAAAAAGTCATTCCGACAATATCGTATGCTAACTGTCTGTTTATGGTGTTGTCGTTTGTATAGAGTTTACCACGTTTAGTTTTTATACTCATTAGGTTCTAGTAATACAGATGTTATTGTTAAATAAACTTACATATAACTCATCATTATAAGCTAACCGAAGGAGAGAGAGAGAGCTTATTTCACATTTAAATTCAAAAGCTAATTTAACGATGTGTGATAAATACAATCTTATACAATCTCTCTCACGTCACGTTTGTCTATAAAATCTGGTTCTGATATCAAGAAACTCATTCTCAAAAGCTAGCTCAAGGGAGAGGGAGCTCATTTCATATTTAAACATCACGGCAGCCCATAACTTAACGATATGAGACAAATACACAATCAAACAGTTATATACCCTTTTACAAACCAAAAACGACAACAAATAATAACCAAATAACAACGAATGAAGTAACGACAACCAGCTTAAGAGTAATATCAACAACAACAAGCCGTTTAACTCTTCGTCAGAACCACATTGCTTGAGCTGCTCTCATACCACCTAATGTTACAGACAACTAAGGTAGATGAGTTCTCTTCTTAAGGGTCCGTTTGGAGGACACGACGTCATCACATCTGGTTTCTACATTTTTTTTTTTTTTTGGGTCTTCTTTCTCAACTCAAAATTATATTTCACAATTTACATATCCAAATATTTATAGTAAACTCAAATTTTAAAAGTAAATAACTTTGATATTTTAAATGTTAATAAGATAATATTTTTTTAAATACATTAAATTTTAAAAAGAACGAAACAATATCCATTTTAATATTTTTTTTTCTGTATGTATTTTAAGATTGTACATTTTTTATTTCAAACATTTTTTTTTTAACCGAACACATATTTCCAAACTCTAATTCAAATATTTGGAAAACTACTTCTCGAGGAACTCCTCCAATTAATGGGCCCAAAGTTTCGTTATGTTCCATTCCTTCAAGGCCGGGCTTTGTATACTTGGGTCTTCTAGCCAGTTGTGTAGCGGGAGGCGCGGGATTCTGGCTGTCTTGTTCGTTCCAAAGGTAGATGTTGATGACATGGTAGTAAAGTCTAGGGGCAAAGAGGAAAATTCACAGAATTGGAAGAAAAAAAGTAGAAAAGGAAAGGTTTAAAGAATTTTCCAAATTAACAGTTACTTTCAAGGAAAATTTAATTTGAAAAATACTGGTTTAATTTGGAAAAGAAGACTCAAGGCAAGAGGAAAATTCACAGAATTGGAAGAGCAAAAGTAGACAAAGAACCCAAGGTTTAAAGCTTAAGCTATTGAAATGAATTGGTAAAATAACAATATATTTACATATATATTATTGTTGTATTTTTACGATGTGGAACTTGGGATTTCCTTTACCCTTATCACGCCCTTGTAAGATGGTGCTCTTTTTGAGGTCACTAACCTCTTATATTGTATGGATCAGGCCGCTCGTTTGAATTTTGTAGACTCTGATACTATGTTAATTAATATGTCAATCTATCCCAAAAACTTAAGCTATTAGGAGGTGTACTAACAGTAGTTATATGTTCCAACACTTTTTGCTGAACAACACTTTCAACAACGACTGCGGACGATATGGTTTGTCATTGCCTTAAATATTAAATAGTTATATGTATTTTTATTTCCTTTATTGTATATTTACATATATATTATTGGAACTTGGAAAATAATGCATGAAGAAATTCTACTGAAATCTTGAGTAAATCAATGAATTTTTTGACTTTTTTTTTCTTAAAAAATAAAATAGCTTTATTTCTATTACATCTCTTTGCAATTCATAACCACATTTTATTTCTGGGAGGCTTTATCCCTGTAATAAAAAAAAAAAGTAGCATAACAACATAAAATTTCGACTTTCTTTGCCCCTCCCTCTCCAATATATAGGGAATCAGATTAGTTTGCACTAGTTTTTCTACATGAAAGGAAACAAGAGAAACTCTAAATTGACAAGCTTCCACAGGAATTGAAAGAAGTTTGCGCTTGCTTCCTGCATAATATCATAAATGAGACTTGTAATCAGTTTCAATAGTTCCTTACCCATTAGCATGGACAAAATATAGGATAAAATGTAAGCAACAATGAAGATGCATATGTGTGTGTGTGTGTGTGTGTCTATATATATATATATATATATATGTTACCTTAGTATAGTTTGCTTTGTCCAACTTCCTGGCCTAAAAGCACACAAGAAAAGAAGTTGTAAGAAATTTTTTTTTTTTTACTTTTTTTTTTTATTAATCTTGCTTGAATTTATGACAAACCTGAAAAAGTAACCAAAAGGCAAAGATTGCATGGGCGGGCAACATTATGGAACTCTTGAAAGCCTATAAATTAACCACACAAAAAAAATAATAATAATAATAAGGAACAATCTTTTTCTTCTGTTTTTCTTTTCTTTTTTTTTTTCTTTTTTTTTTGTCATTGTTTAGGAATTATTTTATTTCTTCAATTCATGCATCAAGATATGTTGGTGATTCGCTTAAATAATTGAATCAGCAATTTATCTTTAGTAAATAATAAGACATAAATCAGAAGGGAAAAATTACAGTATTTAAAAAAAAAAAAAAAAAAAAGGGGGTCGTCTAAGATAGATAGGGTTTTATATAAATATGTTTCCTGAACATTATATAAGTAATAAGCATTCAAGAAGAAGAACTTAGTAATTACCTGAGGCATGAAAATTAAGCCCGCTATACCACCAATGTAATTTGCGAGTATTATTCCAGTGCAAACAAATGTAACCTTTTTAGGTCCGAATATTGCCGGAAATGTCCTTATATTGTGCCTGTAATATTGTTTAGTATTGCTTTAAATGATGCTAACAATTAATGCTAAAAAATGTTTCGAGATCAAAAAATAAATCAGAATGAAAAATTTCATAATAACGCATAAAAATTACATGAACTTACTTCATATCACCTTCTACGTCGGTAAGATCTTTTGTGATGCTAAGGACCAAAAAGAACAAAGTCGCAAAGGTAATGATAAAAACAAATGGGGGGCTGCAGAGCAAATTGAAAGCCATGAAAACATAAGATTTTTTCCACAAAAAAAAACTAATTTGAAAGACGGAGAACAAGAAAAGAAAAATAAATTATAATTTTTGTTTTTGTTTTTGTAAACTTCTACACACCTCCATTGAAATGGAAGTCCAAGAGAAGCTTTGGTGGCGTAAAGTACGCAGACATTGTGAATGAAACCGTTCGTCTGCATTACAAGTTGCTAATTTTGTTAGCAAATATATATCTCTTTTATCCTCTAAAAAAAATCTAAATATATATTTAGTATTAAAAAATCTTTTTTATTTTTTTTTTTACCAATTTTTAACTTTTTAAAAGACCCAAATTTTTAATTATTAGATAAAATTAGATTAATTATTGTTTGATCCATATAATCTTTTTATGAAGTTATAATTTGATCTCCATTTTTTTTTTTGGCAGCTAAAAGGTTCTAAACTCTATAAAAGGGTACAAGTTAGTACTTTTTACTGAAAAAAAAAAAAAGAAAAAAAAAGATTAAAAACTTGGATGGAATAGATCACATATGACACTTGTAAGTTGAATCACCTAAATTTTTTTTCCTTAATTACCTATATATATATATATATATATATATATCGTGTATGATTAACATGATATTGTTTGTTAATTTTTTCACAGAAGGATGGGAATCAAATAATATTACCAGAGGAAGCACAATAGAAGTTGTAATAGGATTTCCCTTGAATCTAAAAGGAGGAGCAGAATAGAAGGTGCCAAAGAAAAGTCCAAGGCAGAAGAGAGTAGTAGTGATGGCATCAGCTTCAGTCAATCGAAAAATCAATAAGCCGGCAAGTAAATTAAATATCACTATAAACCATGCTTGTATTAATGAAAGTTCCCCTGCTGGTAAAGGTAAATAAGGCTTGTTCACCCTGAAATATATAACATAAAAATATGATGAATAAAAAGGCTAGTTGCAAAAATTAAGCAAATAAAAAAAACAAATAAAAAACAAAAAGGCCTTTTGCCTTTACCTATGTTGATAAAATCACCATTTAATTAGTGGTGATGCACATCTCAATTAGATTAACATTTATCAAGTACTTATCTTATGCTATATTGCCTTAAATTTTGATATTATTTATTTAGTTAACTAACACATCTCAGTTAAATAGACACCATCTAACCGTAAAAAAAAAAAAAAAAAAACTACTATCCTATGTTAAACCTCTCATATATTAAAAAACGTACCTGTCAATATCAATATCATAAATCTGATTGATGCCAATATAATAAGCTTGGGAATGTAGTATGGCAATTAGGCCAGGAAATGCCTTAAACAATAGTGACCATTTAAATAATTGTGGGTTTTCAACAAACACTCTTGCATATATAGACCTGTGAAAAAAAAAAATTGCACATGAGTTACGAAAACTATTGTACCTAATTTCGTATTAAGAAAGAGAAGTTAACTACTTGCACTTTAAACTATAGGAATTTGTTTATTTTTTATTTCTTGTTTCTTTCTTTACTTTTCTCTCTTTCATTTATTTCTCTAAATTTATAAATCCGGTTACTTTAATTGAATTTGAAATTTACGCCCCAAAAATTTTGCAGATTTGGAAGATTTTTTATGTAGTTAAGCAATTTTTTATTTGTACAAAGTGAAGTATCTTAAAAAATAAATTTTTAAGTTGACATTGTTGAGATGTCAAGGAAAAAAAATGAGAGTTTAGTTTTTTTTTTTCAAGAATTTATAAGCACTCTTATTCTATAGAAAAGTTTACTTACATTGCTGTTATAACTGCTACATGCACTGCATAAGGCCTTAGAAATTTATAACAAGCAGATCCAAAGCGCGAAACTTTGGCAAGTACAGCATCGGAATCATCAGATTCAGTTTGAACTTCAGCAAGTACAGAATTCAAACCAACGGGTTCAATTTCAGATTTGGTAAGTGTCGAATCCGAATCGGTAGATTCAACCTGAGCGTTAGCCTGTCATCGTTTGGTTTTTATTTATTTATTTATTTAATAATTAAGTTGCATGGAAAACTAATTAGAACAACTAATAACAGGTGTAATCAAAGCACAAGAGTAAATATTATGGAACATTCAATCTGTGCTTTAACAAAATGTTAATTGGTTCTGTAAGTCCAATATTGACATCACATAAGAAAACAACTTTCAAAGATAAAGAAAAGCACCTTAATTTTCAAGTCATCTTTGTCATTTATAAAAGAATAAAGTCATCTTGGGCGGATGAGAAATTCGGTTTCAAGCAGGAAAAAGAAATTGAGAAGTAAACTACTCAACCCACTGTTTGTGATAAGTTAGTCGACTAATGTGTACAAAATATATTTTTATTGGCTGCTGTTATCTGAACTTATTCGATTACTAGTTTGCATAAGTGCGTTGCACGTGTTTTATATATATTATAGTAATTAGTTGTGTATATTTTATAATTAATATAAGTTGATGAAGACACTCAAAATGTATGTCTTTATTTTCGCTAGAAACTCAAATGTCTTTAATTAAGTATATATGTATAATTAAGTATATATGTATATGGATCTGAAAGTTCAAAAGAGTAGTTTTATTAAATATTTTTTGGTAGTTTTTATAGTGAGTGTTCCGAAAATTAATATTTTTAAGCATCTCTTAATCTCTCCGGGCAAGAGCGCAACAACAACTGCCACATTTTTAGTAAGAATTATATAGTAGCTTCTATACGTGCGTTGCACACGTGTTATATACATATTATAGTAATTAATATTGTAGATTTTATAATTAATTAGATTGATAAAAACTATCAAATATCTGTAGTTTAGTTTATGTATACGAATCTAAAATTAAGAAAATTAATAACTAATATTTTATGTAGTGAGTTTTCCGAAAATAGCAGTTCTAAACATCTCATAATCTAGTCACAGAAGAGCGAAACAACAGCCACAATATTTTTAGTAAGAAAATATCAATTTCCTCTAATTCTCCACACACACACATGTTTTAAGGTCTTCTTTGTGCTTGTGTTCGCGAGAGAAATATATCCACAAAGATGTTCAGGTTGATGTATTTTTTCCTTGGAGAGAGAAACGAATAATTATATACATAGCGAGAGAAATAGTGAGATAATGCATACCGATTATTTAAGCGAGAGATTATGCGGAGAACTTATAAACATACGAATTTCACATGCAAAAATATGATTCTCTCATAGTTGTTTTGAATTATTGAAAACTGAACAACACACAAATTGTTAAATATAAATATTAAATAGTTGTCTTAAACAATTGTAACCGAAAGATAAATAGATTGTGAATGATTAAAATCTTTCGTAAATTAAAGTTGCCTTGAACAATTCCAACCGAAAGATAAATGGATTGTAAATGATTAAAACCTTTCACAAAATAGAGTTGTTTTAAATAGTTACAACCGAAAGATGAATATATTATGAATAATTAAAACCTTGTATAAAATAGACACCTTTTAGTGAGAAGTTATAATAATAAAACATAACAAGATACATATATCAGCGCATGTAATTTGCGTTGAACAGTTATAACCGATAGATGAATAGATTGTTAGTGATTAAAACCTTTCATAAAATAGAGTTGTCTTAAATAGTTACAACCGAAAGATGAATAGATTGTGGATGATTAAAACCTTTCATAAAATAGACTCCTTTTAGTAAGAAGTTACAATAGTAAAACATGATACAGTACATATAATAGAGCATTTAATTAAACTTATGGACATAAATAAGCCCCTTTAGATATAAATAATAATGTGCAGATGCATGCTTGGGTAGAAAATAAAAAGTAAGAAATTTTGTTGGGGGGGGGGGGGGGGGGGGTGGGTGGTTGGGGGGAAGGGAGAGAAGGGGATGACCCACGATGGGATTCACCGACCCTTTCAAAAGTCTCAAGAATTAGCCTTTGGTTTTTTGTGGAAGCAAAGTCTAAAAAAGGAGTTAATTGTTTCTAAATAAACGGCAACCAAGTTTAGTAAAACGACAACATTAAGAAACGCTTTGGACGACCAACACAAGGCATATTTGCTCTTTTAGTATTGTTAAAAATAAAAATAAAATAAAATAAAATAAAGAAAGCATCAAATGGACAGGACTACTAGAAGTCAATTTTGGAGTACGTTCTCGAAGAAAAATAAAATTAAAAAAAAAAGCATCAAATAAATAGGACTCCAAGAAGTCAATTTTGGCGTACGTTCTCCAAGAAAAATAAAATTAAAAAAAAAAGCATCAAATAGATAGGACTACTAGAAGTCAATTTTGGCGTACGTTCTGCAAGTCCAAAGTAATCCTTTTTTCCTTTGTATGATTATTCGAAAGGAAGCAATGGGAGCATTACACTTTGTAAGGTTTTTCGTTATCGATATTGAAAAAAAAAAAAAAAAAAAAAAAAAAAACCAGGCACGTGAATGAGAAAACACAATTTCTAACTTAAAAAGAAAAACACACACACACACAAAATTCTAAGTGTATCCTCATCATGTGCACGTTTGGCAAAACTTCTTAGAAGTTGTTTTTGACCTTTTGGATCTACAAGTTACTTATGAAAGTGATTGAATAATCTATCAGAAGAGCTTCCAGTTAAAATTACAAACTGTAGCTTCTAATAAAAACTCTTCTGCATAGATGTTGCAACTTGTTTTAGAGTTTTAGTAAAACTTTATTAGATTCACTCTAACATATTTATTGCTAACAATTGTGTAAAAAGAGGGATTCTACGACGATTTGAAAAGATCACACGACAATTTAAAAACTTGCTTTTCCATGACGGTTTTCAAAAATCACGTCTGTGTCGCGCCTTTGGATGGCCTTTAGACGATGATTTTTTAAAAACCGTTGTTTAAAATATGTCATTTATAGCCATTTTATAGTAGTGTAATAAATATATTTTAAAATCATTTTGATCTATTAAGCATTGAGATTATATCAGAGATGACAATGGGGCTGGTTTGGAGCTAGTTGGTCTTCTTGTCAACCAACCCCGTAAATAAAATTACTCCCCATACCCACCCCGTAACCCGTTTAAATTGGCAGGGACGGGGCAAGTATTCCTATTCATGGATTCGGGATACTCACATGCTAGGATGTCCCATTAGCCCTATTGTCTATTTCCATCGTATGAAAATCACAAATCAAAATAAAATACATAAACATGAGACTTTAAGTTTAAACAAATCAAAATTATAGTATTCAATTTTTCATATATCAAATATGCTAAAATATAATACTTAAAATCGTATATATTATGAAACATCTTGTATAATATCTATAATATATAACTAAATGGGGCGGATAAATGGGGAATAAAGTCGGGGATCCCTAAACTTGTCTACCCCCCCCCCCCCCCCACACACACACCAACCCGTGTCAGATTAAACTTTTAACCCGTTTATAACTGTAACCCATTTAGATCGGGTTTTACCTGGCCTATTTAAGGTGGGTTTCCACGGGTTAACAGGAAAAATTGTAGATTATATGAGCAAAACAATGTACGGATAAAACTGTAATTACAATAATGATAACTACATGATAAAGACAACAACTTCTAGATACAAAATTTACTTTCATTATCAAAATAATTATCATTTAAACCTGCATAAAACGTGAACCTCAAATACAACGACTTTTGTGGTTACAGGTATAACTTAAGGATAATCGAACATCTAGTACATTATAAGGGCGAAAAGTTCGAATTTCTCATCTCCAAGTTAAAAAAAAAAAATCAACAAATTTTGCAATGTCAAATTCCTAATAAGAAAAAAAGGTTATATGTTATATGTATACTTCTATATATTTTAGGTAAGTCAGCCAAAAAATTAAATTAAAAAAAATCAACTGTATAGGCAATATATATTTTGTTATCTATAGAACTATGTGTCATTTTTTCAATTAAATTAATAAGGATGTCGATTTAAATGGGACATCTTGATGCACTTAATGATATCATTTATATATATATATAAAATGAAGACAGAGATAAAGAACAATGCATACCCGGAGGGAATCACTCTTATGTTGACCATGCAAAATTGATTTGGAGAACCTGCTGCTTTCGCCAAATAGCTTCAATGCTGGGAGGCTTAATTTAGTATTTGGATAATTAGGAAAGTTGAAGGAGTTTAGAACTTTGGTTTTGGGCTTAATTGGCATCATTAAAGTCCTATTGTACCGATCATGATTAATAAAACGTCGAGGGATGATAATAATTTTAGATGTTACTCCAAATGAAGAGTAGTGAGAGGTAGATATCTCCATGAGTACGTATGTGATACCTCAAACAAACAAACGGGAAACAAAACAATAAACTAGGAAAATAGATAGAGATGACAAAAGATAGTTCTTTGAAAATAAATGCTTCAAGAGAGCTTCAATATTTATAGAGGATCAGCATGTTTTGTGCCGGGATTTTTATGTACATATATGCATTTATATATGTATATATATGCGTCATGCATGACAAGAGAATGACGTGCAAGCTTGTTTCCGCGTTTTGACTATGATAAGCATTCTATTTCTATGCCTAATTATTAAATGTGAATAGTAATGTTCTAGTAAGTCCACCTGTCTTGTATTATAAAATTTTTTATTCTCATGCTTATTTTCTACGTTCAAATCTTTTTATTATTTGGTATATGACCTTTAGCTTCAGATGACTATGGAAGTTTCAAGAGAGTTGTTGGAAAATTCTGAAAACGGACACTTGTAACAAAAGAAACTAGGAAAATAGATAGAGATGACAAAAGATAGTTCTTTGAAAATTAATGCTTCAAGAGAGCTTCAATATTTATAGAGGATCAGCATGTTTTGTGCCGGGATTTTTATGTATATACAAGTCTAATACCCGTGCGTTGCACGGTCCTAGGAGAAAAAAGTTAAAAACAAAATATGAAAATAAATAATATATATTAAAGGCAGTTGATTAAAGAAGATAATATAATTATAATAACTTTGAAAATTTAGTTTGTTTTTTTATACATTCAAATTTACATTAAGATGTGTGAATTATATATTTTAGTATGGATATATATTTATATTTATACATACATAAAGTTTTGAAGTATGAAATTTTTTCCTCTAGTATGAGCTGGTGTCATTCATATTTAACTTTTTTCATTTTCTCCTCTGATCTGTCAAAATAAAAACATTTCTATATGTTAGTAAAATGATTTTTATGGTTGATATATGAATTGGAATAAATTTGTTAATTTAATATGTAATTATACACAAAAAAAAATAATGTTACCTGATCTCTTTTCGTTTTTTTATGGATCACTTGGAGATACAATTTGAAGTTGTGATGGAGGAGGTTGATGCTGAGGACTAAAATAATAATATATATAATTATGTAATAATTAATGATATATAAATATATATGTTAAATTAAAAAATTAAAAAATTAAAAAATTAAAAAATTAAAATTAAAATATAAATAGCAATATACCTTGATTCTACTTCTTCAATAATAGGTTCGGTAAAGATAAGTTGTTTTTTTGCTATCTTTTTGCCTCCTAGCTGGGGTGTCTCTGGATCAATGAAAATTGATGATGGTAGAATTTCTTTTGATGGCTTAATTGTCGGTGCAGGTAGTAACAGTGGTAGTTATTGTAACATTAGATGTTACATGGTGTGGATGCATCCAACGGCGTGGGCCCTAAGAGCTTTACCAATATTTTTTTTTTTTCCCAAGAGCTGGGGTATTCTTTTTTAGAGAGGATAAGTACGAACAGTGGTCCACATAGAGGTATGATCATAAATCACAAAAATTCCACAGGATCCTCGAATTCCACATAAATTCCACTTTTTTTTTATATGAGGACAAAAACGTCCACCCACCGTAGAAGCCTAAAACACAGCACATGGGAGAGGGGCAAAATTTTACTATAGAAAGAACAGTAAAATCCCCCTCTCCTTTAGTATATTAGTATAATATGCATTTATATATGTAATACATACGTCATGCATGATAAGAGAATGACATGCAAGCTAGTTTTCGCGTTTTGACTATGATAAGCATTCTATTTCTATGCCGAATTATTATATGTAAATAGTCATGTTCTAGTAAGTCAACCTGTCTTGTATTGTAAAATTTTTTATTCTCATGCTTATTTTCTACGTTCAAATCTTTTTATTATTTGGTATATGACCTTTAGCTTCAGGTGACTATGGAAGTTTCAAGAGAGTTATTGGAAAATTCTGAAAACGGACATTTGTAACAAAAGAAACTAGGAAAATAGATAGAGATGACAAAAGATAGTTCTTTGAAAATAAATGCTTCAAGAGAGCTTCAATATTTATAGAGGATCAGCATGTTTTGTGCGTGTATTTTACATATATATATATATATATATGCATTTATATATGTATATATATGCGTCATGCATGATAAGAGAATGACGTGCAAGCTCGTTTTCGCGTTTTGACTATGATAAGCATTCTATTTCTATGCCTAATTATTAAATGTGAATAGTCATGTTCTAGTAAGTCCACCTGTCTTATATTGTAAAATTTTTTTATTCTCATGCTCATTTTCTACGTTCAAATCTTTTTATTATTTGGTGTATGACCTTTAGCTTCATGTGACTATGGAAGTTTCACGAGAGTTGTTGGAAAATTCTGAAAACGGACACTTGAAATACATAACGAATGTGCTTTTTTTAAAGCTTTATGTGCCCCCTCTCGAAAAGATATTGTTTCGGGTTGAGTAGCAAATTGCTTCCAAGATATGATAAGCTTTGGAATGAATTTTAACACTAAACAAAAGTGAAAATTCAAGTAGAAAAAAGAACACAATATTTCTAAAAGAATAAGAATAGGAGAAAGAGAGAGAGAATTCGAATTTTTAGTTATTGAAATTTGATTTCTCTGCAACTCTTCATAGAAATCTGACAACTTTTGGTGACACCCTTTGCGAAACAATTGTCATTAATGTATTTTGTTAGAAAACGTATCTTTTATGAGAAAATGCAACTCTTCTAAGATTACATCTGTTTTCAAATTTAAATTTAAATTTAAATTAAAAAAATATAAAAATTTCTTTACTAGCAATTTAATCACAACGCGCCATGTGTCACACACACGTACCCCACGCCTAAGTGCCAAGTGCACCTCTACAGCCTCACTACCCACGCCAGGTGCACGAGGGAGTGTGCAAGCCACACAGGCACTACATAGGTACTCTTACATGTCACTAAATTAACCTTTCAAGATGGGAAAGACTTATAAAGTGTAAAACTATATTTTAAAATCATGTTGATAGATTAAGCATTGAGATTATATTAGAGATGATAATGGGGCTAGTTTAGAGCTGGGTGGTCTTCTTGTCAACCAGCCCCGCAAATAAAATCACTCCTCATACCCGCCCCGTAAACCTTTTAAATTGGCGGGGATGGGGCAGGTATTCCTATTCACGGGTTTGGGGTACTCATAGGCCAGGGTGTCCCATTAACCCTATTGTCTATTTCCATCATATGAAAATCTCAAATCAAAATAAAAATACATAAATATGCGACTTTAAGTTTAAATAAATAAGAATACTAACCTACATAAAACGTGAACCTCAAATACAACAACTTTTGTGGTTGCAGGTATAACATAAGGATAATCGAACATTTAGTTTCATTATAAGGTGAAAAGTTCGAATTTCTCGATCATCTCCAAGTTAAAAAAAAATCAACAAATTTTGCAATGTCAAATTCCTAATAAGAAAAAAAGGTTATTTGTTATATGTATACTTATATATAATTTAGGTAAGTCAGCCAAAAAATTAAATTAAAAAAAAATCAACTATATAGGCAATATATATTTTGTTATCTATAGAACTATGTGTCGTTTTTTCAATTAAATTAATAAGGATGTCGATTTAATTGGGATATATTGATGCATTTAATGATATCATTTATATATTTATATATATATATATATATATATATAAAATGAAGAGAGAGATATAGAACCATGCATACCCAGAGGGAATCACTCTTATGTTGTCCATGCAAAATTGATTTGGAGAACCTGCTGCTTTCGCCAAATAGCTTCACTGCTGGGAGGCTTAATTTAGTATTTGGATAATTAGGAAAGTTGAAGGAGTTTAGAACTTTGGTTTTGGGCTTAATTGGCATCATTAAAGTCCTATTGTACCGATCATGATTAATAAAACGTCGAGGGATGATAATAATTTTAGATGTTACTCCAAATGAAGAGTAGTGAGAGGTAGATATCTCCATGAGTACGTATGTGATACCTCAAACAAACAAACGGGAAACAAAACAATAAACTAGGAAAATAGATAGAGATGACAAAAGATAGTTCTTTGAAAATAAATGCTTCAAGAGAGCTTCAATATTTATAGAGGATCAGCATGTTTTGTGCCGGGATTTTTATGTACATATATGCATTTATATATGTATATATATGCGTCATGCATGATAAGAGAATGACGTGCAAGCTTGTTTCCGCGTTTTGACTATGATAAGCATTCTATTTCTATGCCTAATTATTAAATGTGAATAGTAATGTTCTAGTAAGTCCACCTGTCTTGTATTGTAAAATTTTTTATTCTCATGCTTATTTTCTACGTTCAAATCTTTTTATTATTTGGTATATGACTTTTAGCTTCAGATGACTATGGAAGTTTCAAGAGAGTTGTTGGAAAATTCTGAAAACGGACACTTGTAACAAAAGAAACTAGGAAAATAGATAGAGATGACAAAAGATAGTTCTTTGAAAATTAATGCTTCAAGAGAGCTTCAATATTTATAGAGGATCAGCATGTTTTGTGCCGGGATTTTTATGTATATACAAGTCTAATACCCGTGCGTTGCACGGTCCTAGGAGAAAAAAGTTAAAAACAAAATATGAAAATAAATAATATATATTAAAGGCAGTTGATTAAAGAAGATAATATAATTATAATAACTTTGAAAATTTAGTTTGTTTTTTTATACATTCAAATTTACATTAAGATGTGTGAATTATATATTTTAGTATGGATATATATTTATATTTATACATACATAAAGTTTTGAAGTATGAAATTTTTTCCTCTAGAATGAGCTGGTGTCATTCATATTTAACTTTTTTCATTTTCTCCTCTGATCTGTCAAAATAAAAACATTTCTATATGTTAGTAAAATGATTTTTATGGTTGACATATGAATTGGAATAAATTTGTTAATTTAATATGTAATTATACACAAAAAAAAAAATAATGTTACCTGATCTCTTTTCGTTTTATTATGGATCACTTGGAGATACAATTTGAAGTTGTGATGGAGGAGGTTAATGCTGAGAACTAAAATAATAATATATATAATTATGTAATAATTAATGATATATAAATATATATGTTAAATTAAAAAATTAAAAAATTAAAATTAAAATATAAATAGCAATATATCTTGATTCTACTTCTTCAATAATAGGTTCGGTAAAGATAAGTTGTTTTTTTGCTATCTTTTTGCCTCCTAGCTGGGGTGTCTCTGGATCAATGAAGATTGATGATGGTAGAATTTCTTTTGATGGCTTAATTATCAGTGCAGGTAGTAACATTAGTAGTTATTGTAACATTAGATGTTACATGGTGTGGATGCATCCAACGGCGTGGGCCCTAAGAGCTTTACCAATATTTTTTTTTTTTCCCAAGAGCTGGGGTATTCTTTTTTAGAGAGGATAAGTACGAACAGTGGTCCACATAGAGGTATGATCATAAATCACAAAAATTCCACAGGATCCTGGAATTCCACATAAATTCCACTTTTTTTTTATATGAGGACAAAAACGTCCACCCACCGTAGAAGCCTAAAACACAGCACATGGGAGAGGGGCAAAATTTTACTATAGAAAGAACAGTAAAATCCCCCTCTCCTTTAGTATATTAGTATAATATGCATTTATATATGTAATACATACGTCATGCATGATAAGAGAATGACATGCAAGCTAGTTTTCGCGTTTTGACTATGATAAGCATTCTATTTCTATGCCGAATTATTATATGTAAATAGTCATGTTCTAGTAAGTCAACCTGTCTTGTATTGTAAAATTTTTTATTCTCATGCTTATTTTCTACGTTCAAATCTTTTTATTATTTGGTATATGACCTTTAGCTTCAGGTGACTATGGAAGTTTCAAGAGAGTTATTGGAAAATTCTGAAAACGGACATTTGTAACAAAAGAAACTAGGAAAATAGATAGAGATGACAAAAGATAGTTCTTTGAAAATAAATGCTTCAAGAGAGCTTCAATATTTATAGAGGATCAGCATGTTTTGTGCGTGTATTTTACATATATATATATATATATGCATTTACATATGTATATATATGCGTCATGCATGATAAGAGAATGACGTGCAAGCTCGTTTTCGCGTTTTGACTATGATAAGCATTCTATTTCTATGCCTAATTATTAAATGTGAATAGTCATGTTCTAGTAAGTCCACCTGTCTTGTATTGTAAAATTTTTTTATTCTCATGCTCATTTTCTACGTTCAAATCTTTTTATTATTTGGTGTATGACCTTTAGCTTCATGTGACTATGGAAGTTTCACGAGAGTTGTTGGAAAATTCTGAAAACGGACACTTGAAATACATAACGAATGTGCTTTTTTTAATGCTTTATTTGCCCCCTCTCGAAAAGATATTGTTTCGGGTTGAGTAGCAAATCGCTTCCAAGATATGATAAGCTTTGGAATGAATTTTAACACTAAACAAAAGTGAAAATTCAAGTAGAAAAAAGAACACAATATTTCTAAAAGAATAAGAATAGGAGAAAGAGAGAGAGAATTCGAATTTTTAGTTATTGAAATTTGATTTCTCTGCAACTCTTCATAGAAATCTGACAACTTTTGGTGACACCCTTTGCGAAACAATTGTCATTAATGTATTTTGTTAGAAAACGTATCTTTTATGAGAAAATACAACTCTTCTAAAGATTACATCTGTTTTCAAATTTAAATTTAAATTTAAATTAAAAAAATATAAAAATTTCTTTACTAGCAATTTAATCACAACGCGCCATGTGTCACACACACGTACCCCACGCCTAAGTGCCAAGTGCACCTCTACAGCCTCACTACCCATGCCAGGTGCACGAGGGAGTGTGCAAGCCACACAGGCACTACATAGGTACTCTTACATGCACTAAATTAACCTTTCAAGATGGGAAAGACTTATAAAGTGTAAAACTATATTTTAAAATCATGTTGATAGATTAAGCATTGAGATTATATTAGAGATGATAATGGGGCTAGTTTAGAGCTGGGTGGTCTTCTTGTCAACCAGCCCCGCAAATAAAATCACTCCTCATACCCGCCCCGTAAACCTTTTAAATTGGCGGGGATGGGGCAGGTATTCCTATTCACGGGTTTGGGGTACTCATAGGCTAGGGTGTCCCATTAACCCTATTGTCTATTTCCATCATATGAAAATCTCAAATCAAAATAAAAATACATAAATATGCGACTTTAAGTTTAAATAAATAAGAATACTAACCTACATAAAACGTGAACCTCAAATACAACAACTTTTGTGGTTGCAGGTATAACATAAGGATAATCGAACATCTAGTTTCATTATAAGGTGAAAAGTTCGAATTTCTCGATCATCTCCAAGTTAAAAAAAAATCAACAAATTTTGCAATGTCAAATTCCTAATAAGAAAAAAAGGTTATTTGTTATATGTATACTTATATATAATTTAGGTAAGTCAGCCAAAAAATTAAATTAAAAAAAATCAACTATATAGGCAATATATATTTTGTTATCTATAGAACTATGTATCGTTTTTTCAATTAAATTAATAAGGATGTCGATTTAATTGGGACATATTGATGCACTTAATGATATCATTTATATATTTAAATATATATATATATATATATAAATAATGAAGAGAGAGATATAGAACCATGCATACCCGGAGGGAATCACTCTTATGTTGTCCATGCAAAATTGATTTGGAGAACCTGCTGCTTTCGCCAAATAGCTTCACTGCTGGGAGGCTTAATTTAGTATTTGGATAATTAGGAAAGTTGAAGGAGTTTAGAACTTTGGTTTTGGGCTTAATTGGCATCATTAAAGTCCTATTGTACCGATCATGATTAATACAACGTCGAGGGATAATAATATTTTTAGATGTTACTCCAATTGAAGAGTAGTGAGAGGTAGATATCTCCATGAGTACGTATGTGATACCTCAAACAAACAAACGGGAAACAAAACAGAAACAAAACAATAAACTAGGAAAATAGATAGAGATGACAAAAGATAGTTCTTTGAAAATAAATGCTTGCAGAGAGCTTCAACATTTATAGAGGATCAGCATGTTTTGTGCGTGTATTTTACGTATCTATATGCATTTATATACGTATATATATGCGTCATGCATGATAAGAGAATGACGTGCAAGCTCGTTTTCGCGTTTTGACTATGATAAGCATTCTATTTCTATGCCTAATTATTAAATCTGAATAGTCATGTTCTAGTAAGTCCACCTGTCTTGTATTATTGTAAATTTTTTTATTCTCATGCTTATTTTCTACGTTCAAATCTTTTTATTATTTGGTATATGACCTTCAGCTTCAGGTGACTATGGAAGTTTCAGGAGAGTTGTTGGAAAATTCTGAAAACGGACACTTGTAACAAAAGAAACTAGGAAAATAGATAGAGATGACAAAAGACAGTTCTTTGAAAATAAATGCTTCAAGAGAGCTTCAATATTTAAGGATCAAACTACCCATGCCACGTGTACGAGCGAGTGTGTGAGTCACACAGGCACTACATAGGCACTCTCACATGTTACTAAATTAACCTTTTAAAATGGAAAAAACTTATAATTAAAGTGTTCTACACTCTGATTCTTTTCCCATGTGAGGCTTTTTACATTAGTTATCAATACCCAACAATTATACTAAGTTTCTATATGAATGAAACCCAATAAGAGTTTCTAAATTTATTATCCAATTTTTAGTGTCTTAAATTATGCCTAATTTATCATATTAAGACACACCCGATCGTTTAAAAAATTTGAACTGATCTTTGACTTGACTTTCCACATCTAGCTCTATTACACATGACATTCTTTTTGTGTGAAACGGAATCCTTTACTTCTCCCTTATTATATATACTAGTATGTATGCATTGCACGTATTATATATTTATATATTATAGTAAATAATAGTGTAAATTTTATATTTAATATATAGGCTGTATATATGTATGAATCTAAAAATTTAAAAAAGTAGTATTTATAAAATATTTTTTGATTTTTTAAAAAGTCTAATAATGTCAAAAGAGAGAGAGATGGCCATTTATGTTATATTAAAATAATATTTATTTTGGTAACAGAGTAAGATTATACTTGTTTCTGAATCCTACAAGATTAAAAAATAATAATAACTTCATAAATAATAATAAAACAGTATACTAAAATCGGTATTAGACAACATAACTATAAGAGATATGAAAATTACACGTGAAAAGTAACTTTAACTATCCATAATATTATGGAGGTTTATTATATAAACTATTTGAAACATCAATGTTTGTGATATGATGCTATAAAAAACAAAATAAAATAAGTCATAAATATATATGTATTTTTTAAGAATGAGATATCTTCTAGTATATTCAAAAAAATTAGTAGTCTTATAGCAAAAGCATAAATGGAGCAGGAGATATATATGTCAAATCTAAAATTTATATAAGTAGAAATTTATATATTCAAAACAAATTTGTTGACCGTATCTAATGGTTCATTGCATCATCAAATTCATTGTCATTTTCTTCATTTTTTCTTGGGATGGTTATGTGTTGGAAGTCCATTTTGTTTTTCAGCCAAATTGAGTTCACCATCCACTTCGATTTTGAGATTAGAGAAAGAAAGTTTACAAGAAGACCTAGAATTTGAGAAAGAAAGACAGAAAAGACGAAGAGACAGTAAGTGCACTTTGAGGGAGAATCGGTATTTGAAAAACATTGTTTGAACGAAGGAAAAAAAAATATGAAAAAAAACTTGTTGAAAATACACTGTTTGAAAGAAGGGATAAAAAAATAACTGGTAACGGAATAAAAAAGAAAAGAAAAGAGGAGTAAAATAAAATAAAATAAAATAAAAGCGAAAAAAAGAGCACAGGAGGCTGATATATCCTCAATATAAAATCTATAATTCAATCATCAAAAAAGAAAAAAACTATCAATATTGTGAAAACAAAAATTCAAAAAAAGACAATCCAAAGCAATCATTTTGGATGATCTCTATTAACAGTGTAAAGGAGAAAACATGTTCTTTGAGTTTGTTAGGATTAAGAGAGATTAATGCGTACCGATTACTTGAGATAGGGGTTGCATGAAGAAGTCTAGTTACTACAAGCATAAGAATTTCACAAGCAAAAAATATGATTCTCCCACAGTTGTTTTGAATGATTGAGAACCGAACAACGCACAAACACATTTATAAGTATTATAAAAATATTCAAGAGTTGCCTTCAACAGATGCAACCGAAAGATGAGTAGTTTTTGAATATGATTAAAACCTTTCATTTAATAGACACAATTTTTAGTGAGAATTTACAGCAATAATGCATGATACGTTACAATAGAATATTTAAATGAATAGTTACAACCATTTAAACTATTTAAGTCGAGTATGTATCCTTTAAAAGAAAGAAAAAAAAGTAGTTACATGCAAAAGCACGTTTAGTATTATTATTTGATGATTTTTTTTTATAACATTTATGTGCAACAAAAAAACTGAATATATAAATAAAACAAACAAAATTTAATTAATTTTATTTTTTAATTTAATCATTATTAATCTTTTCTAATTGTTGAGAATTACGTCATAATGAATAAAACGTCTTCATATTAATCACTTTGACATACTAAATATTGGAAGATTATAGTAAAAATATTTACGTAAGAACATATTTGAAACAACAATTTTGAAAATGACAAATTGAAATAGAAACGTATTTAACACATTTATATATGTTTTTCTTAGGGATTTGAAAAAAAATGATTTTAGGGGAAAAAGCCAAAAAAAAAAAAGAAAAAAATGTGATTATAAAAAAATGTAAAACGAAAATTAAAAATAAAAATAAAGTATTAGAAGATTGTAATCAAAAAATATTTTTAAAATAATTTTGATCGAGACAAATTATAATAAAAATATTTCCAAAATGTATATTAGAAATGTGAGTTTAGGTAAAAGGTAAATGAAGTATTAGAATACTGGGTTGGGGGGCGCGCATGTTAAGAACGGCGAGAGAAAGTGGAAATTTTTTTTGTAAAATAGTGTTTTAGTGAAAAATAAATAAATAAAATAAAATGAAAAATAAGAAGAAAAATTTTTAAAAAAATAATAATTAAAAGATACTTGAGCAAAAAATATTGTCGGTTGGATTCAAACCCACATCCTCGGAGTGGTTTTCCATCAATTAGACCACCTTTGTTTACAACAAGAATCTTGCAAAAGAAAAAGTAGAAAATGACAACAAAGCAAGGTTTCAAAAACGAGAGTCTAAGAAAAACGTTTTGGACGACCGTGCAAGTAAAACTTGCTCATTTAATATAGTTAGAAGCGCATATTTACTAAAATTATTGAATATTTGTTTTATAAACATAAATGTTAAAGATTTCAATAATATAATATTTTTTTAGACTGGTTCAAAAAAAAATATTTTTTGACACATATGTTAGGCTGTCATTAAAAAATTGAAAGTAAATATATATTCAAAAAAAAAAATTGGGAAAAATTTGATTAAGAGAGTAAATC
The DNA here is from genome assembly GCA_038430175.1 of Ficus hirta. NCBI lineage: Eukaryota > Viridiplantae > Streptophyta > Magnoliopsida > Rosales > Moraceae > Ficus > Ficus hirta. Next base: position 20,402,780 of record CM076597.1, on the reverse strand, counting down.
CATCAGAAAAAGATTTTTGTGGAAATAAAAAATAAGAGAATAAAAAAAGACAAATTTAGGGAAAAAAAAAGTTATTAAAGTAGAGAGAGAGAGAGAGAGATCAAGATACAATAAATAAAAAAATATCATCATAAAAAGATGAAATAATTTAATCAAATTTTTTAATAATATTTTTAGAAAACTTCACTTTTTTAATATAGTTATAGATGCAGATCTACAAAAGGCTAAGTCTCATTCATGACTGCCTAGTCTATCTTCACAGTTGAACTCCTGTACGTACCATAGCTCGAACTCCCATAGCCAACCTTTAATGATCAATATCAACACCCTGCCCTTCTTGATCCTATTCTTAGATGCTCTCGCTCGACTCAGATAATGATGAAGCTCGAGCTCATCTCTTGCCAAGCTAGCTCCAATACTGCTCAGCTCAGGTACTTTTTATATAAAACCTACATCCTCCAGCCACATCTTTTCCAATTGGAAAGGGGTGGCCTTTTCTTTATTCGACTAGGGTTATAGTATGGACCTACCTTTGTTGACGTCTTTTGTTTGAAAATCCACCTATAAAGTTCCTGACGCGGACTATATTGCTTGGAAGACAACCACAAACATACATCATTCAAAATCTTTTAGTCAAAACCCAGCTGTAAGAAGACTATATAACTAAGAAGAGTACATATCTACCACAAATTGGTAGTTAACATTTAAATTTATAACTAAGAAGTCCCCATATCCCTAAGATATGGCATGAAGCCATGTTTTCAAGTATGGGGGCACATGCTGTTACTGGTATAGTTCAAGTTTTGCTTTATAGTATAGCTTTTACCGCAGATTTACCCGTTTTATATAGCTCGTATATTTGTGCCCCCCATAAAGCTATTGGTTTGACGTTTTATTTTCAATTTTAATTTCTTTTTTTTCAGTTACAATGCACCTACAGAACTCACCCTCCTAAATTCTCTCATAACATTGTAATCAGTTATCACAACCCTTTCTAACTTTTTTTTTTTTTTTTTGAATTTTTAATTAGTTTCAGAATGTAACATGTTTTCAAATATCAATTATTTTTCAAATTTCAAATTTTCTTCCCTTTTTTTAATATATTTATCTTCACCCTTATTCTTCTTTTTTTTTTTTCCTTGAATTATCTTCATCCTTAGTCCAATTTTTTTTTTTAAATAAATTATCTTCACCCTCATTCACTTCTGTATATTTCACTCTCACTCCATCCACTTCTATATATTTCTCTCTCACTCCATCCTTTTTCTTTTCACGAATTATTACTCTGAAGTATCCAATCTCTCTCTCTTTTTAACCACCATACCATTCTATTTCTTTTTTTTTTTCCCTTCCTTTTCCACCACATCATTCTATTGCTTTATTAAGAAATATTAATAGTTTTTCTTGATTTTCTAATTATTTTGGTTTATGAATTCTTATCTTTATTTGTGCTCCCACTTAGTTCAAATCTTGAATTTGTTAAGATTGACATTTCATGTCCAATTTTGATATTCCAAATGATATCTAATTAATTAGATTTGGACACATAATTGAAAAAAAGTTAGATCTTAAGGTATGAAAAATCAATTGTAAAGCATTAAAAACTTTTTAAAATGACATGACATATTTTATTCATTAGACATTTATTGAAACACCAAAAATTATACAGAAGATTTGAGTCCATATCCCCTATCGATTGGAGGAACACATTCCATAGGAGGGGGAAACCACCAAATTTGTAAATCCAAAGAAAATCCAATGGTTGCAAGGTTGGCAATCTAATTACCTTCTATTGAAGAGATTTCAACTAACGAGTTCTAGCTCTCAAGGGAACTTCAACTGTTTTGTTAAGAATTAGGGGTGTTAATTAAATACATATGAAGAATCAAACTCGAACCAAAGCATATCCCAATATATATATTTTAGCATAAGAAACCGCAGTAATGAGTACTCCCTACATTCTGCATCAAAGGCTGTATTATTTTCAGGCATTTAGCAAAACAACCTTTGCAAAAACCATTGTAAATATGGAAATTCCATATCACTATGACATGATCCACCTTATTCCTCCCTCATTATATATATATATACACACACACACACATATGTTACAGTAACTAAGTAATTAATTATTGCGATGAATTAACTAGGGAAGACTTTCCACCTTTAACTTTAGTTTGAAAATTCAGTGCTAAAAGTTCACTAAAGAAGTGGCGTATTTTCGGTGACGTTGTTGGTTGAGAATTTTCAAACGTAAGCTGATAAGCCCCTTAAAATTTGAAAAATAACAAAACAAACAAAAATACAAAAAATTGACATTAATTGAAACGTAATTATGTTGAACTTAAGAATTGATAAGATCGATATTTCGCTCCTTGAACTAAACGACAATAAAATCTTCACCAAATGAACCTAAATCGTAATTAATAGACGAGTTCATATGTAAACTGAAAAGATAGAGGTGATATAGAGTTTGAGATGAGAAATCATTGACAAAGTAACAACTTATTAACAATCTCTGTCTATATAAGAACAAAAGTAATCCTACTTGCAAAACAACTAGTATGATTTTGTTTAGGCAGTACTGTAATGGAAATTAGACATAAACAAGATATATAGTAAGAGTTTTTTCTAATATATAGTACTTAACATTTCATGATGACCACGAATTCGTTTAGTAGCATAAGTATAACTTAAAATAATAAGCGATATATCTGTTACCCTTTTTTCCTAAGTCGTTTATTGTTCAATGCTTCTTATCAACCACCATATTACTTGCAATTTCTTTTTCAGAAGATTTGTGACCTGATACCTCGCCTCTTAAGTGACAATATTCAAATGAACATATAAATTAATCCATATTTTTTGCTTATTAAGAAAGGTGGATTTATCAAAATGATTTTGAAGTCTGGAAACATCCATAAAATCTGATGCGGTAATACTAGAAATGAAAGTATTAAAAAATAATGCTAGATATGAAATAAAATTTTTCAAAAATATTATCATTGAAATTAATCCTTCATTCATACAATATAAAATGAGTAAGACGTAATAGTAAACCAGAAAAAAGCGTGACATAGAACATGATGAATCTAAAAGATCTGTATTGCTTGTCTCATTGTGAATTCCTCTAACAATACGGATCTTTTAGATTCATCATGTACTATTTTATGTTTTCCATGGATTAGTTCACTTTATGTTACATTAAAGACAAGATATATTGCATTAGAGAGCCCTTTCATCGGAGGGATGACAGAAAAACTCTATATAGATTGTGTATCTTTATGAGATTGGTTCTCTTCAATGAGGATTTCCCTTAGTAAACAATACCTGGTGGTTGAAATGAGGAATATAGATCTCAGAAATTATGTTTACTGGGTAAAAACAAATCACATTTTGTTTGATAAACGGTAAAAACCAATCACTTGAGTACTAACTATAGAGCACTATGTAAGGGTTGAAGTCATGTGCTCATCCCTAGTGGTTGAAGCCATGGTGGCCCTTTTTTTTTTTCCCGCTAAATTAAAAGGGATTAGGACTTAGGGGTGGCACTCTTCACTTTTCCGTATTAAAAACACCTAAAGGCAAAGTAGGAGGTTCAAAACCTTAGACCACTTCCTTAGTAAGAGTTTAAGGAGTAAACTCACAATCACTCCGTCCACCATTTAGATGCACTTTTTTTTTTTTTGGGAGAAAATTACCTAAATAACCACCTTCTTTTTTTCATTTATTGACCAACATGACACAAATTCCCCACTCTTAATCAATATGACAAATTTTAGTTAAATTTAGTTAAATTTTGTATTATATTAGTCTAATATTAATTTTTTGTGTCGTATTGGTACAATGATCTCTAAACTTGTGCCATTCAAGTAATTTCCCCTTTCTTTTTCAGCTAAACGAATGAGCCCATCAGGCTCTCTCTCAAGTCCAACAAGTTTCCAGGCCGAAATTTTAGTGGCCTTTCTTTTATGAAGCCCAAGTCTCAAACCAGTTTGGAGTATATATATATATATATATATATATATATATATAATTGGTTTGTTAACTTAGTTCCTAACCTTAACCATGAAATGCATGAATGATTATAACTGGGAGAATCTTGTAATAGGATATATGAAAAGGTACTCTTTTGATAAAACCATCAATTTTTGGTTAATCAGATTATATTATATCATAATCTCATCAAAATTATAAGAATTGATAGTTTATCAGAATGTAATAAAAACATCACATTTTAGAACAATTTTTTATTGAATTCTCCCTTATTTTTTTTAAGTATTATACCAAAATACCTCCCAACTTTTATTTCTGTTATCTGTTCCCTTTTAAATTTGATTTTTTTTTTTTTAAATTCCTCCTTCCACATATGTGCGTACTTTTAAGTGTATTAATGTAGTAAAATTACATTCTTACATTTACAAGAGTATGTAGAATTTTTATTTTATTTTCCCAATATTTATTCTTCATTGTCGAAGACTCGTGAAAATATCACTTCAGCAGAAACCAGCATCGGAAAACCGTACTCCGGAATAAAGAAATTGAAAGCACTAGAGGAATATATAGTTACACCAAAAAACAGAATCACCTTAATACTCTTAGTAGGGGGCAGAGTATAGGCTGCTATGGTAGTAGTGTAAAATATATATATATATATATATATATAAGTTATACTAGTGCCCTCTGTTTTCAGTCTTCATTGCTCTTCAGACATATTATTCTCTTCTCTTCAATCCATCAAATTCCAATCAATGGAAGAGGACAGAGCAGAGACAAATGAAAGGGAAATCCAGTGTTCAACGGTAGAAAGAATGTAACATAGGGAAAAGGACCTCAACAAAATGTCTATTTTGTCTCACCGAGAAGAGAAATGAAAGTGAAAGATGATTTGACTGCAGTGAAAGATGATTAGCCAACTGACTTGCCTTTTGCCTCTCATTGTGGGAAGCCCTTAGTAGTAGGTGTTATTATAACATTTCTAAAACTCAAGTGCAATGCTCTAGCTGTAATAAATTATCACGATGAATATGTGATCATATGTTGTTTGAGTGTTAGATGGTCGTCTTCGGGATTTTAAATATAAAAACTTGTTTTTAATCAATTTAGAGTATGTTTGGTGAATAAGTTGAGTTTGAGTTGAGTTGAAATTTTTAAGTTTGAGTTGAGTTGATTTTTTAAAAAATAATTATAAACTTCGTTGATTTTTCAGAAAAGGATAAAAATTGAGATAAAAAAATACAGTTTAATTGGAGTTAAACTCGGATACCAAACACCCTCTTCATATTCGATAGAAAAAGAACAAGGTCCGTTCGCAGAGTCTTTAGCAATCATTCTTGTCAGTATCTAAAAAGCTCTTAGAAGTATATGATAATACTAGTCGTCCCCTTCTTGAACTTTATGTTATTAAAAATTAAAAAATTAAAAAAAAAATCAAGTTATTGAGAAAATTTTATACTAAAAGATGGTATCAGAAGAGAGGTATCAAGTTGAAAATTTTTTCATTAGCCAAAAAAAAAAAAAAAAGTTGAAAATCTTTTTGTAATTGCTATCAAAAATTTTCGTAACATATTGGGTGTTTAATATGTTTTTGAGCCTATTTTTAGAAAAATAAAAAATATATATATACTTTTGATTAGGCAAAATGTGCTTTCTCTCGAACACTATTTGATTTCCTTCATCAACTTTCTAGGTAGGATTCTAATAAGAGAATGACACAAATCTCTGAAACTTTGAGAGTGCAATTCCAAGGATAGCATTCTCTATACATCTTCTCAAAATTCAGCTTGAGTTTTGTATCATGCTTTAAATTCGTTTTATAAATTTTTTTCTATAGTATTTTTTCTTACAAAAATTTAGAGTTATTATTTGAATTGTAAGTTTAAATTTATGATCCCGCATAACATGACTCTTTGAAATTTGCATTATTTAATTATGATATGAGGCACTTATACTTTTTGTTTTTCCTTCAACTATAGTGTGTCAAAATCATTCTTCTAGATCTCTTTTTGCAAGAAATTAAAGTGGCTTTGGATAAAATGCTTCATAGATAGAGTGATTTTGATTCTCTTAATATTCTTCAAGAAGTTACATTATCTTATTGTCCTCTCCCCCTCTCTCAATAATAATTGAGATTCATTCCAAGCATATTACCCCCAAAAAGAGGAAAAGGAAGAGAGTTTTTTTTTTTTTTTTTTTTTTAAATATATTACTAGTATTAAAAGTAAGGCAGTTAATATTCTATTGCTGGTAGGTGGCCAAAAATTATCAAGTGTTAGATGAATTGTCCAATCACTAGCTAAAAAAGCACTGATATATATACTAATAACAATAATAATTCTGCTTTTATTTATAATATATTCTCGCCACAAGAAAGAAACAAAATGCTAGAGAGTTGTAGGAATATTTTACTTTAAACTACATGCGGAAGAAAAGGGAAGAAATAAAATAAAAGTATCAAAGTCTTTTTCATCGAATATATATTCCTTTATTGAGGTAGTAGAGTAGTGGTCTACCAAACTAATATTCCTTCCTCTTTTTAATTCTTTTCTCCCTTTGTCTGCTAACTATAATTATACTCCTAAACCAAGAATTTAATAATGTGAAAGCATACATGAATTATTATGAAATATAGGAGATGGTATATATAAATATAGCTATAGAAATATATAGAAATACATATATATATATATATATATATAAAGGGCCAAGAATTGTACATGTTATGTCTACTAACCAAAGAAAGGATTACATACACCAGTCCCCATTGCAGATCCATTTACATATATCATAGCTTACTAGTTGCCACCATATTCTAAAACCCCAGATCCCTCTTACCCTCCTCCTCAAAAGGGCAGGTTCCTATTTAGTCTTTCTCTTCATAGTACAAGTTAGACTGTACTCCATTTTATACTTGGAACTAAAAAAAAAAATTAAAATTCAACAAAGTTAAAACCAAAAATTCATTTTCAGTAGTGGAACTGTGGAATTATAACCCAAAAGCCTTTTTTTTTTTTTTTTTTTTAATTTTCCCACTTAAATTCCACTACAACAAACAAGTTCTTCAGCCAATTCCTCCACTAGGAGGCCAAATATGGCAAGCTCAATCTCCACGGCGGTTTGTCCAATCTGCTCTTTGTTGTTCTTCCATCCTTCTAGCTCCTTCCTGAAATCTTGCTCAACCATCATGTCAATGGTGTTGGATTTCACCTCTTTCCATGACTCAAACCTCTTGCATACTCTTCTCACTATCTCCTCATCCCCTTCCTCAATTTGGTTTTGGTGTTCTCTACTTTCCTCGACGATGAGGTCCGAAACTAGTCTCTTCATGTGCTCTGGGACTCGATGGACACGGTTAAAGCTCGATTTGTTGAGAACTCCTCGGATGAAACCATCGAGAGTACTTGCTTCTCTATCCGAGGCACTTGACTCGAAATCATCACATTCTTCTTCCCCTTCCTCCTCTAGGTTACTGAAATTATAATTTTCATCATCGTCATCCTCATCCTCATCCTCGTCCTCGTCCTCTTGTTCTAACATTCTCTTCTCGAGTTCAATTGGATCCAACTCGGCCAATTTCTCGAACCTCCGAAGCTTTTGCAGTAGCTGATGCTTTGTTCCTGCATATTCAAACCAAAGGAAATCCACTTTTAGTTCAATAATTCACCATATATTGAAAAATAATGATAAAATTGATGGTACAACACATAACAAAAAAAGGCAATTTTGTACAAACTAGGCCTATGAATTTATTATCCATGGGTTCCACCACATAACAAAAACATAAAAAAGAAAAGAAGTCAAGCTTCATTCAAATTGGAAAAAAAAAAAAGACAGGATAATTTAAGGGCCCAATTAATTGCCATCTAGCAGAATTGATTGAAGTAGATCATGATAATTTCTAAATCGCTCCAACCGATCTTAATTTCAAGTCATAAACAAATTTATGACAATGACAACGACACCGACAAAGTAATTAAGCCATGTTGAGTCAGGAATGTAAAAATAATACTGATCTCCTTTTTTTAATTAACAAAAAAGAAAAGAAGTCTGTGTTTTTAAATTCATGAGATTAAGTATGCAATTAATCATTGATCCTAAACTAGAAATTGGTTCAGCAAATTGCTACCCCCATAAAAACAAAATATGCATAAAACCATCAAGAAAAAATTTAACCAAAAACCAAATAGAACGGACCATTTGGATTGAAAGTGAAGAGTAGGAGCTCTGTCACAATTAAGACACCCCAAAAAAAAAAAAATGTGGGGTCGTGTTTGAAGTTATTACAGTTTCAATTTTTTTTTTCTTTGTGTTACCTTGTCCTGGTTAACAAAAACACAAACACATTACGGTCAATGAACAGCATCCTATGGATCCCACAAAGACGTGAAATCGAAACAAATCACTATGATCATGACCTCTCCAATAGTATTTTAGTTCTAATCGACATTGAATTTTCAACCACCAAAAAACTCAGCTAGAACTTCACAGATAAGGACCACACAACCACTTTACAAAGGATATATATATATATATATGTGTGCATATATAATAGCATACGTACTTTGTACAATGGCATAACTGCTTTCCAGATCAAAACCATCTTCTTCATCATCATCATCTTCGTCTTCATCGTCACGTCCGTCATAGTCGTCCTCGAATGGAGGGTCCAACACAGATACAGGACTGAACTGTTCCTTCTCTTCTTCTTCCTCTATCTGAAATTCCTTAGAGCTCTCCACAGCATATTTCTCTTTGTCCTATTGAAAAAGTTTACATATATTAAGCTTAAGCATTGATTAATGAAAGTTAACTTGCTAATTAGACAAATTAACGAGATATTTAGATCATAGATTTGAACAGTAAATTTAAATTAATGCAAGAAATAGTAATGTCAAAGAATAACTCGGATGGAATACCAAACAAGCTAAAAGATTGGTAATTGGTTTTATATTTATGTGTGTGTGTGTGTTGACTTTTCAATCATGAAGCTCCACGTTATAATACAGGTCTGAAACAACAAAATTTTTGTGCAAGGGGGCATGTCGGGATTTGGTGGTAAGAACCAAAAGAAAAAACAAGAAACAGGTTTTGTCCTCTTCTAAGAAAGTGAATTTCACTTTGGGGGGGGGGGGGCTAAAATTTAACCGAAAAGATTGGCAAATTGGCCAGAGACATAATCGGAAGTACCATTATGATCACGCAAGAAAAATATATCAGGTACACACTGATATCTGAATTGTCACATGTAAAAAATTAAAATTAGCAAAATTTTTTTTTTTTTTTTCCTGCGAAGCAACCTATGGCTAAAAAGATTGGTGGGCCTTTATGAGATTTCACCTCCTTTCATCTCCTATCAACTCCTTCATCATGAAGTCGAGTCAGACAAAACCCTTTTACGAAAATTAAAAAAAAATAAAAATAAAAAAATCTCACCCTCTCCATTAGATAATTTTTTAACACTAATCAACAAAATAAAATAAAAAAATAAATGATCAAAAATTGGCGAGTTTATAGTTGTTTTATTATAGATTGTTTTCTTACTACACCAAAATAAAAAATAAAAAATAAAAAATAAAAAAAATAAAAAGTTCTCCGTGTGATTGACCAAAAAAAAAAGTGATAAAAAAAGACATAAAGAGAAAAGGACAAAAGAGGCACCAACCTCTTGTTTGTGGCGGCAAGGGGAAGCCGGCGGCGAGGAGAACTCCGGCGTCCGGTGACCGGACGACGGGCTTCTTTGGAGGACAAAACGAAAAGGGCTTTGAATTGGATCACAAAACTCGTCAACATTCTCACCGTCACAGAAACCAAAACTCTCTTGATGATCATCACGACCGTAGTCCCTCATCATCATGAGCTTCGTCACGAACTCGATCTCCTCCGCGTCCTCACCAGAGTGGCTAGTCCTACTACTACTCGATTTCTCCCCATAATTACTCTCCGACCAGACCGCACTGCTCGGCCGACCGGTACAAGGACAAGAAGAAGACGACGACGAAGAAGAAGAAGAACCAGTTGCTCTTGTCTCATCAACAAGAACTACTGGTTTGTCCTTGAGCTCAACAAAATTAGAAGCCTTCTCACCGATTGCGATTTTTCTATTATTGCTGCGATGCGTAAGTTTCTTCAAGAAGGATCCGAAGAGTCCAAATCCCTGGGTTTTGATCTGGTTTTTGGGTCTGTTATTGGAGGACTGTTTCTGAATCCTGAGAGCGGCTTCTAGAAGCAGAGCGGCGGTTCTGGCAGGAATGTGGAGCAAAATGGGGTTGGTTCTGATGGGACTCTTGCATGGGCTTTTGGAGATTGGAGATGGGAATTCGAAGAGAGGTGATTTTTTTCTGAGGTCGGGGCTGGAGGACGACGACGAGAAAAAGCAGGGGTTTCTTCTGCAGAATTTGCCCGGAAAGTTGTTCTGTTTGGGAGATTGTTCGACTGAGATCATTGTCGCCATTGTCGGAGGCTGCTTTCTCTTGTTGAGCTGTAAATGGGTTTTCGGAGAAGCTCTCTTCAGCTGAAAGCGTCTGTCGGCAATGTAGTCCTTGAGAAAGAACGGCTCTTGATCCTCCTTCAGTAGCTCTCGCAAGAGCTGCTTATTAGCCATCATGAAATTAGCACCCAAAAAAAAAAACTCCAAATGGTATATATATATATATATATATATATATGTAGATGATGATATGTTGAATGAGAGGATTATAACAACTTGATCTTCTTGTTCATGAGAAGAGAGTTGAAGAGGTTTCAACTTTCAACTAAAACTGCTTTTTGGGTTCAAAAAAAGTGTGAGTGAGAGAGAGAGAGGTTGTGGAATAGAGAGTGTGTGTGTATATATATATATATATATATAGATATATGAAAAGTGGGGGAAGGAATGAGGAGACTTCCTCATTCAAATCTGGGAGGGGTGTTTGGTTAGAGAATCGAGGCAAAGAGATGGTGATAATAAACAAATTATTATTAATATTATATCATAATAATAGGGGTCTCAGTTAAAAACATATATATATATATATAAACATATATATATAATATGTAAATTACACAAGGCAAAGTAAGAGAGTGAAGTGGGGGGGTGGGGGTGGTAATAGGATCAGTAGCAGACAAAGAACCGGTCTGGAGAGCTCTCTCTTAATAACTACTACTCCTACACGTATATAGAGAGAGAAAGAGAAAGAGTAAGAGAGAGAGAGAGAGATGAGAAGATAAGACCATAAAATAATAATGCAAGTGTTTTGTATGAGAGACGTGTAAAGATTGGTACAAGTACTCAATCATAATGTTATTACGGAGTTTGATTAAACTTTTACAGTTTTCATTGTTGGTATGATTGTTAGAGAGAGAAAGAGACAGAGAGACAGAGAGAGAGAGAGAGAGAGGGAGAGAGAGGGGAAAATAGGGATAAGGCAGTGAGTAGTCACAGGATTCGCGAGAAGAGTGTTGTTTGGCTGTAGGGAGCTAGCTGGACGGAGTGGGGGGTTTCCTCGTAAGTTCATTCCTTTCCCGAGATCTTCACTCCCCAATTGGTAGTAAATTTGGTTTTTTTTTTTTCACTCTTTTTTTTTTTTTTTGAACTTTTTAAGGTTTTTGAGGCAATTTGGTTACAAAAGATGTGATTAACTAACAACTGTATGGCAGGTGATAATTGCATTTTTAATAGTCATATTTAAGTTTTTTTTTTCCCTCAATTTTTAACCTTAGAAAATTTTAATCTAGCTAAAATTTAACCTCCGTTTGGTGTTTCAACTCCAACTTAAATTTTTCATCTCACTTTTTATCTTTTTCTAAAAAGTCAACAAAAACTATAACTAACTTTTCAGAAACCAACCAACTCTAACTTAAAAATTTCAACTTCAACCGACAAACCAAACGCACCCTTAAAGTTCGTTAGATCTTCCCACCCAAAACTCGTGGGGAATCTTATGTATAGAGAGATTATAGAACCTCTTTTTTTTTTTTCCCTTTTTTTGGGCAATAAGATCACATAACTTTCACTGAAGATCATAATAAGATAAGAAAATTCTATGGTAGGTTAATCTTTTGTTATTTTACTAACAATAAATACTTCTAAACAGTGACGAATTAAGCTAAATATTTCTGAACATTGTGTTGTTTGAAATTCTTATTTTTTGTAAACTTTTTCAAAAATTCTAATTATGTCGCATTGTACAAAGAAAATTTACAATGATACTCCAACTTAGTAAGTGAAATTTATAACTATTTATCTAAAATATTTTAAAATCTTAGCATTTACTTCCTTTAGTTTTATAATTAAAACTACTATATTTAGTACACCTTCATAATTTATTGAATTTGACATTTAAACACACGAAATATATTTAAGTACAATTATACGATAGTAAATGTTATTTAGACCTAATAAATCGCATGGAAGATCATCAACAATATTTGTCTACGTATCTTCTTTCCTTCTGTTTGTCATATATTATGATCTTCTTTTCCAAAAGATCCTACTATATAACGATTCATATATTGTTTCTCTTCTACCAAAAAAAAAAAAAATCATATATATATACACACACTTATGTATATATAGTTTTGGTCATATGCATGTTCAAACATGGATCAGGCATGACATTGCTAATTAAGTACGAAGACATGACCACTGCTGCAAGGCCTGCAAACGGGGCAAGCAAAGCAAAGCTCAAGTTTGTTATCCATTTTCAAAATATATATATGTCTCTGAGGTGGCCACTCGGTGTTAATGGGACAAGCGAAAGATGGCAAAAATATGGAAATGAATAGAGAGTAAATATTTCTGTCAAATTTATATAGAAAGGACTTTTTGTCACAGTTACACTATTTTATATATATATATATACATTTTTTGGCTATTTTTTGTGCTGGCGGTTTTGCACAGCAATGGAAAAAGCTGAAACCCCACCTATAGCTCTCCTCCTTGTTATAATTATTTTTCTTTTCTTTTAGGACAATTCGCAGGCCATTTACTTCAAAAAAAAAAGGCACGTTCACTTTACAGCTGGACACATAAAATTCACATAAAACACATACTGGAACTAGGTTAAATAGTGCGTCTGACAATGGTCCTTTCTCTCTCTTCTCTTTCTCTCTCCTCCCCTTGGGTCGTAATCCCTCCATATAAGGTTAAAAGGAAACCTACCATTGATACTCTGCAACCCCCTTTTCCACTTCGGAGAAAATTTTGAATTCAGTTTTGAAATTGGCACAATGATTCATTTGTATATATATATATATATATATATATCGGCAATATTGCATCATGGTACGTATCAAAATTACAATATATATGTATGTATTTGAGTTTAATTTGTTATTAATCTGTTGATCTCGTTATTATTTAAGCTTTTACGATCGATTAATTGATAAACTAATTTGTTATCAGAGTTAGTTCTCAATCTTTGATATGTTTAAGATAGATTGATAAACTAATAATTATAATGTCGAAATATAGTATTTACGTTGTTTACCGGTGAGTAAAAATATATAATTGAGTTCGATATTTAAAACTGTCATGCTTAAACATGATCTTAGTTCTCAATTATATGAAGTGGTTAGCTGCTTAGGAATTGATATTATTAGTTTAGCTACAAATGTATTGACCATCCACCAATCTTGATCTTTTGATGATTAGGCTTTAAAACATATAATTCACGTGTCTGCATATAATGATTAATCAATTAGTTGCAGCCATTAGGATGGCTGCCTATTAACTAAAAAATAAAACAAAAATAAATAAAATGGGGTTAGAATTCTCTAAAATAATCAATCACTTTTATGAGGAAAAAATTTTTTTTTTTTGGCAAAGGTACGAAAACAAACATTACCGGTGGTGTATTTGCAATTTTGACCGTTGAATCTATATACTATCTAATCAATCATAGTATGTCACGTTATTTAAAAATTTGATATATTTTTTAACTAACTTTTACGTGTTTTAACGTTTGAATCTATTAACTGATGTATGGTAAAATCATTTAGTAAACACTATTTCGAATGCCAAAACTGTTGTTTTTGTTATATATATGCCATATATGAAAACAAATTTTTTCATAAATTTCTTGTTACTGTTAAAATCCTGTTTTAATTTCTCCTTTTAAATTATTTATTGTTTATAATTTTTTTCCCTTTCTCAGCACTGACCAAAGATTTTCTTTCCGTTTGAATTTGTTTTCTTTTTGCTAAGGAAAGAACTACAGCCCAGCTAATCATTCAATTACGTACAGACAGCAAAACCCAAAAACAGTGTCTCTGTTTTTTCTATGTTCCCAAATTACCCTTTTACCACCACAGTCGTTTCCCATTGGGCCAACCAGCCGAGACGGCAACCACAAAATATCCCCTGGAGAGATATCGCGCCAAGGCCACGATAAATTGAATGCCATTTCCTCGCCGGCACTGGAGCCAGAAACGGCACAGACGAGTCAGAAAACGACAAAAAAAAAAAAGGGAGCCACGCGAGCCCGTGCCCACTCAACAGCATACAGAACTCCGACATCGCGGAGAACCGGATCTTGACCCCCCATCACACCGTTGACGCATCTCAGCCGTTGATCTTGATTACCACTCACTTCCACATCATCACACGCACGTGGATTACGAGCCTCCTTCGGTTCATACGTTGAAAAAATAATAATAATTTAACAAATAAAGTTCAAATTTTTCACGTTGTCCAGTCCACTTCACCAAAATCACCTTTAATTTAAAAAGATTTTGAAAAAATATTCTATGATTTTGTTTCCTTATACTTTTTTTTCTTTTTAATTAATTAATTTACTCCTTCGGTTTTGCAATGTAATACGGATCATTTCGAAAAGAGTGACGCGTGAGAGTGTTGATTAATTTTATTATTATTATTATTATTATTTACGGTTTCGAGTTTACCTTTTTTCATATGCTAAAAAATTGAAATGAAGAAAGGCTTTATATATATATATATATGTAATATATATATAGATATAGATATAATCTTTTAGAAGTCGGATTACAATTGCACGCTCTCTGCACCATGCATACACAGAAAGATATACGTTTACAATTTTTTTTTTTTTTAAAGTTTTTGAAACTACTTTGTTCTGTTTTCAAAATGCCAAGTTGGGGTTTTGCAGTTGTAGTTATTGAAGATGGGAAAATACTTGATAATGGTAAAATCGCATGTGGCTTTCACCATACATGAATTAAGTGTGTATACACTTTTATGCTATATATATAGTGGGACAACTTAATTTCAAATCTAAATGATTTGTTGAAGTAGGTGAAGAGTATAGTTGGGAAGTAACAAAGTTTCTATCCAATGTTAGAATTTAAATTTTGGAAATATATATATATATATATATATATGTACATGTGTGTGTGTCTGGAATTTTGATACTCCCATGCACGTTAGGCAACAGTGAAATTATTTTTTTGTTAATTAGATTTTATGTGACTTCTAAGAAGATTCTTAGTGATTTTCTTGAGCATTAATTGATTATAATATTGTGCGACATGATACAAACAAGAACTAATTAATATAGGGTTTTATTTTAAATCAACTGTTAGACACTTATATATACGTTTGATACTTAGGTTGAGTTTGAAATAAAATTGAATTTGATTGACTTTTCAAAAATTAATTATAATTTTTTTTTATTTTTTTAGAAAAAAGACAAAAAAACCAATCGTAAGGTACAATTGAGTTCAAAATGAACTCAAACACCAAATATAGGCTTATATTATGTTCTATCAGTTTTGAATATTTTTATTTTGATATGA
This sequence comes from Ficus hirta, assembly GCA_038430175.1. Classification (NCBI taxonomy): domain Eukaryota; kingdom Viridiplantae; phylum Streptophyta; class Magnoliopsida; order Rosales; family Moraceae; genus Ficus; species Ficus hirta. Next base: position 20,387,030 of record CM076597.1, on the reverse strand, counting down.
TTTTAATTAGATTTAACGTTTAAAAATATGTAATTCTGTGTTGGATGACTAAACTCGTGAGAAAGCGATAGAACAAGGACATTTTGAATTAATTCTCAAAGTCTTCTCGTATGAAGGTCTTCCTCGGATGCTAGATTTGGAACACTGCCAAAGTAATATAAAATAGTAACATACGTACACACACACAGATAGATATATATATATATATATCATGCATATATAACATCAATCACATTGTTTTTGGGGCTCACTAAACCATTAATTTTTACCGATATGTTTTCTTCCTTTTGTTTAGTCTCCAAGTTGCACTGCGCTGACCAGTAAAAAACACTCAAAAGAAAAAGGAAGACACTTTAAGGAGCGTTTATAGCATTATATATATATAGCAGCCAATTTATATGTACCCACCAACCAATGAAAACGGCCACATTTTAATCTTTCAAAATTACCCTCCTTAAAATATCTTTACGCGTGCAATATTTTCCAGCCCTTTTTCTCAGTAAAAGTTAAAAAAGTGATAAACAAACAAACAAACAAACAAATCGTAAAATATTTTTGCATGGGACAATATATGTCTTAAGAATAAATTCTCTGTCGTTTTCCTTCGCATAGACATATATATATATATATATATATATATACATTTATACATATATAACCATGTAAGCAAATTATAATTAGTGCATATTGGTGTGCAACGTGGAGCTTCGGTTTCCGAGCAAGTGTTTATTAACTTAAGTAATAATTAATTAGTCACATTGCTATAAAAAGTTAAACGAAGGAGAGCTAATTAGCCAAAGAAAATAGGGAAAAATACTGCAGGCCTAACCTAAGTGTTTTTTTTTTTTTTTATTTAAATTTTCCGATAAAAACAGTGTCAAAGACATGGTAAAAGGCAAGAGAAGCTCACAAACCAATGAGTAGAACTGTTGGTCCATTTGGCCTTATAACTATTCACAAAACTTCAGATCCTTTTGTCTATTTCTAATTTTCTATACAAAATAAAAAACTAATTATTATGTTATAATAATGCCCTATGCACTTCCATATGTCGGTAATAGGGACAAAGTTCAATAATCCATGCACATTAGCATAATTACAAAACACAGTGCTAATTAATTAACTTTAATTTGTTTAGAGCTTGCCTCTCATCACCAGTACTAGTTTCAGCATTTTCTTTTTATAATATTATATGTTCTTTATTTACTTCGCAATTTTTAAACACACACACATACATACACACATATATATATATATAATAATACTAGGGAATCTAATTCTAATCACAACTTTTTGAGTGCCAATTTATATATCATATTTTTATTGATTAATATAATTAATTTATGTGATAATACTTTAAATACTTACTAATAAAAGAACAACAACTCACATACCACATAGGTTGATCTAATCAATTTATATGATAATACTTTAAATACTTACTAATAAAATCTCTAACATTTTATAATATTAGAGAACAATTAACATCTACTTACCAATTAACAATTAACATCTAACATATATATACATATATACACACAGATATATAGATATATGAGAATCTTGGGCTAATTAACATAGACATGTCATCATTGTCTTTTGTTTGGTTTGATCATTAATAATTGATTTATTTCGGCCAGTTTAGTGTGGAAGAGAAGACTAGATTAAGCTCACTAAACTTGTTGTGTTCAAGATAACTCATCATGATTTGTGTTTTTTAGCTTATTCAATCCCGGCTTGCTGGCATTTTTGACATTATATTTATGCAATATTGTATTCTTGTTTGCTGAAAGCTCTGGATAAGAGTGGACGCCACTCTACAACTTCTTCATAAACAACTCTTATATATTTATATATTCATATATATATATATATTTTTTTTGAATTTTTTATACTTTTGACCATGCCTTACTATTTCAACCAATTTGATGGTGAAATTTTGTCGGATTTTTTCTTTAGGAATAAACTAATGTCAATGTCAAATCCTCCTTTTCAACCAAAGGAAACAAACATGAATATGCATGTGTGTGTCTCTGTGTGTGTATGTGTGTTTGTACATTTATATCCGTTTTCTAGAGTTGTTAATTGCAGAGCTAAAAAAATGAGAATGTTAAAGTAAAATTAGTAGGTTTAGTACGGAATGTAGGAAAAGAAAATGATTTTGGAACTTTATATGAATATTAATGCACCTTAACAACCTTAATTTGATGTAAAAACATGCGTTTATGTGAAAAAGAATATGATTATACATATTCATATGAATCATCATCATCAAGGTTTTAAGGATGCATTGAACATTTTCCTATGTGGGCCATTTTCATGACTTGCTTGATCAAGTGCTCCCATAATATAAAAATCAATATTGGCGTCTATGAACATGTTGTAAAGATTTTATGCTCAAAGATCATATATATATATATATTTACATATATATATATATATATTTACACATTTTTATATCTATAGTTCCTCTAAGTGAAAAAGCAAATGATCAGCTCCATTGTATTGCTTTTTATAAATAGTCTTTCGGCTTACAATATCTAGTGCTATTATATATGCACCAGTGATGATGGACAACGATATCTATGTGACATCTCCGGATTTAAATTAATCTAATTATATTTACATTTCACATAATTGGTGCTAGCTTTTAGGCATTAATAACAACCAGAAATTTTGAATTTTTTTTTTCTACATATCTCTTACTATTAAATATCTTTCTGTGTACATCCTTCAATACATACCACCAAGTTTCAGTGCAAACAATAAATTAAAATAATTTTTGTCACGCATATTTGTACAAAAAGCTGATAAAAAGATGATGACTTCCTTCCCAATAAAAGACTGGTGTCTTGGACAAGAATATAGCATCTTCCTGTCCTCTTATTTTTCTTCTCTATTGTTGCTGGAAATTTCTTGTCATCTGGTTTATCAGAAAATTTATTGGAGAAAAAAAAAAAAAGATATAGTTATCTGGTTGCCTCTCAAATGCTCCACAATTTAATGTATATATATTTATATTGTTGAAAGGTAGGTGAAAAAAATGAAAATGTAATCCCCTAATTGGCACTGTCGAATTTGAAAGGGACATGGTTGAAATTTATATTAGTAATTTGCTTTGGAATTCAGTGCTATTATCAATTTTAAAATTGTTCTTGCGTGACAAAAAAGCACGACTATATTTAAAAACTTCTACGCACCGCTAAGTTTGGAATAATTATACTTATTTTAAGCCTTGAAGTGGGATTAAGTCATTAATTAAAAAAATAATTATGTAATTTGGCTGCTGGTTGGTAGAGGTTGCTTGCTAGGTGGCAATCAAAATGCCAATCTTTATTCATGTTTTGCTGTTAAATTCGTTTTGTTATGGAGTGATCATATGCATTTCTGATCCATGATGCCCAAATTAAGTATAGTTTATTGCTCTTCTGGTTGCGAATCATGGGAATGAAAACCATGAATGGATATTGTCACTTTAATTCCATTTTGCACTACACAGGAATTCTCATATCTCTTTAATTAGTACATACTAAATCTCTTTTCTCGAGTAAAAATTTCAGATAGAGGATATCGTATTCAGATATTTCGAAAGGTATTTATCATTGTTACCTTCTTATAAACTTTTTTTTTCCCCTATAAGTTTCTAATTTTGGCGATTTATCTTTTGATCAACTTTCTAAATTATTGTAATAAGTCACATTTTGTTAAGTTTCCTTTAAATTAAAGATTTGCATAAGAGTTTATTTTAGATTTGAAAATTTTTTGTCGAAACAAGATTTTTCCTCTTCACGCGGGCTAGTTTTCTATCACTAATGTAACTTAAAGTTAAGTCAAATGAGATACATTACAATTATTTAGAAAATTCATGAAATAAATTGTCAAAATTAGAAATTTAAAGTGCTAAGTTGCCCAAGGGAGACAAATTAGATTATCCAAAAAATTAAGGTATTTTTGTGTTGTTTTCGGACATTTTATTGTCTATATATCTACTACAATATCCTAACTACTATAATGGGACTAATTCAAAATCAAGATATTAAGAAAAACATATTTTTTTTATCTCATTAAATGACTGGTAGTCTCTTAATATATATGTAATTACTCATTAGTAGCCACCGCTTTTAACCAAATTTCCTTTTCATCATCATCATCATCAAACAATAACTTTATCCCATGCATTATATTCCACTGAAAAATTGGAAGCCACTTTGTGGAAACCAACGATGAAGATACCCCCATTTTCTGCTTTTACATGATGGGTTTACTACTTTTTAATCATGGCCAAAGATATAGTTAATTATATATTCCCATGTAATAATCATCGGCTTAAAGTGGATTAGGTCATATGGATTATTTGTGTCTTTAAAAATTGCTAAGATCATAATGTTGGTGAAGCAAAAGAATAATATGAGAAACCTAGATCAGTAGAAATAAGATGGTCATTAGGTAGGCTTGCACTTAACTGCAAAAAATTGTTAGTTGTGGTGAATATATGCATGTGTTTGGCTAAACAACTCCAACCATTACTTCAATTGTTTTTTTTTTTTTTTTTAATCAGCTCAGTTTCACTTTTCATAATTCCGACTCTAATTTAAAAATTTAAACTTTAGAAGTCTATAATTTTATTATTCCAAATCAAAATGAGATAATTTTTTTTAATCACATAAAATTTCGAAACAAACAAACAAACAAGATCGGTGCGTATTCATATTCTTTTTTTTCCAAACACGTTCTAAATTTTTACTTTTTAACTTTAATCATCCAAATTCACAATTACAAAACTCAACTCAATTTCAATCAAAATAACTTTAATTTTTTTAACTAAGCAGACTAACTAAATGCACACATAGCTTATGTTTGGTTCTTTATCTCCAACTCAAAAATTCAATTCAGTTTTTATCTTTTTATGAAAAATCAATGAAAATTTTAATTAGTTTTTAAAAAACCAACAAATTCCAACATACAAATTTTAACTCAAACCGACGAATCAAATGGGACCTTAATGTTCAAAAGTTAGAGGCATAGATGCGGCACTCACACGGTTAACAGAGGGGGTCGACCTAGAAATGAGTTTTGTCAAAAAGTAAAGTGCAGGCTTTTTTTTTTTTTGCGTGGAAATGAGGTAAGCTTGATAAAAGTATGAAGCACCGTCAGAAAGTCACTGACGTTCATACAACCTTTACTTTACCATTTTTTTTTTTTTTTTTTTTTTTTTTTGTGGTACAAGACCTTCATACCATCTTTACGACATTATAACCCGGAGAATTTCAGGGTAGGACGTGGGAAGTATGAAAAAATGCACTGTGAATAGAAGTCCCATTTAATTCCACTAAAAAAAAAAGTTCATTTTAATTAATGATTTATTTGGATCACTTATAATATTTTGTATTTGATTTAAATATAATGTATGTATTTTAATATACATTTGGTTGTCATATTTTTATATTTTGAGTGCATGTATCTAATAGAATGTGTGTTTGGATATCGATATTAGAATACATTTAAATGCATATAAAAATACATATATTTTGGAAAAGATATGTATTGGAATGTGTATTCAAATAGTGAATAGTGTTTTGTATAGCGAGCGGATTCAAAAAGTTGTGTATTCAAATTAATACATAACACTAACAACCAAATAAATATTGTATCGTATTGAAAAATATGTATTTCAATTGAATGAGTCATCCAAAACACTAACAACTAAATAAATATTGTATCATATTGAAAAATATGTATTTCAATTGAATGGGTTATCCAAACATCCCATAAACCTCATATTTGTATTTTATTTTATTAATTTTACATACTTTTTAGTTTTATATGATTTAATCAGATTTAACGTATAAAAATGTCCTCCTCTTAAAAAATCTCCCATAAAAGGGCATCCCAAAGACAAATTTTAAATCTTTCCACAGACAATTTTTTCCATATGAAAGTCCCTATATTCATAGAATTAAACCGTCTATATATCCATGAGTACTATACAACATAAACTTAGAAAATTTTGGGATAAGATATGAAAAATACCATTATAGATAAAAGTATGTTTTCAAATCTCATATTTATCTTAAATTTTTTCCGTCTTACTTACTTCGCAATTTAATATAGATTTGTTAAATTTAACTTTCAATTTTATTTTTGATTATCGATAATAGCTGATGTTTTCGTCTAGCCTCCAATAATTGTGGCGACCATCTAAACATCACGTGGAGGCTTACATGGTGGCACAATCATCAACACCACGTGACGCTTTTATTTTTTTAGCTATCGCTATTGTTTTACTTATCTATTTCACAGTAATACAACTAGTTTACTATAAAACGCTTCCACCATCCCAAATCAAATTTTAATCTATGCATAGACAAGTTTTCCGTATGAATTAGTCCATATTTATAGAATTAGATCGTCTATCCATTAGTACTACTACTATTTATTACAATAAAACATGAGACTATAGGTCCGATTCATAGAACCTACATCCATCAAAATTTCTATTCAATATCGCAGACACATGATCTAATAACACTGCGCTATATATTTCCCCATAATACAAGAATATATATAAATATATATATATATATGGGACCTACACCTCCATATATATATTAGCCCAAGTGATCATTTAGATTTTAGATATAGGAAAAGTCCATAAAAGATGATGCAAATCATAAAACGTTTTATAATAAGAGGGACAAGGGGTCCAAAATACACCGTCAAATTGGTGCAATCACATAATACAACCAACTGGGGAGGGTCAACTCAGAGACAGTACACTTTGCGGTGGATAAACGCATCCAAAGAGACGTCTCAGTGACGGTCGGAGATTTTATTTTGTCAGCCTTCTGTTTTGGACACTTCACCCTTTTTACGTTTTCCCCCGTATATATATACACAAGTCTAAAGCATGTGCTATGACCATGTTAGATGCATTTGAAAATTTTTATCTACATATAGAAAATTTAATATAAATTTAAAAAATAAACCCACAAAAAAAGACCAAAAAATAAAAAAACAGAGGCATACAAAATACAAAAAAAAAAAAGATAAAAGGACTAAAATAGAAAAATTGACCAATACAAAAAAGGATTAAATTGTAAAAAAAAAAATGGGCCAAAATAAAAAAAGAAAATCGAAGGACTAAAAAGTAAATACAAAACATTGTCATCTAATACAAAAAAGGACTAAATTATAAAAAATAAAAAAGAATTAGGCCAAAATAAAAAATAAATAAAAAAAGAAAATCGAAGGACTAAAAAAAGGGACTAAATTGTAAAAAAAATATTAAAATTAGCTCAAAATAGAAAAATAAAAAATGAAGGACTAAAAAGAAAATACAAAACATTTTTGTTCAAAATGAACCGTTTTGGACGGAAACGCTTTGCACATTAAAGAACATTTTGCTTTCTATATATAGCTATAGATATATATATATATCCATTTATATATATAAGAAATATCTTTTATGCGGTACCGCATATCATGTAACATTTGTAACTTTCTATTCAAAAACTTATAGCTACTAATTGATTTATATGTAATTTCTTGTTTAGGATCTTATCGCGTAGTATTATTCAGATATTGGTGTAAAAGACAAATATCACTAAAAGAGGGAACTTCTACGGTGGGGGATGTATTTTTTCCTCACCGATGGGGTAAAAAAAATTTGGACCATAGATTGAAATCCAAGGGCTAAAAAAAGCTAAGGACCATCTAATGAAAATATACCCCCCACATAAAATCGCAACACTTACCCAGATTAAAAAATAAAAATAAAAATAACCCTGAACTCCTTCGGCGAAAGAAGCCTGCTCCATAGGCCATGGCGGTGGGGAATCAAGGCCTAGATTCTGGTGGATCATGCAGGTTGGGGGGGGCGGGGGGGGGGGGGGCGCGGCAGGGGAAAAACCCAAATCGGGGATCGCAGGGGTGAACACAGTCGCAACAGGGGGGAGGGGGGCAAAAAAAAAAAAAGCCCTACACTCCTCCGGCAAAAGAAGCCAGCTCCATGGGCCTTGGCGATGGGGAATCAAGGCCCAAATTCCTGTGGATCCGTCGGGTAGGGAGAGTGGCAGGGGCAAAACCCAGATAGGGGATCGCAGTGGGGATCGTAGTCGAGGGGGCGGCGAGCAGAGGGGAGCGAACCAGCCGCAACAGAGGGAGAGGGCGAAAGGGCTCGACGTCGGTCCGGGGGGGGGTGGGGGGAGGGTCTGGGAAATTTGCTGCTGGGATGTTTTTTTTTTTTTTTTAAGTATAATCAGATGTAAAAACTCACACCTTATTTTGGTATACCTTATTAATCTATCTGTTTCCATCCGTTGGATCTTACCACATTAATAGGGTAAAAATAATAAACTCCATTGTAGAATTCCCTAAAAATATCACATTAAAATCATCTAATTATTACAAATACACTATAAACAAGATACAAATAACATATAAAGAAGAGTGTCATATAACAGTCCCTCCCGATACCTACATATTACTCATTCTTTTACCTAATTACCCTGACTAGATCAGAGTCAAATTAATACCACACGCTTGCTTGTGGACAATGGACATGCCACATTCATCTCCACATAGGATTCCATCATTCTATTACTCATCATTTCCCTTTTTTTTTTTCCTTTTCTTTTTAATTCCCTGTTCCCTAGCAGTTTTCAATACTTCCAAGTTCGTCTTGTTCGGTCATTAATTTTTTATTCTTTTGTCTAGTATCAATTTTATTATAATTTTGATTAAATCTAATATTCGTAAATTGAGCATTATTAATAAAGATATCTTGTACTTTTAAAAAAAAAAAATCTTTTTTAACAGTGTGACATTGCAATTAATACTGTTAATTTTGACGAATGCATGTGGTCAGGTTAAAAGAATATATGCATGACAAAGAGATGGTTACAAATTAAATAAGTAAAAATGGGCCTTTTTTTTTTTTTTACTTGTATTTTTTTTTTTTTTAAAGTTAGGAGAAATGTATGATTATCAAAAGATGGTGACTCAATTTGTAATTCTTTTAACTACTGATTATCTCTTGGCCACGAAAGTAGCTTTAATATATGCATGTCTATGTGCTTCTGAGAATCTTTTCCAAGGCTATGCCCCCACAATACATTTCTTCAACATTCGCCTTCAATATGTCACAACAAAAGAGCACTTGACAAAGACCTTAGAATATTTCAATGGATTATTCATCATAACTAGCTCGAATTTTTTTTTCTTAAAAAGAAACCATGGAAAGGAACAGCTCAAAATGACTCAAGGGTAAGCTTCTCGCAGTAGAAAAAAATAAAAATAAAAACATACATTAATTCTTTGACCTTGTAATATAAATAGAGCCTAGGTTAGATATGACCTAGCTTTGTAGTGTCAGAACCTATATGTACCTCCCTCTATATTTATATATATAGACATATAAATATCCTTAAGTTGAACATATAAGGGTGAAAAAGATAGAACTAGGAAGACAAGTTGATGGTTTTATTTTTTATTTTTTATTTTTTATTTTTTTTTTTCAATTCCCAATCACATTTTTCTCAATGCGTCAAATGGTCTAACATTTTGGGGACCCAAAAAAATTGAGCGCACGAACTCTCACGCCACGGCTTTGATTTTTCTATTCTAATGGGTCGCATTCAGAGGGGACATGCAAATCTTCTTCTTCCTCTTATAGAAGGAAAACGACAGATCTCTCTTTTATCTCTCTCTCTCTCTCTCTCATTAAAAAAGGTTCTGCTCATCTAGTCATGAGGTGCTTCTTGGAAATGCTTGGCGTTTTAAGCGCATATATATATATATATATATATATATATAGTACATATCTATATTTGCCAAAGATATGGAAAATGGGTACAAAGATTCTCATTTGCATGGAGAAGAATGGGAAGTTTGCAATTTTGCTTAAAATGTATTTGGTCTTTAAAAAAAAAAAAGTTTAATTGACTATTTGAGTTATGGGAGTGGGACAAAAGAACAAATTTAAATATAAAAAAAAAAAAAAGGAAGAAAGAAACGAAATGAGATATGTCGATGCCATGTTTGATTGTTGGAAAGGTTTGGAATGTTCTATGTACATTGACAATATTAGAGCACCACCGTCTTGCATCTAATCCCGACCAAAGTAATTTGTGTTCTTTGTTTTATTTATGATTTTGTCCGATATAGAAACATATCAATGAATTAAAAACATGTTTCTTACCCTTAATTACTTTAGTGTAAGGAAATATATCAATGAAGCCTCCTTGAAGTTTCGTACAAATTAAAAATTGGGGAAGAACTAATTAATATTGTTTTTCTTCTTAAAAATACACGTTTCATCATGATGTTCTAGTTTGACCCCTCTTTAATTGGACTTTGGATGCCAATTTGTAAAATATTAAGCTTTTCAACTTGCAAAGATTCGACCTTATGGTGACAAATTATAATCCTTACCACTTTAGCTAGGTTGGAGTAATTTTATATCCACTTCACAATGTTAGAGATACTAATTTTGAATTCTCTAATTCTAGAGTTTTTAAACTATATTTGAAGTTGTGGTCTAGTACGTACAAACTCCATCTTGACCATCGATTGTGGTGACATAGTGGTACTCGTAAATACCTTTCTTAGATCTCCACTAATCCCAGCACTCTTCATGTCCTCACGTTAAGGTTCAACCTTAAATGTGGCATTTTATGTAAGAATTATAAGTCTAATAAGAGAATAGATAATAGGTTCTAGTATTGTTATGCTTTTAGTTTCACTATATTCCCAAATGAACTATAATTGGAGGAATAAGGGCATCATCAGTCCCCTATTTTTTAAAGAGAAAATTACCTAAATAGCCAACTTTTTTTTTTTCATCTATTAACTAACATGACACAAATTCCCTATTATTGATCAATAAGACATGAATTTTAGTAAATTTAGTTCAATTTTATGTAAAATTAATATAGTATTAATTTTTTATATCATGTTAATGTAATTATTTTTAAATTTGTGTCAGGTGCTTTCCCCCTGCCAAAAACAAACAACAAAAAAAAAAAAAGGCCCAAGACATGGGTCTTCTGAGTTTGACGTCGCAGCGTGGACCAAATACAAGGTTGGAAAGAAACTCTATGAACAAGGTCTAGTAAGACTACAGAAGCCAATATTTGGCACAACTTTTTTGGGCCTTAACGTGTGAGTAGGTCCAAAAGTTTCGTCAAAGAACAAGCCTCCTTTTCAGGCCAGTATTCAGTGAGCAAGTAGAAGCTTCTTGGGCTTGCCCATATTGGATTTTTTCCCAAGAAGATAAAATGACATCTGTGCAGGCGAGTGTGACAGTGTTTCAAGTGTCCTTGTCTGCATCCCCATCCTGGACCACTATCCACTCATTCACTGCTAGTGGTCTATGGCTGATACTTCTAGTGACTGCAATTTCCATCACTGTCTATACATGTATATATATATATATATATGTGTGTGTGTGTGTGTGTATGTATATTATCTGGATTTTGGTGGAAGTGATTCAGTCCATATCCTGTTTTATCCCTCCCATTCAAGTGTGAGAGTTCAATGTTCAAACTCTACTCAACATCTTAGAAATCACGAAGTTCATGAATGAGATGGAAATGACCTGACCCAACTCTACTCAAAAGACTTCACTCATGTTACGGCACACCCAAAGCCGCACAACTAATTGACAAATAGTGATCATAAAATGGAACTATGAGTATGGAATCCAAAAGCATCCTCGAAGGAAAAGAATGAAAGACATTCTTTCCCAGAGTTATAATTTTGCAATTGCATTTACTAGCTTGTTACAAATAATTGGGTGTGATCACATTTTCTTGTCTTGAGGGCCTGGGTGGAAAACTGTCAAGATAAGGTAATAAATCAATGTCATCAAAAGCTTAATTAAACTCCCACAAATAAATGTGATTTTACAGATGTACCACTATTGAACTTCTCCCTCTTTTCTTTGTTTTTTTTTTGGGTGGTGGGGGGGGGGGGGATTATCATTGTCATCCACCCCCCAATTCATTTTGTCATTTCAAAAATCTTAAAATTCATTAATAAACCGAAAAAAAAAGATCTAAGCTAGTTCTACTCAAAGTATGGATACATATTCCTTTCATGTCACCACACACCCAATGCCACACAATACATTGATTAGATAAGAATCATAAAATAAAGACTAAGAAATATTGAACATTAGACGCATCCTAAAAAGATACATGGAATAAAAAACGTCTTTACTGTTACACCAATTGATTCATGAAAAGTTCTCTAAAGTAATGATTTTGCACGTAGCATGTTACCATTCATCGGGTGTGGTCAAATTCGCCCTCCTCCTTCTCTATCTAACTATTTATTTATTTTGTGTGCAAAAAAAAGTCTTTGCTTCCTCGTAACTCAATTGTGCTGGCAAAATGTGCTGGCAAAACCCAACAGAAATTTGAGAACACGTATGGCTTTCTATTGCATCGTTTTTGCATCACGCTGAATTCTTCCTGCTTTGCTGTTTTTGGTTTGCTCTTTTTGTAATCTTCCAAACGAACCCAAAAAAATAGTGAGAAGAGAAATCAATTTGAAGGATGCTTCCCTTCAAGGGACAAGGCGTAGAGGGTAAAATAGTCCTTTCAGCATCATCGCCCAGCAAAGACCATGTGCTCCTTCTTTGATCACCACCACACTTTCAAAGTCCCCAGCTACAAAAATCAAATACGATTACTTTATATTACTCAGTCCACAAACTTATTCATAGGAAGCAAAAAAGAATCATCGGTGCCATATCATTCTCTATCACTTTTATCATAAGAAAAATCTAGGGAGCGTATCAATTGGAAAAAAAAAAAAAAAAACTCGACTCAATTCTATTTAGAAAAAAAATTTATTTTCATTCCGATCATCACAAGTCCAACACCAAATTGTGTTAGGACCTTAAAATAAGATTCTAGAATATCGGAACTTGAATCCATCCTACGAGGGGAAAAAAAAAAAATATCTTAACCGTTACATCAATTCATATGGACAGTTTATTATAGCTAAAAATGATTACTAATTCCAATCTTATTTGAATGTAGGTGCAAAATATAGTAAGGTATAATTTTGAATCGTCACATATTCAACTTATAATTTATTCTTTCATGGTTTTTGTGGAGAGAAAACTTGGGGCGTGTCAACCAATTCTTGTTGGTCCAGGTCCACCTAGCTAGCATCAAGACTTGGCCATACTTCCTTTCTTAAAACTTCATTCCCAAAAGCGTGTGTCAAGACTCAAGATGGACAGCTCAAAAAAGAAGACTAGAAAAAGGGTCGGCAATCAACTAGGGTGGTCAAAACTCAAGGGCTCAAAGAATCATAGGTAGGTAGAGTTATATATATATATATATATATGTATGTATATATATATATATATGTATGTATATATATGTAGAGAGAGAGAGAAAGAGAGAGACTAATCACAAGCATCCAACCAGAGAAAACCGAGTAACTTGCTTGCCTCAATATTCTTTATATAACATGTCATGTATATTTTGAGGCTGCCTTTGGTTTGTAGGATTATATAGGATTATTACTAGGGTTTGAATTGGATATTGGACTTGATAGAGTTAAAGTTTCGTTGTCTTATGTTTGGTTCGGAATTGGATTAGAAGTCTAAGAGTGGATAAAATAATATTTCTCTATTCATTTAACAAATAAAATAAATTTTTGAAAAAAAAAAATTAGATGGATGAGCATTGAAAGGAAAGAAAAGCGCTAACAGGAAATCTTATCCCATCTGTTTTATTGGGATAAAAAGTTATGGAATTAAATGAGTTTCTGACTCTGCAACTTGCATTAGATGGGGTCACGTGTTTTGAGTTCTTATTATGGTTACTAATCTAACCCCGCCCGACTTCTTTTGGGCGAATAAAAGACATATATATATTTATATATATTTTGAAAATGTGAATAAAAGAGTTACAATTTAAGTAATTGGGAGAGGTTATTCAATGCCTTTTCCTATCTCAGAGGAGGCACCAAACTTAACTCTCTCGGCTTGTTAGTTTTGTTTCCAAAGCTGAAATTGGAGATTACTTTTCACTAATTAAAAGAGTAAATAACTAAATACTAGCTACTAATCTTACATATATCAAGTTTTTCTTTTTCCCTTTTCTTTCATTTCGTTACTTCTGTGACTCTTCTAGTTTAGGATCCAAGAACCTGCTCAGCATGCGTCTAATCATTACAATTCCTAAAAACAACAAGATTAGACTTTGATTTTTGGTTATAATTGAACCATAAAGAGACTGTCAGTTTGTCGCCTTTTAATAATCTTTTCACTAATCTTTTTTTTTTTTAATTATATATTTTTTTCTAAGCCCAGAAAAGCCCTTTGTCCAATTCTAGGCTAATAGTCAAAACAACAGTTTTGACAGAAGTCGTACAAGAAAAGGTGAAATCTTGTGTGTTTTGGTTTGTCTATCACGTTGGTAAGACATCACTTCTGGACAAAGACGGCAAAACTGGTCTGCTCTCGTTAGCTACATTTGCTCGGGTGGATGGGATTTTTGACCAAATTTAGCCCTTGCTTTGTATTTAAGGAATACGGGTAACGGTTGCGGACCGGCTCAATGGGTGAAAATAGAGTATAAAGTTATACATAACAAGTTAAAAATTTGAGAGGTTATCTCTTAAGTTGACAAAGTGAGTATCCCCAGGACTACATTACATGTATATATATTTATATATATATATATATATTATTTTTAAAAGAAGGAATTGGATAGGGCTATTATATTGTTAACCCACCCCCCGCCGACCCAACTGTTTTTTTAATATAATAATTAAAAATGGATTAATAGTTCTTTATAAAACAACGTTTTGGAACAATGTGGAGCAAACCGTGATAAAAGTCAAAAAAAAAAAAAAAGGGCCGGCTTTCTGGAGTGCTCAATATTTCTACTAATTATCATTATATGAGAACCAAATATACTCGATTTGATTCTTATATTTTCTAATATTATCATAACACATCAATGACAGTATTATTTCATATCAATCCATGTTGTCACATCGGTAATTAAAATATTTTAAGGGATATAATATGAATTGAATCCCTATTGTAAGCATGATTCACTATGAAATCACAGTGTCCTTAGAATCTCAATAGTTTGTTTTCTCTCATTATTATTTTTATTAAGTATGGGATAGAGCTATTGCTTGTTCCAAATTAACCATAAAAAACCGATAAATCTTTGTGGGTTTTTGTCGTTTTATCTCTTTTTTATTTGTCATTTTTCTATCATAATCCTTTTATCAGCTTGCTAAAAAGTCAGACAAGTTCAAAATAATAATAATAATAATAATAATAATAATTCCCCCTTTGTTAGAGAGAGACACAAATTAAGGCAAAATGTCAAGTCCAAGTCTGAGAGGTTCAAAGTTTATCGTTTGCCCTCATCTGCCCTGGATAGTATGAATTTTGTTTGATAGAACTCATCTCCGTTACAATTTTCTTTTTCATTATTTTCTAAAAATTTGGTATTATTCTTTTAAATTATATGAACCAACATTTCATAGCTCATACTAGGCAGGTAAGCCAACTTATAAGAGATATTCGGCTTTATTTGACTCCAACTAAACTATATTTTTTTCATCTTAATTTTTATCTTTTTCTAAATAATCAACAAAATTTATAATTAATTTTTAAAAAATCAACCAAATTCAATTAAAAAATTTCATCTCTAACTGATAAACCAAACACAAGTTTTGCTT
The DNA here is from genome assembly GCA_038430175.1 of Ficus hirta. Taxonomy (NCBI): domain Eukaryota; kingdom Viridiplantae; phylum Streptophyta; class Magnoliopsida; order Rosales; family Moraceae; genus Ficus; species Ficus hirta. Next base: position 20,371,307 of record CM076597.1, on the reverse strand, counting down.
CCCCGTGAATAACAAATTAAAACAAAAAACAAAACAAAAACAAAACAAATCCATATTCCCTACTTTTCCAAAAACCCATAAAATAAAATAAAAAAAAAACATTTTCTGACAGTCTTTAATTTTCCCAGCAGTCAGGGGGGCAGTATCCTCCAACGGCTAGCTCCTAATATCCGTTGGAAAATAGCCGTTACTTCCAACAAAGATTCACATATTTATTATTGAAATAATACCTCTTATTCTATGAAAATATGTATTAATTATTAAATTAATTTTTTTAATTATTCAATCTATTAATCCAATTTAAAAATAGTTAACACGTGAGACAAACTCATTTTAATCATAGATCAAACTATTAAAAATTTAATCTAATAAATTAAAACAACAGTTTCCAAGAGGTTCTATCATAAAAATTCGGATGAAATTATACAAAACATAAAGCATGACCCATGACCATTTCGTTGAAGCAATGGCTTCAATGACCATTTCTTTGAAGCAATGGCCATATACACTATTATTCTTAAAGGAACCGCTTTAGAAGCTAAAGGCTGTGAACCTTTAAGGCTGGTCTCAGAATCACAGATCAATATTCCAAAACCTTTTTCTGGATATGGATAAGAAAACAAAAAATGGAACAGAAAAATAAAAAATAAAAATAAAAATTGGTATTGCACAAAACTTGAAGACAAAGGAACAAAGATGAACATAAAGAAAAATGACAACAAAATGCAAAGAGAGTACAAAGAGAAACTTTTTAGTTACAAACCTGTTTTTAAATAGGGTATTTCCCTGCCTAAAATCAGCTAAATTTTTTTTTTTTTTCCCCTTCCTTGTCTTATCAAATTCTAATGGAAACAAACAAACTTAGAATACACCAAATCCAAACACCCTTATATATATATATATATATATATATAAATATAAGAAAAGTCACCTTAAATACATCATCACACAAGCCTAATCATCAGAGGTTATCAGCAAAGGGAGGCAACTATTATGATCATCAAATTCATTGTATGGAATCTATGTTCTTACTCAGCTCCTCCAGCTTCTTCAGCCTCAACTTCTCACTTTCACTCACCAGCTGCTCAATATGGTCATCCAAAAAAAAACAATTTCAGTCACTTGTATCAAGCATACGCGTAAAGGCACCGAGTAACCATGCAGTAGGGTATGAAAAAATATCCTCCCGGTTGGACACGGTTTTAAACCGTTTGGTCGCATGAAAATCATATCGGATCGGGAAAGTATAAGTAACGTTCGTCTAAAACACCCCCTTTTTTTTTCATACCCTACAGAAAGAAATTCGCATAATAATAGCTTTGGCACTAACCTCCATTAGTTTGGTAATCAGCTGTACTTTTTCCTTGTTCTTTTCGTTAAAGGCTTCAAGGGCTTCCTTGTATTCTTTTTCCTGTGATATTATTATGATAATAAAACAAAACAAAACAAAACAAAACCAAATCCAAATTTAAGTGGATGTGAAAATTCAAAATAAAATAAAAATAGATAAAATGCCGTTTGGATTAGAAAAATATGGTAAATATCAACCTTCTTTTGGCAGGTGTGACCTAGTGGCTTTAATTCTTTGTTAACTGCATCAATCTTCTTACGGACCAGGGAAACTTCCTTCCTCATTGGATCTGCAAGCGCTTCAAGCTCCTGAAAATTCCATAATTCTTCAATTAAATCCAGAAATAAAGGATTCACATATATGAAAAAGGGCAAAAAAGAGGGGAAAAAAACAACCCAATTATCCATACAAGCCGAGAAAATATATGACTTTGTCGTGCAGACACAAATTTAAATGAAATTATTTTACTAATTCAGCCCTTAAAATTCCAAGTTTCTTTTCCAATGAAACCAACAAGGGTGAAACTTTCCCGGTTAATAAAATTTTAATTACCCAGATCATGAATTTTGCTTAATCAAGACAATTTTACTCTCCTTCTAACCCAAAAGTCGAAGGAAAATCACATTTTTTAACCAACAAAAAAAAAAACCCTAAACTTTCTTTGACCAAATTTTTCTCGGAATCAAATATTCACTATTTATAAATCTAGCTAAAACCCCAAATAGCTGACAAAATTTTTCACACAAAACCAAAAACGGAAAAAATAATAATAATAATAATAAATTAAATCTCCCAACTTCTCGAGGGGAAAAAAAAAAAAAAAAAAAAAAACCTTCTTTCTCTGCTTCAAAAAATGTTTTATCCAAATTCCCTTCAGATTCACAAAAATTTCACCAAAAATCTCCAACCCCATAACAAAAATTAAAAGAACAAAAATTCTAACCAAACTTCAACCCTAAAATCTCTCGAAAAAACCTACCCAAAAAAAAACGAAAAAAGAAAAAAAGAAGACAAACCTCACGAATCATGGCCAAGCGCTTGGTCTCCTCTTCGACGCGACCCAACTGGGCCTGAACTCGCTCTCGGACCTCCATCCTCTTCCTCTCGATCTCCTCCTCCTTGGCTCTGAACGTCGAGAGCGCCGACCGAGACATCTCCTCGTCTTCTCTGGAGAGATTGCTGCTGTTGAAGCTCAGACTTCCCGAGTTCTGAATCATCAATTGCTGTTGCAGCTGCTGCGACTGCGACTGCTGAGTTTGCTCTCCCGTCTGCATCCTCTCTCTCTCTCTCTCCTCTCTTTCTCTCTCTTCCAAACCTAACCCTTTGTTGCTGCTCTTCTTCTTCCCACAGAAACCCAGTTTTTCTTTTCTTTTTTTTTCTCTGGGAATTCCTCTCTGCTGTTGTTGTTGTTGTCGTTGTTTTTGTGTTGTGTTATCCTCACTTTCTTTTCTTTTCTTTTCTTTTCGTTTCTTTTCTCTCTCTCTCTTTTTCTTTTGCTTTTGCTTTGAAATGATGGGTAGTGCTCTGTTTCTTTCTTTCTTTTCTTTTCTTGCCCTGTTTTGAGTGCTTATAAGCAAGCCTGCTGGCTCTAAGTTTTCTAAAGTTTCTTATTTTATTTTTACCACTCCCAACTTTGCTTTTTTTTATTTTTTATTTTTATTTTTTTAATGGTGTTTAAAATAATTTGTAATTGGACCATTTCTTCCCCTTCCCCTCCCCCCACCCTCGACCTTTTTTTTTTTTTTTGGAGTTAAGACCATTTCTTTTTTTGTTATCTAATATGATATTTTTTAATATCTTATTTATGAGATATGATTCTGTATTTTTTTTTTACGGAAGGAAGAGCCAAATACAAAAAGAGTAATAATAATTCATAATATAAAATTTTAAATATAATAAAAAAACATAATTAGATTTATGACCGCACATAATATAAAAACAATTATTCTTCTTTTTCCTCTTTCTTTCTCTCACTGTATAGGTAAATCTGTTATTAATAAATTTATTATTTATTAGAAAATAGATTTATTATAAAATTTAAAAATTAATGTGTAAATATATCTTATAATTTATCTTTTTTTTAAACCCTATTATAAATGTTAAAAGTAGTTATACATACTTATATATGTTACAATTTTTCCTTTTTATTTTTATTAAATTTAATATTCATAAACGTCCCTACTTATTTAATAAATAAAGATAAAAAGAATTTTTTTTTTTTTGGTAGCAAGAGATAAAAAGAATTTACAAAAAGGCACGTGGGGATGAAATGACCCTACTGCCAGCCACGGATAAAGGAGCAATTTTGCATCTAAGACAGTTCAAAATTTGTCTCTATGAAAACCCACTTTGCTAAACTTCTCTAAGCAACTTCAAAACATTTCATTTTTTCAAGCAGAAAAAAAAAAAAAAAAAAAAAACCCTGTTGTGATGGATGATGCACATTCAACAGTAGCAAATGGTTTTCAAATACTAGATTGTATTAAATTAAATATATATCTATTTAATTACAAAAGTTATAAATATTAAAAATGTCGCATATATAATTTTAAAAAAACGAGACATCTTTTGGCATTATTGATTTTTCATAAAGTGAATTGTTTATATATTATGTCCATTACAGTGAGACTACTCAATCTTCTCAAAAAGAACGAAGAACTTTACATGATAAAAAGTTTCATAAATATGGTTAAAAAATTTAGGTAAATATGATGATTTAGATATAAACATGCTCAACTAAGTAACAAATTTCTTACCATAGAACTATTTTTAAACGATTTTTCCAAAAATGTAATTAGACATTTTCATAACTTTTTTTTTTCTTCCTTTTGTTTATATATATAAATATATATCATACAGATATATCTTTTATATATATATATATATATATGATAAACTGCACAATTGTGATGATTGATCTGCCTAGTTAAAGTTGTTATTTTCTGAGTTGGTAGATGGATAACTTCAATAAACTGTTTCGGTTAATTCACCCACATGGGATGACTGGACAAGCAACTCATCTAAAGTACTTGTATTCTTCACCAAATAAGGTTGATCAACGTGTAAATAATTTTCAATGAGGTTTTCGTCATAGTTATAAACTCACTAACCAATTCAATATCCCACAAACTATGGTCCAAATGAGAGAATGTTTTTACATCCACAAGGGTGGATGGGTTAGTAAGGGTGGGTTTGCGAGCTTCTCTCCTTCGTCCATTAGACTTCGACTCTCGTTGTCTGTCCTTAAGTCTCGCTCCAACTTCGGCTGTTGAAACATAGTTTAGTGATGACAGAATAGACGCCATATGGTCGCCTAAGATAAACTAATATTAAAAACCTATCTTCTTGTTATATCTAGAGAATGAAATTCCTACTTATGAGACTGAAAATCTAAAAATAATGGGATCATTTTCAGATATTTTATATTTATAATAAAAATGAGAGAATGTTTTTGTCCATTTTCCAGAGATAAAACTCCCCATTCAATTGGGCTCCATGAATTGGAGGAGAAGGACAAATGACATTAAAAGGGTTTGGTACTAAAAGGGAAAGAGAAGAGAGAGAGAGAATCTTCAATATAATGAAGTTGATAAGGTACTACTACTACCACACCTCCAAGTCCCATCTCCCAACCCAAAAGAGGGAGTATGTGGTAAATATTTGCTGACAATTCCAACACCAATAAGGGGGTAGGGGGTGTGGGTTTCATCTCATTCTCACGTGTTGTGTTAACAACGACGGAGTCAATCTTTTTATATATTGAAAAACAAAATTTTTATGAGTATTTATATAAAGATAATCAATTTTTAATTAAAAAAAATGAGAGAAATGTAAAATAAAATAAAAAAAATACAAATTCGCTTAACATGAAAAACTTCATTCGATCATGGATGACTCTGTCTATAACCGTTTCCTTGAGAAAAACGTTTGGTGTGGAGGTGGACCAAAACGGTCACCTACACACACACACACACACACGAAAACACAACACAAACGGAGAAAGGACATAAGATGCCAGAGAGGCGTGAAAGCGAAGGTGAGAAGTTGGGGAAAAAGCCAGTGGCGGCAGATTAGCTAACTTTTTTTTTTTTTGACAAATATACCCTCCTTTACAGTTTGGACCTTCAAAGCAAGGTTCCTTATTGCCATTATCTCTTTGTTTAATCTTCTTTCTAACTTTATAACTATTTTAATTATCTAATATTCTTTTCCTTTTTTAGTTTTATATTGCTGTCTCAACTTTTTGGTGAAATGACAAGTTACCCCTTAAAGAAAATGGTAACGGTTGTTTAAATTTGATGAATGTTCACCCTTGTGCTGATGTCACATGAGTTCGTTTGAAGAGCAAGTGACCAAAATTCCAAACGATGAAGGAGAATAATGTCATGTCATGAACTCCTAAATTTTAACACCTTTTATCAATTTCGGGTATGCTGTAATATTTATGCTCCGTTTGATGATTCAACTCAAACTTAAATTTTTCATCTCAGTTTTTGTCTTTTTCTGAAAAGTCAACAAAAATTATAACTAGTTTTTAAGTCAACCAACTCCAACTTAAAAATTTCAACTACAACCATAACACCAAACAGAGGCTTATTAAACGTAAGAGATGTTTGTAAAACTAAAAGTTAAGTGGTAACCGGTCAATTTATTAAAAAAATATATATGAGGGCAAAACTGTCAAAAACCTAATATAAATAAATAGGTTAATATGTGGCATGAAACAGAAATAATATATATATATATATATATTAGAAATAAGTAATAAAAATAACGTAAATATTTGGTAACTTATAAATTTAGAAATAATAGATATCTTTCTTTTTTAAGACTAATTTGCCCGTCAAGTAATTTGAGCTTTGAGGGAATTGGGTTTTTAATATGGTGTTAAGGCAAGCACGTACTCCTTAATATGCCTTTGATTATTATCACATAATAGGCAATTTTTGAGATATGTTTATAATGTCAGCTTATCTTTATAACATATATAATTGGTTTATTGACATCATTCTTTTTCCAAATTTCATAAATTAGGTGGCGTGATTGAGTCAAGATGTGCTTTTAAATATTATTTTACAAAACGACACATTAATAATCCCCTTCTTAATGGGTCTCAAGATTCAACTTTTCTATTTTCCTACCCCTTCCTCTCCTTTTCCAAGCTGTGATGTGTGGTGTGGGGGACCATCTCACTATTTGACAATCTATATATATATATATATATGTGTGTGTATCTATATATATGTATATATGTTTTGTGGGGTAACTATATGAGAACAAGAATTTAACATGTTGGATATGAATGGTGGAGATCATAGGATCCAAATCATAAGACCCCAGGAATCTCTTTCTAACCCATTAGATTTATGGGGTTTACCCCTCTAATTAATGGTGGGTGATCAGTGCACCCATTAAGCCTTACCCAAGCATGCCATTTTTCTTAATTTTTTTAATGATGATTTTTTTTTTTTTTAAATAGCTGCAAAGACAGGAAGTTTTACCTAATGCCAACCTCAGTTTGAGAGCTTCTTCTTTAAAAAATAATAATAATAATAATAAATACATAAATAATAAGAGGAGTGTCACTTATGAACTCAATTGCAAAAAATAAAAAAAAAAGTGTGTGATGTCATGCCCACATCAGATTTTTTTAAGTATTTGCATTTTTTATGCAAATATTTTTGGTTTGGGAAAATCTCAGCAACATCGCCGTCCAACAATATCTATTGAATCTTTTGTTGGGTTGGCAGTTAAACCAAGTAACCAACCAATATCAACTGTCATTCGGAAATAATAATAATAATAATAATAATAAAATCCCAACATTAACTGTTTCCTTGAGACTCTCAGCCCTAGGTGAACCCTTTATGATTGGAGGAATTTATGAAATTGGTGGGCATTGTTTTGGACAATGTAGAATGAAGAATTTGATAAAGACCACGGTCTTCAAAAGTTTCGATTTTATTTGTAACATATAAAAGTAAAATATGATACCGGTTCGTGATGAATAAATTTCTTCTGGTTATATTTTTAAAGTCATTATCATATAAAATAAACCCTCAATTTTTTTTTTTGAAAAGGATAATTGTATTTCAAATCAATAAAATACAAATACCAATACTTTGAATGATCTCATAATACAAAGAAATTTAACATCAATTACAAATCGGTTCCGTCAGTAAATTCTAATAAAACACACAAAGGGGTAAAACGTGTACAAAATCCAACAGTGGGAAATCAAAAAGACACATTAATCATCGAGCACGCATATGACTCTTTCAACAATACCGCTACAATCGATGGAAAACTCCGATCAATCAGGAACAAGAGACCTATAGCAAAAAGGTCATCCACAACACCGCATAAAATTAATTTTAACATATTGGACACCCAAACAATACAAAAGCATGGGGAGACCACTTCCGTTATTACAAAATAAGTACAAAAACATACAAACAAAACATAATGCGGAAATACCATTGCCTTTATTTTAAACAAATAACTATAATAAAAATGAGAAAAACCCCAGATACCATGGATAATACCTCTGGTGACAAGTCAACAAACACGACCAAAGAGACCAAAACGTATTTCATCCGACCATGAAGCCATCCCTCCCACCAAAACCATCATCATGGAGTCCAAAACATTTTCTCTAGGGCCAGTAGTCAGGTAACTAACCAAGAGGCGACACCGGGCTCCAGCCCCAAAAGAGAAATACGAACAGCGTAAATCCTAACACACAAGAGAGAGAAAAATAGAATGATGACCTTTTTCATAAACCCCCAATTTTAATATCACAATATTATAAGTTATAAGTCTACAAACATAAAACACACCTACAGGGGTGAATGGGTTGGCAACGGTGGGTGACTTTACTAGTTTCTCTCTTTCGTCCACCTGAGTTCGATTTCCATTTGCCTCCCCTTAGATCTCGTTCTAATTTCGACTATTAAAGCATGGCTTGGTGATAGTAAGGTGAACCCCGGAAGACCGACTAAGAGAAACTAGTATAAAAAACATGTCTTCTTGTCAAACCTAAGAAAAAGAGTTCTGTTTGTGGGGTTGAAAAACCTGAAAATGAAAGGACCACTCTAAGGGCCTGTTTGGTGCACAAGTTGAGTTTGAGTTGAGTTGAAATTTTTAAGTTTAAATAGTAATTTTTGTTGACTTTTTTAAAAAAGACAAAAAACTTTTTCAGAAAAGATAAAAAACATGATAAAAAAAGTACAGTTTAGTTTAAACCGAACTTATCAACCAAACGGGCCCTAAATCCTAATTATTCAAGGAAAAAAAAAAAGGTCTACAAACGTTAAAGGATTCATGAAAATCTAAATTATATTCCAAATATTTGGGATGTACCATGTAACCCAAATCTCAATCATTAGTTATTTAAAAAAAAAAAAAAAAAGATGCCAACCATTTAAAAGAAAAATGTTAGCTAAAAGTTGAAAAAAAAAAATTCAACAAATGAGAATTTTTTTTATATATTAATTAATAAGATTGTATTGTTTGCACTATTGATTCTTAAAATAAAAAACAAAAAATAAAATAAAATAAAAAAGTATACCTATATTAATTGCACGCCCTCTCAGCATGTCCCACCACCTAAAAGGAGTAACGGTTATTAGCAAAATTGTCTGCTAATTCTTTTTCACCAAAAAACAAACAAAAATAAAATTATGTCAGTTTTTTTTTTTTCTTTATTCTTTTCTTCAGTGCAATTATTTCAGTTGTGAGCAACACAATGATTTTTACGCTTTAGTTATCCAATTTCCATTCTTTTTTTTTTTTTTTAAGATTTTGTTGTCCAACTGTGATTTGCTTGCACGTATTAATTTTATTACGACAATTATGATAAGCAATTGGGAAAGTCTTTTTTTTTTTTTTTTTTGGCCTTTTTAAGAAGCATGAGAATCAGAAAGTTGTAAGTTGTTAACTTTTACTTGAGTAACTATGGTATAGCTTATTATAAGAAATCATTAAAAAAATGCTCTGTTCTCAAATTGTTTGCTTTCAATTTTAAAAAGCTTTAAAATAGGCTCGTCATTAATGTTAAAACCATCAAACCGCAATGTCAAATTGTTCAGCTGGTTATGTATAATAAAGTGGTCTTTATTTGAGTTTTTCTTAGATCGTGATTTCGTAAAATTGAACTGTTTGTTTTAAACCGCTTATCTTGTCATGTATTATTTTTTTTCTCTTACATATGTGTTAAATATGATTGGTGCTTGATATTTGATGTCTTTTTTTTTTTAAGCCTAAAAAGTTAGTAAATTGATTATACAAAACATGTTAAAAACATAAACTACAAAAATATACCAAAATATATATTTGAAAATTTTCTAATGTTTTTAAACAAGGCCAAGAGGTCCAAACCGCTTATAAAACGCATGCAAGTCGTTTGCCATCAAACCACCTCGCCTCTCATACAAGGAATCTTGATCTAATTTTTTTTTTTAATTTATTAAACCGATCTTTTACAAAACTTGACTGTCCCCCCACTTATATATGCACGTACTTTACATGTCTTATATCAAATAAATTTTTACACAAGTATAAACAGTAAAAAATAAAAACAACAATTATATTATGATAGGGTAAAAAAATACTTTATTTTTTTTAACAGAATTTTGAACTGTTAACTTATATTGAAATCACATTAAAACTTCGAAACTATACTTTTATAACAAAATTTAATAGACATAAGACGTTTTAAAACTAGGAACCACTGAAATAATATGTTTTTTTGTATCCAATTACAAAATTCTCCCAATAAAGTTAAAGGAGTGTTTACTCAAGGGCGTTTTAAAACTAGGAACCACCCACTTTGGATTAAGGAAAGCATATATCTATACCACACATCTCTCGGTATTGATTGGTGAATGAAATGAATGAATTATCAAATTAATATATATATAGTCTTAATAAGTTCACATTATTTAAGTCAATAGTTATTAAATTATAAGGACATTTTAATTATTATATTAATATGAGTATATTTTTATAGGATTAGTAACACTAGAAAGGAAATTAGATTTGTTTCCTCTTTCCACGTTTGACTGAATAAGTAAACACCATAAAATAAATCAATTATATTACTTTTTTTCATTATTTTTACAGTCATTGTCAATCTTATTATCTTTCCATTTTTTTTTTCTTTTTACTGTTCCATAAACATGCCCTTAAATCATTACATGAAAATAAATTCCATGTAGGACCTAAAAATTCTAAAGCTAAGAAAGTGCTAGACAACCCTTATCTATATGTTAGAAATTAAGTCGTAAATCCATGAAAATCATGCAAAAATAATGTAATAAATAATGTGAATATTTGTTGTCACATTAATAATACACGGAAAGCAATGCAGTTATTTCTACCGAAAGCAATGCAGATACACAAAAGTTTCAAAGTAGTAAAGAAAAGAGATTCCCGGACTAGTATTGAAAGAAAAGCTTAATAAAGAAAGAAATGTTTTGACGCCGCTTTCAAACCGCCGACAATAATGGCCACTCTATATATGCCAATTTCTAATTATTATTGAGCTTAAAAGAACTGTTATCTTACCACCCCAACTATTCCATGCTTTCTTGATATATATATATATATATATATATATGTGAATTTTCTTCTATCCGGTGGAACGGCTGTCTTACAATATAACTCATGCAAAGATCGGTACAACTCGGGAAAACATCGATACAACCCGCTAGAGAGAGATAGATAGAGAGAGAAAATGAGAATTTTCCCGTCCGATAGTACTACACGGGAAAATTCTCGTGTATATATATATATGTATTTTGGATAGCAGTGCTCTTTTAGGACTCGAATCTAAACCATTCATGAGCATGTACTAATCAATGGAGCCATATTTTTTTTAGGGCACAAAACTAAAGATTACTTTATTGGAATATATAATTAAAAATTTTAATTGTTAGATAAAATTTATTTTATGCTTTTGTAAAAAATTAAAAATTTTAAAACCTGAGTAAGAGTACTTGTCTTCATAAATTTTTTTTTTTTAATTATTATGTGACTCCGACATTACATGCATGCGTAATTTTGATAGCTTTTTATGGATGCATATATAATCTTTTTTTAATTGTGAAACAAAACTAGAAATTACCTCCAAAGGGGCTTCACATCCCCACAAGAAAAGTAGCTGTGTCTAGAAAAGGCGTGTATTATTATTAAATCCTTTGAACAACTTTAAACAAAGTTATTCTTAGTTATTAACATTTAAGAACTTTAAAGTTATATGTATATATAAAAATTGATTAAAAATTAAGGGAGATAATTAGTATTAACAAGCTGCCATACGAGCACATTATGGATGAACAACGAAAATGCGCATCATTTCTGAAGCCATATAAGTCTATTGAAAAATGACTTACCAAAAAAAAAAATATATTCTAAATGAAAAATGGATAGAATAATAAAACGTCAATAGGAGTGAAAATTGACTTGGGATCTGCCATGAAACCTGTCCAGCTCCAAGACACAGATTAACGGCTTCTATGGTCCACAATATTTCATATTATTTAAGCAAGATAAATGCACATTTTAGAAGGACAGAAAAAAAAAAAAAAAAAAAAGCAAGATAAGTCAAACTTATTAATATATATAAAATCGCAAAATTTACATTATACCTGTTAGTAAACAAAGTCAACAAGCGAGAGGGAAGATTTTGGATGAGAGTTTTCAAATTCGAAATCTAAAGTTTTTTTTTTTTTTTTTTATAATAAGTAGAAATTACAGACTCACAAAAATAAATAAAAATAAAATAAAATATCTTGTAGTTTCCTTGTTTGGCCCATCAGAATCTCTTATGAATCTGGGCAACACTAATTATATGTACCTAATCCAGCATAATCTAAACAAAGACCATTAATTAAAAGGAATAAACAAGAAAAATTAAACAAACAGCACTTTACAGCTTGAATCCTAAGCGATGTTATGGTTGAAATTGAAAGCCACCGAAAAGGGAAAAAAAAATAAAATTAATTAAAATAAAATAAAAAATCGTGCGATTGTGACTCATCACAGAGCGATCCATCTCATATGGCTTTGAAAAACGACAGTGACGTTTGTCATTTTGTTAAACTTTTTTTTTTCCCCCTTTTTTCTTTGTTGAAATATTGCCATTTTTGTTCAACATTGCTTGAATCATTCTAGTGTCTTTAGCCTGTTAATGCCAATCCAGTTGACATGAATCAGACGAATTAAACGAAGAATAGATCCAGACTTAACTCATTAAAAAAAAAAAACTAGTTCAAGAAAAAAGAAAGCACTCAATAACTTAACATTGTGTGACAAATAAGAATAGATGAGAAAGCACTCATCTATTGTCAATGCCTAGCGTGCTATGCAAATGGGCCGTGGTCTAAACCCACCATTATCCGTAAATCTAGTTCTGATGTCATATTAAATAGATTTGAATATAACCCGTCCTCAAAAATTAATTTGATGATGAATGTATATAGCGATGTGGATAAATTTACAAGATAACTATATATATATATATATTTGGAGCCTGTCAAATTGTCAATTTCTTGTGGTCACGTGGGAGGTTAGACAACTGGCTGATTTTTACTTGTAACACCTTCATCTGTAGAAGTGGCTTTCAGATGATCAAATTGATACAGACAATAATGAATCTGGGCAAACAAGTGGCATGCGTGGGAGAACCATTGGGTTTTTGGTCCCCAAAGAGAGGAGAATTTAAAAAAGGTTGATTAAACTCATTAATAAAATTGTGGTTTTCCAATCACAAACAACATGGAAGGCCCAATTAGGTTAGTCAAGATCAACAAAGGGACTGCAAAACCCAATAGTTGGCCTGATGTTGTTGTATTACTTTCTATATGTGTAATAGTACAAAAACAAAGATCCTTCATAGACATGAGTATAGCTATAGTTTAACGGTAATTACACATCTAATTTCATTATAAAAAAATATATATATTAAGTTTGAATCTCTCATCCTCTAATTCAAAAAAATAAATAAATAAATAAAAATAAGAATCATAAACTTTTTTTTTTTTTGCAAAGAAAAAAAAGGGAATTATCACTTTAAAAAAAGGGAAAAAAAAAGGAACGTTACTCAATTTTACTCTAAAAATGCTGTCAATTCCAGATTATATCACCACACATTTCACGGTGTGTTACACATTGGTCGAGCAGTGATTCTAAAGTGAAGTTACCGAATATCGAATCTTTAAAAAAAGATAAGAAAAGACATACTTATTACTGCATCAAATTCATCATCATAATTCGTGGCGGTTTTTTTTTTTTTTTTTTTGGGTACCTATGGGCGTTACTCATGCCATTCATGTTGAAAAGTGCGTGAATCCCCATATTTTCAAGGTCCAAAAACAGTTGAATTACTTTGGAAATAATGATGGAGAGGTGGTGGCGGTGGTTTAGAATGCGCAACATAGGGGCTGTTCAAGTCCAATAATCCAAATGGGCTGTAGATATTCCGAGGCCCAATTGAAAATGCAGACATTGAAAACGATTCCCGGCCCAATTCCACTTTTTGGACATCCTAGCTCATAAGATGTAAGAAATGTTTGTGAACTCGTAATGACAATGGGGCGGGACGGAGTGGAGATGTCAATTGGTCAGGGTGTCCATTGAGCACGACAGCATGGCACCATATAGGCACGATTCGAGATTATCTCGGCCTAGGGTGAGCAAGGCTCATCTAATTATTTTAGTTCGGGTCACCCGTGAAGGGGAAGCAAGGACTCGGGGGCTTAAGCTCCACCTCAACTTTTATTTTTACAAAATGTACCTTATAATTTTGAATGAAATTTCGTAAAAAATCTCTTTAAAAAATGAAAACTTGCTCGTAATATCATCTAATTATCCATCACATAATTATTAGTCTCGCGATGAAAAATTCTGATTCCATCATTGTTTGGGTTGCTAATTACTTAACTATAGAGTACTTGGCTTTTAAGTGCAAGTGCAACTAGCATTTTTTAATATATTTATATAAAGCAACAGATTCGTATATTTATATCATTAGTAGAGTTGTAAGGCTGCATCTGATCTTAAAAGGAATGAATTAAAAAGAAAAAAAAAATGCTTGTTGTATGGGGTGACGTAGGTTAAACCGGAGTCATTTTTCAACAAATCAAATTAACATGACAACATGACGAACATAATTCAGATAAAATAATGATTAAGTGTATGGAGATGGTTATACATATCCATTCATTTCATTTTACATTGAACGATATTTTCCCTTTTAACTAAATTACACCAAAATCAAAATTTCAACATTCCAGAAAATAAATAAATAAATAAATAGGGACTCAAATTCTCATTATGCTTGTTATGCCGAGCACGACATAGGCACTAGAAGTATTAGTGTGGATCATGCTCAATACATATTGAAACAGTTGGAAAAATTATTAACGGAAAAGAAAATCCATCTACTAGAAAAAAAAAAAAAAATCAATATGAAATTTAGTCTAAATAAATCCAAATTCACAAATCAGACAAAGGGAGTTTTTTTTTTTTTTTTTTAAATATTTTTTTAGTGACTGACAAAGAAAAATAACACTACAGTCTACATAGCATGTTTGTAAAAGTGGAATCAAAATATGACAAATCTTTTTCTAATGTTATAAAAATAGCAAAATGACATAATGATTGTTGTTACGATTTTCATGTTTTATGTTTCAAAATTTTGAGTAATTGCCATAAGAATTTTAACTTTCACTATTTGTAACATATTCTAAATTCTTTTTCTATATTTCAACATGAGTTACATGACCAATAATAGTATGTTATATTTCAACCATTTCTATTTGCTCTCGTCTAGATCCTCATCCCCATTAAAAGCCCCTTTAATTTTATTGTCTAACAAAAACACTTCCACCTTCATAAGTAGAGGTTAAGGCTAACTAATAGGACTTTATTAGTTGACCATTTTCATCCAAATATCAAAATTTAGCATTAACTCTTTCAACAAAATAAAGTAAAGAACGTTTCAAAAATAAATAAATAAATAAATAAATAAAGTAAAGAAAAAACTATATATTCTAGGTGCTAAGTTAAGAAAAACACTTCTATCCTTGTAGAGGCTATTTTGAGGTAAGGAGAGTGGTTTCTTTATGTAAATCTTGTATAAGAAGATTGGGGGGGGGGGGGGGGGGGGGGGGGGGGGAACATTATATATTCTCCCTTCAAAATCCCTCAATAATATATAGTTCTTTTTCCCAAAGATGCCTATCACCTAAAAATAAAATAAAATTGCAATATAATTTGGTAAACAAATTCTCAACTGTAAACTAAAGATTCCACAACTAGAAAGTTTGACTAACTTATTTATTCATAAGCCTCAAAGCCTAAATCCTATTAAGTAGATAATTAATATTGCATTTGAAAGATTCATTTTATATTATATTTCAATTTAATATAATGTTTATTTAAATATCTCATGTTTTTTATTTTAATATAAAATATATTTAAACAATATACTCATTTAAAATATAATTTATTTATTTTTATGTATTTTTATCAATGGTCATATACTTTTCTCTCTCCCATCAATCAAAACATTTATTATATTTTATATATTGTGTTAGGATTAAACACAAAATAAATATGTGATCTAAATGAATCATGAAACAAAATGAGTAAACTAATCTTACTAACAAGTTTTTTTTTTTTTTGGGGGACAAAAAAAAAAGAATAATACGACAAGAAACAATTATACATGAGCCCAACTAGGCCCCCCTAAGAGCACATAGATCTGAAACTTTTTCTGTTTGTTTTTTGTTTGCTTGCGTTTTTCCTTTAAAAAATGTTAAATTTAATAGTAAGTATTTAAAAAAAAAAAAAAAAAAAAAGGAACATAAACCTCGAGAAAATAAGTCACGTGAACGCACGTGAGGCGAGGTGTGAGGCCTCGCGTGCCGGCGTGCCCAGCTTTATCCAACACCAAAAATGTTATTAAAAAAAAAAAAGAAAGAAAGAAAGTGGGACCCACGTGAGCAGCTGCTTCTCCAGGTTTTCTCTGACAAATGTGTCTGAGTGACGTATGTCACTTCAGACATGTGATTTATCTTTTATTTTTTTATTTTTCCTTTTTTTTTCAATGCAGAGTTTTTTAAGCATTATTTTAATGCTTCTTTTTTGGTCCTAATAAAGACGAATTAGCTGACGTGGAAACCCTGCTATGGGGCCCCATTTTAGATCCGTACGTTCAGTGGATCCAAGATGTCTCTCTCTTTCTTTCTTTAATTGACTGTGGGTTTGCGCACTAGTCACTCTTCCGTTGACATTTATGCCCCTTGGAATTTGGCTTTTTTATTTTTATTTATGGGTCCAAACTCCAAACCCATTTATTTATTTATCATATTCTCTTTTAACCCCGTTTCTTCCCATCGAAAAATCAATGACGACGAAAGGGCAAAAAAAAAAAAAAATCGATGATTTTTTTTTTTTTTTTGAAATTGTGATGGGCGATTTTGAATTTATATTTGGTGATAATGGAACTATTGATAGAGGTTTTTTTTCTCTCTCTTTTTTTTTTTTTTGCGGGTTATATTGAAATAGTTTTATAGAAGTTGTTTTTTACTTCATGTATCCAAAAATTATTTTAGCTTTACAAAATAGATTTCAGTCAAATTAGACAGTCAAACCAACGAAATATCTTAAAAGATCCACATTTGAGCAGGTTTTAAAAACTAGTATACGGGTTTCAATTAGACATATCTTAAATAATGTCATTTTATCATTTATATTGTTTATTGTTAAAAATTTTAAATCATTTTGATTTATTAAGGGTCCGTTTGGTTGGTAAGTTTAATTTAAATTAAACTGTACTTTTTTCATCATATTTTTTTGTCTTTTTCTCTAAAAGTTTTTTGTCTTTTCTGAAAAAATCAACAAAAATTACTATTCAAACTTAAAAATCTCAACTCAACTCAAACTCAATTTATACACCAAACACCCCTGAGTTTGTTTGTTTTTTTTTTTTAAAGGTAGTTCCAAATACTATGTGAATTGTGAAAAGCCATAGTTTCTATTTCTTTGGCTCCTGCTACATGCAAAGATAATTTTTTTGTACTTTATTTAAATGTAAAAATTTATGTTTTTTTCTAACAGACTTTGATTTAAATTTAATAATCCAAAATTATATCTTTTAGTATAGTATTGTTTTAACTTAATAATTAAGTTGTCCTTTATTTTTATTTTTTGAGCAATTGGTCTAGATAGTCTCTGAACTCTTGCAAATGTGATGATTTGATGCTTGTTCCTTTTTTTTTTTTCCCTGAGATGACCATAAACTCTTATTTTTTGGCCGTTATGGTTCTTTCCGTCAAAATCTATTAATTTCTAACAAAATGAGATGGTATTTTAGTAATTTACTAATAATTAATTTTTAAAAATAATAAAAAAAAACTAATCTCTCTCTCCTCCAAACCAAAGCGCCCCCTCCCTCCCGCCCCACGCACACCTTCTCTCTCCCCCCCTCCAAACCAAAGCCTTCACTCTCACTTTCTCTCTCCCCTCAAAACCAAAGCAACCCAGATATGGGGCCAAGATCCGGGGGCGGGGCAAGCTCGGCAGCGGGGGAAGAAAACCAGATCGGAGTACTCGGGTTGCAATGGGGTGGGAATGGGGGGACCTCGGGTGGCAATGGGGGTTGGGGGGGACCCAGTTCGGTTCTGGGTTTTGAGCCGAATTCGGTGAGGGCGAAGACAGTGGGGGGAGGCTCGACAACAGCGAAGACATGGGGGGGAGGGGGGGCTCTCTCATGGCAAAGACGGAAGGGGGCAACTTCAATCTGGATTCCGGTGGAGGGGAGGGTGGGGGCTCACGGCAAACGGAAAAAGGCAGTAGGGGGGGGGGCCAGATTGAGAGAGAGAGGGAGGGGGGGGGGGGGTGGGGGGCAAATGGTTGGGGGTTGGGGGGGCCAGATCAAGAGAGAGAGGGAGGAGGGGGGTTGGGGGGGCGAACGACAATGGGAAGGGGGGTGGGGGTGGAGGGGCCAGACTGGGAGAGAGAAAGAATGGAGGGGGGTTGGTGGGAGAACGGTGGCTGGGGTAGGGCGAGCCAAAACGAGAGAGAGAGAGGGTGGGGGGGTGGGGTGGTTGAAACAAAGAGAAGGGAGGGGGTTGAGAGAGGGGGGATATTTTAGTAATTTTATTATAAAAATAATAATTTCAATAAGGTTTCATTAAAAATTTAATGGATTTTGATAGAAATGACCATAACGGCCAAAATATAATAGTACAGATTTTGATAGAAAAGGACCATAACAACCAACAAATAAGAGTTTACAGTCATCTCAGTAAAAAAAAAAAAAAAAGAACATGGACCAAACCGTTATATTTGTAAGAGTTTATGGACTATTTAGGCCAATTACTCTTATTTTTTACTGTAATTTATCTTCTTCTTCTTCCAAACCGTCACCTTTATAAGAGTTCAGAGACTATTTAGGCTAAAGCTCATGGACTATTTAGGCTAATTACTCTTCTTGTTTACTGTAATTTATCTTCTTCTTCTTTCAAACTGTCACCTTTACAAGAGTTTAGGGATTATTTATGTCAATTACTCTTATTTTTTATTGTAATTTATCTTCTTCTTCTTCTTCTTATTTGTTAAAAAACAAATATACAAACAAAGAGCATTTATTGGTGGAGAGTCGGAATTGGAGACAAAATATCCTCCAAGTATACTATCATATATAAATGTTATAATAAAATAAATACTGAAATATATATTCAATTTCCCATCCATCTTACAAGGATTTACCAATTGCACATATATATATTTGCATTTTTAGTCAATCATACCTGATACGACCATCTAGGATATGTTAAAATATATCCCACAAAAAAAAAAAATATCTGACATGTTACAGTTAACTTTCTAACTCTGAAGTATTTATCTAAATTGACTAAAAATAGGAATCACATGCACACCCAAAAAAAAAAAAAAAAAAGTTATCCAAGGCATTTGCAGCTTCTTCTTCGTGTTGTTTTATTTTTTTATTTTTTTAGTTTTTGAGATTGCATTAAATACCTAGCTAAGTATTTTGTTTCATATGCCCCGTCATTATAGCACAATTTCCTGCACTATTAATTACTAAAGTTAACTGGTTATATATATATTTTCAGTTTTGATATGATTCTTATGTTTTCGTTGTTGATCAAACTATATATATATATATATATTTTTTTTTTCATACCTAAACATAATTTATTTTTTCGAGCATAAACCTAGTCAGTAAACTTTAGATTCCCACATCATAAATACGTTAGGGTTAAAGAGCAAACTCATTCATACACGTAGTAATGAAGGAAAAGGAGGAGAATTATTGTTGATAATAATGCATATATATAGAGAGAAAACTATATTAATTCCGGAGTAATGGTTGCTGAATTCCAACAGTTATTGCTGCAACAAAGTTGCTGTTTTTCTTAATACAAAGCGTTTAATATTTATTCTGACTTCTGAGTTTTCCTCATGCGTGGGTTTTAATTTCTTGTATATATACGTAAAACTTTTTACAATTTTTCGTAATTTTTTTTTCTTTTGAACTTACGTTAACCTTTCTCTGTTTACGCTATATATAGCTACAAATTAAGGTATTTATATAAACATACATACATATATATATATATGTATATAGTTGTAATTGAAGAAATTCTCAAGGGTAAAACAGAATCAAATGAAAGCACGACCACTATTACGAAAATTATAAAACTGTTTTAGCTACTTTCCGTGCAAATATTCCTTTTTTTGCTAGATCTTTTAGCATTATGAATCTCGAAACACTTTGAAAATGTCATATCCTAAGCAATCAAAACTCTTATCTCCATCATCTCACAAGATGCGGTATGGTCAGCAAGATTTCCACCAATAACAACATATATCATAATCTTACCATTGTGCATAATTTTAAACTGTCAAATCAGAATAATCATATTATCTTGATAAAACAAATATATTAATTTAATTGAATTTGATTAAAATCTTACTATCTAAACCGTTTTATTTTTTTCATATAATTCTCCGAAACTATTTATGCTAGCTAGTCTATATGTATAATATATATATATATATATATATATGGTTATTTGTTGTTTTAATGGAGAAGCATATTCCACACAAAGAAAGAAAGAAAACAACAACAACAACGACACAAAAGGCCAGCGCTCACCTGACTAAGTCCAGAAGAGAGACCAAAGACCTAAAAAACAAAGGAAGAGAAACGACATTCTCGGTCTTCCTAGTCCACACAAATGATCAGAACTGAAAATCTAGCGAGAGCCAAATTCCATTTCTATTTTGAAAATTTTCTCTACAAAGAACCCTCCCAACACCCGCCTTTGTAAGTGTAAATATATTCAATATTAAACCATGGTCAACAAAGATCAAGGGACAAAAAAGTCCAGGTAAATAGCGACTCTCCTATACGCACATGATTTCCCCATATATATCATGAGCTCATTATCTCCATTTTCCACATGGCATAAGGTAGTTATAAACATTGAACCATTAGAAACCATATTCATAGAGTCGTGATACCTCAACACAACAAATGTGTTGTTGTTGTTGTTGTTTTTTTTTTTAAAATAAGGAAAAAAAGAGGATCGACGTTGTCCTCACGTCTTTCTCTCAATGACTGTTGAGTGAACTCACTGGTTGTACTGATGGGATAATTAGGAACCTGACTCCCTAGATCTTCACAACAAACAGATAACACATAATATTTTTTGTTAAATGTTAAACTCTAAATACATGACTCGAATATGAGACATGATAAAAACAAAAAATCTAAATAAATCTTTTTTACCACCATATCATCACCTCTGGTATTTTAATAAATAAAGTCTCAATTTGATAAGTTAGTTGGAGATAAAATTTTTAAATTAGATTTAGTTAATTTTTTAAAAATTAAAAATTTTATTAATTTTAAAAAAAATAAAGATAAAATAATTTAATTTAATTAAACGTGAGGCAAAATGTTGCTTTAATGGGATATATATACTTATAAACAGGATATTTAATATATAATACATGTAATGAATGTGTGAGGTCAATTCAGAATAGTGGTTGGTTGGTCTGCTGGTCACATCAATTAAAACACAACAAAACAACAAAAGTATAGGGGGGGAGCTAGGGGTGTTGGTACCTTATAGGAATGGGGAGAGGGGGCCAAAGGAAAGGAGAAAACCCCCCCCCCCCCCCCACCAGTATGTTGCTTTTGGCTGTGGGCTGTGTGGCATTTGCTGGTTCCACCACCCCCTGACACTCCGCATCAGATATTTATACATATACATATATATATATATATATATATGCGCCTCATTCTTTTCCCCCAACTCATTTCTTTGCTTTCCTCGAGTTTACCTCTCTGCCCTTCCTTCTCATTCTTTATTACTCACTTATATCCTACTTTTTGTTTTAGCTTGAAACCATTCACTATAGACAGAGACATCATGTGTTTGGTGTTAATATTTCTATTATAGAATTTAATTTTGGATTATTTATATATTTATCAATGTGTTTAAATTATTTAAATTAAAAAATATAAAAATTTAAAATATATTCAAAAAAAACCAATATGAAATTAATTTTATTTGTTTCAAAATTTTATATAACTTATTAAAAAAATATATCTCATTTAGATTTATCTATATAAAGTTAGAGATTTTTAAATTTTGAATTATAAAACTATATTAATAATAAAATTGAGAAAAAAAATATAAATTTTTAATTTTTAATTTTAAAATTTAAATTATGCGTCCAAACATATATACAGTCTTAAATCATGTATCAAAACAATTTTGATTAAAAAATTATGACTAGTTGTAACCGTAGCTTACTAATAGAGTATTTTTTTTTAAATGATTTTGTTAAGAAGATTTTTTGGTAGGATATAAATGATTTCTTACTTAACAAGTTTTCATCAAGTTTTTCACTAATATTTTAATTTTTCTTGCTATAATTTGAATATATATGTTGTCATTTTGACTATTCAAAACTGCAACAGTTTATACTTTTTCGTTTCTTCATCATAGAATCCTCCTATTAACAGTGTATAATCTCCCATTTTTAACCTATTATACCATCTGTCACAAGGTTTTTAACCTATTCTATCGTATGTCAATAAGGTCAGCATGACACTTGTTATGACGTAGTTTACAAAAGAACACTGTGGAATTATATATATGTATGTATATATATATATATATATCTCGTAAGGATATTTAAAAAAAAAAAAAAAAACATTGTGGAATTAGAGTTTTAACATATTTATATCTTGAAAGGGTATAAAAATATACTTCGTCCACGAGATAAATTTTTTAACTGTGAAATTTTTATTAGGTTAAGTTAAATAGTTCAACTTTACTTAGTTTAATATTATTCTGATTTCATCTAAAAGTGAAAAAACTGAGTCTAATTTAATTTGACAATAAAAAATTATATCCTATTGATTAGTTATACTTGGAATATCCTACTACATTGTTCTCTCTCTATATATAAATTTAGGTTTGGTATCATATAAAGCATACAAACAAACCCTAAATCTATCACATTTATTTTTCCTTGAACAAAATCTATCACGTACGGTCCTCTTCAATCTGCATGGGTGAATATCGTCAAAATTGTATCATTTTCTTTTAACCTTTGCCTGAAGTCGAACAATCAGAGTATGAAATTGGTGATAACTCTAAACTAAAGGAGTAACTAAAGCTATATTTATAATAGATATATAGATATATATATACACACTTACGGTATGGTGCTTATGACTCCCTCTTTGAGCTAGACCTAATGGATAGAAAAGCTCAATACATAATTGTGTGTAATTAGCGGCATCTCATGTGTCTGCTAAGCAAACCTGTTAATTAGTAGCCTGTCACACTTGGTAACTAAAACATGTACATGGTTAAAAAATAACCACCAAAAAAAAAAAAATGCTATGTTTGTCTCTATCTTTTTTTCCCCCTACTGCCAAAGAAAAAGCTTATAAAATTGTAGGAATTAGAGGATGATATATGTCCAAATAACTCTATAAAAAGTGGTATTGCCCTTCGTATGGTACATAGATCATCTCTTAAAATATGAGATGATCCTTACTCGAACCCACAACTTCTTATAATACGAATGAATTTACCACCCAGCCTATGTTCCCGATGGTGCAATGTTTGTCGTTTAATTTCTCTATATTGAGGATAGGTCCTTTAATAAATGCATTTAAGTTGATATGGAAAACCCTAATGAATGAAAATGGCATGTTGTAGTTGTAATAAATAGAAAATTTACATAACATTCAAGAAATTTAATGTTCTTCTTTGGGTCAAATTATGTAATTAAGAACCTATTTAGAATAATAATTAGAGTTGGAGTTTTGTAAATTAAAAATATGTATTTGATTAAAGTGTGAACTGAAAATGAATTGTGATTCGAATAAAAATATATGAAACACAAAGCTTGTTCAGTTTGAAAACGTTGTTTTATACGACTGTAAAAATCTATCTTCCCGTGTATAGCAAGGTGACAGTTGGGACTGGGGATTTTGATGATATCGATTTCGCCAAATATATATGTTATTAGTAAAAATTGGAACTTCACATTGAGAAGAAAGAAATGAGATAATTGTTAACGTGGAGAATATCTCGATTTGGATAAACAATAAAGAACCAAGGAAAAGATCTATAGCATGAAAAAAGTTAAAAAAAGAAAAAAGGGGAAAGACAAACACCAAGGGAAAGGTGAAAAAGATTATGGTCACACTCACACCACGACAGATGCAAGAAAGTACTTGGAAGTAAATAATAGTTTAAAGTAGGGGCATCTTCGTCAAAATAAGTGCTACACAATTTGCTTACAGAGTGCTCAGACTTCTGGGCCCCACTTCTTGTGCCCTAGTTACCAGACTTACACCCTAAGTTCCATCCACTTGCTCTGGCTTGGCTAGGCTCGGCTCGGCTTGAGCCGGCTTAACTCAACTGTCTTTAATTCTGACTTTTTATAAATAGTGTATTTCATTTTACTTCTTTTTTTGGCTCGATTTTTTTCCCCCCAACTAATCATATACCACCGGAATATAGGAAAAAGTTTTTTTTTTTTTTTTCTTTTTTTCTTTTCTAGTTATGCGAGAAAAAGAAAACTAGAAATCATCAGTTAACATAAGAATCGTGAATGTTTTTTCTTATACATCCTAGTTTAATATTAGCATGTATTTTATATTAAGATTTGGATTGTAGAATTTATATTTGAATTGATTGTGCGTTTAACGAAACGTTTGAATTATTAGAGTTAAAAAGTGTAAACCTTGAAGTGTATTAAGAAAAAAATATATCAATATAAAGATTGTTTCGATCGTCTTAAAATTCTATTTAATTAAAAAAATCATCTTATTTGAACTTATCTATATAAAGTTATGGATTTTTAAAATTTGAGTTATAAAATTATATAAATAGTAAAACTGAGGGAGAAAAACAAAAATTAACTTGTAATTGTAGGGTTTGAACCCAGAAACCAAACAGTCCCTTAGAGTTTGATTTCTGGCAACCTCAAGAATTTGAAACCCCCTAAATTCTCACTTTAAAATTCAATTATAAAAGTGACACTTTTTGTAAGAACTATAAACAAAGTGAAATAAAGAACTTTTCAATCCTTTAATAATTTTTTTTTACTAGAAAAAAGATCTGGTGGTTGTCCCATCATTTCTCATTAAAAAGTTTATGTAGATAAGGATATTTTCTTAAATTAATTAGGGATTTGAAACTCCAATCTCTCGATTGGTAAAATCTTAAGATCGTCTCTTTTATCAACTCATTCATATCTATGTGTTCAATTCTTTAATAATTTTAAGTTGTAGATTTTCATCCTCTCCTTTTATTATTTAAAAAAAAAAAAAAGGGCTGGGCCAGCTAAGCTTCACGGCTTGTTTGGCCAACTTTGCAGTCGATTCCAATAATTGGTTATCTTTTGCGGTTCTAGAATTGAATTCAGCCACTTGATGACATGCACTTGGCAAACAGGGAATAACTCTCTCTCTCTCTCTCTCTCTTTCTCTCTCTCTATGTTTTCTCTTTCTATGTCTCTCATACGTGTGAGATCGCTGAGATTTGAACCGACCAAGTTGGTAGGTCCACTACTTGCAGTAGATGATGCCAAACTTGTACAACTTCCTCATCTAAAAAGAAAGACTTTTACAAATTTAACCCAAACAATATCTTCTCCTCATCTAAAAAAATTTCTTATTTTTTTGCCATTTGCATCACAAAGTACTTTACTATTCCACTAGAGTACATACTTGGCATTAGCTCTTCCACATTTTTCATGTACTCGCAAAGTAATTCAAAATGGGTAAGTGAGGATTTTCCAATTCAAACGTTTTCCTTTACTTTTATTCTACAAATATATATATATATATATATATAGAAATGGAATACTAAGGTTAGTTAAAAATACAACCGATAAGGTATAATTCTAAACTACTAGATTTTTTTTTATCAGCTTAAAAAAAATAAAAAAACACTAGATAGTTTGATGAAATCAAATGAAATATTGACATTTTAAAACTGTATATATATATATATAATATTTTAACGCTCTAAGTTAAGGAAGTGAATAGTTTCATATCACTTGTTATAAAATTCTTACATCTATAAATTAGATCATCCAAAGATAATTTAAAGACTTAAAATTATAACTCCTATTGATGATGAAAAAAGTTGCTTTAAAAAAAAATTATCCTAAAAAAAGTATTCAGGTAGATAATAATTAACGAGGTTATTGTTGATGATCAAGCGTGCATGGGTTGTCACGTCCGAAAAGAAATGAACAATCCCAAAAGCAAGAACACAGAAAAGTCACAAATATAAATATGATATTAGAGGGACGAAGTTGCCCTTGGAGAAAATTATTGCATGCATGGACTTCGATAGAAACTGAATTATTGGTTGG
Source organism: Ficus hirta (assembly GCA_038430175.1). Taxonomy (NCBI): domain Eukaryota; kingdom Viridiplantae; phylum Streptophyta; class Magnoliopsida; order Rosales; family Moraceae; genus Ficus; species Ficus hirta. The sequence continues at coordinate 20,345,002 of CM076597.1, read as the reverse complement.
AAGACCTTTTTTTTTTTTTTTTTTGGTTGAAAGGCCCTATTTATTTGCTGTGAAAAGCACGCCATATGAGAATTAATGTTTGCTTAGTAGTGATAATAGTACTTGTACTTAATATTGATAAATATTAAAATTTTTTAATTCTTGAGACAGTACTGTATGAATACAAAGCTGCAAGAACGTAAAAGACAAGTCTTGGATGAGAGAGCCAGTGGGGTGTGTGTGTGTGTGTGTGTGTGTGTATATATATATATATATTAAGGTACCCTAGACTAGACACACTACTAGTAATTAATGACTGGACTGGAAGGAGAATGATAAAAGCCTGAGCTCGGCTGCTATGGAACTGCATTGTCGGCTTGACGATCTCTGTGATCTCTCTCTCTCGATCTCTCTCTCTCGATCTCTCTCATCACATATGTATGCATCTCCGATTTGGAGTTACACAAATTTGCATTTTTGGAGATACAGATATGGAAGAATTTTCGTGGAAATTATGGTATATAGTTTAAATTTCAGCTGATTTTTTTTTTTGTTTTTTGCAGGTATCTGTAAATTAAAAAAAACTTTCAGCTACAGATACCTATAAAAAAAAAATCAGCTTCATATGGTTGTTAATCTTTTTTTATCATCTGACAGTAAAAGTATTTTTTTTTATAAAGGGATACTAATGGTTTGTTTGTTCAATTTTTGTTTTGTTTTTGCTTTTTTTGTTTTTGTTTTTGTTTTTTTTTTAAATTAATAAAAATTATAATTAATTTTTAAAAAATTAATAAATTTTAATTTAAAAATTTCATCTCTAACAAACGAACTAAATAAAAGTTAAAATGAAACGTTAAACTTAGGTTTTTATTGTTTTATCTATAAATGACTACATTAAAAATTAATATAAAAGCACGGTATACACTTACATAAAAAGGGGTTATAATCTGGCACTTTAATTATTTGATAAACATAAAAAAATTTTAAATAAAGAATCATAAATAAATGAATTAATTATTTGTAAATTTTTAATTAAAAATTACAAGTACTAAAAAAAAGACAAATAAAAAAGGTGTTTTGAGTCTCTTTCTCTCTCACTTCCCCATGCTGGGTTTTTTTTTCTGGTTCCTATTTCCAAAGCATGGTGATTCCTTTTTTTTTTTTTTTTCACTCACTCTCTCTCTCTATCTATCTACTTGTTCTGGGATTTATTTTGGACTTAAAAATCAACAAAATAATAAATAACTATTACCAGTGATCAGTATATACTTAAGTTTTATTTAGGATTTCAGTTTAATTTTAATTAAAATTTTCATTTTTTATCTTAATTTTTTTAAATTAATAAAATTTATAATTAAATTTTAAAAAATCAATTAATTTTAAGATTTATTTAATAAATGAGTTTGAGTTGAAATTTTTAAATTTTAATAGTAATTTTTTTTAATTTAAAAAAAAATAAAAATTTTTTAAGAAAAAAAATAAAATTTTTTAAAAAAATAACAAAAAAAAAATTAAAAATATTAATTTAAACTCAAACTAACCCTTAATTAAAAAATTTTACCCTTCATAAGCCAACAAAACTCAAACTCAAGTTTATATTTTTTAAAAATTAAAATTTTCTCTCAACTGTCTTGTCTGACTGTCTTTCTCAAGTGCCCGAAGGCTTTTCCACTGGCCACAAACAAACTTTGCAGCTTTTCCTGTCAGAGTGAGAGATATACATAAATATATATTTGTTGTTGTTGTGTAGTAATCTGCCAAAGCTTCCCCCCCCCCCCCCCCCCGCCCCCCCTTCACACACAATTCCCCCTGCAAAAATCTTTTTCACTTAACTTTCTCTCTCCTCTCTCTCTCTGTCTCTCTCTCTCCTCACTCTCATACATACATACATATCCACCAACAAACAGATATATTATACACCAACAAAATTAAAAAAGCAACTTAAAACTTCCATCAAAGGCTTTAACTCTCTCTATATCTCTCTCCTCTTTCTTTGTCTGTCTGTCTCTCTCTGACCTCTCTCTCCACATGGACTTGCATCTGAAGCAATGGAGAAATCAGCAATACGAGTCAGAACAACAGCAACAAGAACAAAACCAACAAGAACAAGAACAAGAACAAGAACAACAACAACAACACTATGCAAAGATACCAAAACTCCTTCTTGATCAACAGCAGCCCCATCAGATCAAACCAGAACCTTCTCCTGTTTCCTCTGCTCTTTCTCTGTTTCTGTCTCATCAACCCAACAAAATCTCTGATCAATCAACACCAACACCCCCAGTTTCGTCTTCTCGACACCCCAGTAAGAACCCTTTCCTTTTCCCTCTTTAAAGTTTATTATGTTTCTGGGTTTCTAATAATTTTTTATCTTTTCTGAGTCAAAACTATCCTGTGTGGTGTAAATAAAACGTGTCAGGAATTATGGGGAGTTTTTTCAGCTTGGCCCAATGGCAAGAGCTAGAACTGCAGGCTTTGATATTCAGATACATGTTGGCCGGTGCTGCAGTGCCACCTGAGCTACTTCAGCCCATCAAGAAAAGCTTTAATCTTCTTCATAATACTCCTCCTTATTTCCTTCATCACCACCCTCTTCATCCTTACACTTATCAGCCTTCTGCTTGTAAGTCTCATGTTTTTATATATATATATATATATATATCTGTGTGTGTGTGTGTGTGTATTTATGTGATATAAAAGATTATGATGATTGAAAATGGGATGTGTAGTGTTTCAAGCGGGGTATTGGGGAAGAGGGGCGATGGATCCGGAGCCAGGGAGGTGCAGAAGGACGGACGGGAAGAAGTGGAGGTGCTCGAGGGACGTGGTTGTCGGTCAGAAGTACTGCGAGCGCCACATGCACCGTGGCAGAAACCGTTCAAGAAAGCCTGTGGAAACCTCCACATCCGCTGCCTCCGCTGCGTCTAGTGTCGCCGGAGCCGCCGGAGGTGGTGGAGGAGGACGGACTCTGACTTCAAGTTCCACCGCCCCCATTGGCGTCTCTACCTTGGGAACTGCTGCCTCTGTTGGGACCCATTTTGGCCTTTCAGGGCAATCCTCTTCCATAGATCTCCTTCACCTCAACCGGAGGTAATTGTTTGACCTTTTTTTTTTTTTTTTTTTTTTTTTGTAAAAACTATATGTGTTTTATTTGTTTGTCGAAGTTAACTATATGTGTTATGGAAGTACTCGTTTTCTTTGTTGGGAAGAACAATATCATTGAGAAATTAATTTTTGATCGAAAAGTGCCCATTTTTTTAAAAATTAAAATTTGCCAATTATTAACTTGATAATATGTAGATAATAGGCTATGAAAAAAAAGAAAAAAACAATATAAAAAGAGATGTGTTATGAAATCCCCATTTTTTGTTGGAATATTTGTCAAGATGACAATCTCAATAATTAATTAAATTAGCTAAAGAACCTTTTTTTTTTCATCTGAACTTAAAAAAACCTGTCGTTCTTGATCGTTTCAAGATCATTTTGTTAATAAATTTTTTTAAAAGATTATTTTGAAAAAGGAAAGCGATTGAGTTATTTTATTAATGGACTCTTTTTTGGTTTTGTTGTTTTTATTTTGGTTGCATTGTGACGTGCATAGTACCTTCGTGATAAGCACATAAGCATGGCAATGCAAGAGAAAACTAAAACCGTGAATTTTTTTTTAATTTTAAAAGATTATTTTAAAAAAAGGAAAGCGAGTGAGTTGTTTTATTAATGGACTCTTTTTTGGTTTTATTCTTTTTATTTTGGTTGCATTGTGACGTTCAAAGTACCTTTGTGATAAGCACACAAGCATGGCAATGCAAGAGAAAACTAAAACCGTGAAAATTTTATCAAAGCCCTCCAATTAATGGCACGTGCCTTAATTTTCTCTAAAATGATAATGAATAAGAGACGATGTTGGCAAAAAATGGGAGTTGATGACATTAATTTGTCGGCAAAATTTGTGGGGGTGGGGGGGTGGTGTTGGTGGTGGTGGTGGTGGTGACGGTGGTGGGGAATTTCCCACTTTTTCAGAGTTAATTTGTGTTGATGTCATTAAGAAAAACGGTACTACTGGTACCGTTAGTGGTTAGATAATAGAGATTCTCTTTTTGGCCATGTTCATTTGTTTAGTTTTTAATGTACTTTGCAGGACAGAACCCACATGGGGCAAAATATTGTATCAAATCTGAGTGGAAAAAAAAAAAAAAAAAATCTCTACATTCCGTACAAAATAAGCTACCAACCGTTGCTTTCCCTTTGGTTCTCTTGCCTCCTACCACCTTTTTTAATTTTTTTTTTAAAAACTTTGTTCCCTTCCTATAATTCCCTTTATGCTTTTGTCCCATGTAGTTCCTCGGATGTTAGTAAACGTGAAAGCAACAAGGACTTGTTCAAATCCCACAACGATGTCTCCGCCGGCGATGCTAAATCCGGCGGTCATATTCTCCGGCACTTCTTCGATGATTGGCCTAGATCGCTTCAAGAGTCGGATAATGTAGGAGCCAATGCGAGCTCGATGAATTACTCTACTAGCCTCTCTATTTCCGTGCCGGGAAATTTGTCTTCAGATGTTTCGTTGAAATTGTCCACTGGGGATGGGGATGGGGACGGGGACGGGGATGGGCCGACGGCCCAACATGATGGTCATGTGGGTCGGGACAACCATCCGCAGTTGGGCTGGGCTGCGGCGTGGGGTTCGAGCCCAATGGCCTCAATGGGTGGGCCGCTCGCGGAGGCCCTAAGGTCGTCCAACTCCAATTCGTCGCCCACAAGTGTTCTACATCAGTTGCCCCGTGGGTCTGCCTCAGAGACTTGCATTGTTGGCTCGTGAAAGAGCTGTTGCTTTGTATGATGTGATCATACATTTTTGTTTTTTGTTTTGTTTTGTTTTTGTTTTTGTTTTTGTTTTTTTTTTTGTTTTGGTTAATTTTTAACCCCTCTCTCTCTCTCTCTCTCTCTTTTGTGGTTATGATTTGGTAGTAGGGAGCACACTTTCTAATAGCTTGCTCCAGTGTGTAAATTGCATTGTCTTTTCTTTTTGTTTCCTTTTGTTTGCTGCTGAAGAAACGTAATTGCTTGTTTATTATGTTCCGAATGTATGCAAAGTTTTTAACAACATAGATTTGAAAAGCTGTTTTATAAAAGATTTCAATTCAAATGAGAATTATTTTTTTAAGGGAACTTGTAGTAAATAACATATTTTATAGGTAACTTTAAAGTTATAGAATGTTTTTTTTAATTTTAAATGATGATAAATTATAGCAAATATTTCTAGTAAATCCTTAGATTTTCTTGGATTTTCTAAATTTTTTTGAATTTATAGTCAATTTTTAACAACAAATTTATGCGTTTAATTTTAAATTAGAGAGAGAGAAGAGGAAGGAGGAGGAATTTTTTTAGTATTATGTGATTATAAAATTGATTATGTTATTTATGATTATATTCTTTTTAAAAATGTTATGTTGTCCTTTCTCCTTATTTTCAACTAAATATTTTGGAGAGAAAAATAAATGGTGTAGAATTTGAAATAGTAAAACAATATTTATTTAAGTAAGAAATAAGCAAATAACAAAAAGAAACTAGAAATCTCAATATTTATTAATCAATCTAGTTTAATAAAATTATATTTAAGGATTAGTAAAATCACTAAGCTATACATATAAAAACTAAAATAAGAACGTAAAATTGACTAGACTCTACCTATTTTGCATAATCCAAAAAGACAATCTTAATTCTAAACTCAAAATTTAATGCAAAAGGAAAGATTATATTCTAATAGATAACTGTACAAGTTTTAAATGAAATGTCCTAATCCCGTTCACCATCACAGATGAAGATCAATGATCTAAACCAAGATATCAACCTTCCGTCGATTCGATTGCAAGAGGTCGCTCTTCGTCCACCAAAGTGTACACCATCGCCGTCCTGCACGGAGCATAGACCCGGAATGACTGAGGCCTGTCGTTGTAACATCCGTCCTGCATTGGTCGTCGGAATTTAATGTCTGAAATCTTAATTATAGTAAACCAAATGACAAAAAAAAAGAGTTGCAGGGAAGAAGATTTTCTCACAAAGGTATAGTATTCAACGTTGTGATCGAGCCTGCCAAAGCCTCCAAATTCTGGATCATCTGAATCCAATCCAATCTGGACAAAAAGAACATAAATAAAAACCGGGATTTAAGAAAAACCGGTATTCGATCAAGCTCAAGAGATCACGGTGACGTTTTGCCGCAGAGGAAAAATAAAAATGAACAACTAAAATCCAACAAAATGCCCGAAAACATGGTCCAACTCAAACGAACACTATGGCTTCATGTTGTCATGACAAAAGTTAGGCCAATGTGTTAGAAAGTTTGCATAACCAATCAAGAAAAGTTTATATTAAATCCAAGGAATTCTCAAATGTTACGAGAAAAGAAAGGCGGAAAAAAAAATACAGATATTAAAAGAGCTTAATATAGAATTTGAAGAGGCCAGTAACCATATGTTACGGAAGCATTGTATAGCACAAGTAAAACTTACACCGTATGCTTCTTCGAGATGCTGCATAGCCTGATCGAATTCTTGCATTCCACGATATCTGAAGTAATCTGCATCTCCCTACGCACACATGATAACAGTGGAATATTAGACTGGAAATGTCGATTGCACAAGATGGAGAGATTAATGTTGCTTGAACAAGTTATGTGTTGTATCATAATTTTCATTAACAGTATTTGTACAAGAGAACGAGATAAACCTCAGTAAGTTATCTGATGTACCATAATTCTAGCAAAATAAGCAAAGTTAAAAGATTACAAGATCAAATCTGCGACGGCATTTGTCATAACTGAAACCATTTCCGGGAATCACTTCACCATTTGGAAGAAGCTGGTCAGCCCTCGGAAAATCGATCCACTCTGAGAAATGCAATAAAGTACAACGGAAAAAAAAACAAAACTTTAAAATTGAGGTAGTTCAAACTTATAATGGGAAGAAAAAGGCAAATACAACAAGTTGGGCTAGTCTTCCGGGGTGTCCAAACTCATTCCCCATGAAGTTTAGGTACCCTTCTCCACCCAATCCCATGGTCATGTGCCTAATCATCTAGTGTAAGGCTATTCCCTGATCTATGCAGGTCGGTCAAGAGCCATGTAATCATACATATCCTGAAATATTCAAGAAATATTTGGGTAACTTATTTGATAACTAACAAAACTGTTTAATTGGATTTTAACAATAACCCTTTTTATTGAAAAATGACAGTGAAGAAACTAAGCACACAGTGAAGAAACTAAACCTAGTCCATCAACCAAAACGCGATTGTTTTATCGCCAACAAGAGCTTGATCGTGGCTTTCAGCATAACCAATGATGCATTTTTCCAACCACCTTATATTCGTGAGCGTGTGAGCAAAATGGCCGACCCTCCAGTCTTCTTCTTGCTTCCTACAACAATCCAAGAGATAACAAGTTCAATTTTAAGACATGTTTACTAGTAACTAAAGTGAAAGTAATTGCTTTGAGTATTTATTTAAATTCACTTGAGGAGTTCAATCCATTTATCTGCAATAGCCATATGCAGGCGATAATCGAACCTGACTCCACCATCTTGTACGGGAACGCAAAATGTCGGCATTCCACTGACCTATAAAAGAAGAAAATTCCATATTGAATGAAATGGTATGCATTTAAAACCAGATTTAAGAATTTGAAACCAGTAGTTTTTTATATTTAAACCGAACAAAGACATCCAAGATATTTGTACTCAAGCGGATCAACCAAAAAACAATGAAACAAAACTATTTTACACATTAACAAGCATTCATGCCCACAACAGAAGACCTAAAAAAAAAAAAAAAAAAAAAAAAACCCAAGACTACTCAAAATAAAAAGAGCTACTTTAATTTCTTTCCAAGAGATTAAACACAAAAGGAAAAGACGTGATCTTGATGGGATTCACTTACATCTTCACCAATTGTAACAGCTTCAGGATATATCCCATGAATCATATCATTAATCAGCACCAGATAAAACCACGGCATCGACATCTGTTGCTAATCCAAAGGATTCATTGTAATTTCCAGTAAATCCCACCTATCACACAGAAAGAAAACATGAATAAACAAATATAATACAATTATTAACAGGCGACACACGGGTAAACCTTCAAACATACCCCCAAACCATGGTGAGTATACATTATCGAAGTCACGCCGTCAAATCTGAAACCATCGAACTTGTACTCTTCCAGCCACCATCTTGCATTTGAAAGAAGATGTCTCAACACCTAAACAAATTGAAGTAGACATGGAAGAAAGTGAATACCTCCCAGCTTCCATAATTAAAAAGCCGAGAATCCCACATCCAGTGATAACCCCGTGACCCGGAGTGGAAATACTGCGAGTCAGTTCCCTCGAAATTGTTCAGTCCATCCAATGTATATTATTCGACGCACGGCTGGAATGCGTCAATGACGGCAGACAGATAAATCAGATTATTGTCTAACAACTACATAAAATAAAAAATAAAAAAAAATAACAAAGGGACCATGTAAAAATTTGTGACAAAACATAAATTCAAATAAAATGAGTCTCTGTCGATGCAATGGCATGAAGTTCGTCATTGCCTAAACGCAGATACTTTGCGAAGAGAATTTCCCTGAAAACATTCTGTCAAAGTAGTAAAATACCTGTGAACAATGTCCATAAGAACGACCAGGCCTAACTCATGGGCTCTATCAATCAGTGACTTCAGCTCTTGGCGCAAAAAAATTCGTGAAATGGTAGCTACAGAACATTATTTATTTATTTTGATTTCCAAATGCATGTTTATAATTAGAAAATTTATAGGAGGCCATTACAAAGAAACACTTCAAAATACAACTTAAAATTTTGTAGCAGAGATCATTTAAAGAAATATTAAAACATAGAATACGGTAATGTCAGAGCTTATGGTGAAGTTGATCATACCCGAAATGATTTGAACAGCATTGTAACCAAGCCTTTTAATACGAGGAAGCACCTTGTCTTGAAAGTTTAAATATGTGTTGATTACCGGCTCCTGCCTCAGAGTTAAAAAAGGAAAAAACATCAAACGATAGCATTTGCAAAAACGAAGGTTACAATTTCAGCCAATTTCTTGGAAAAGAAGTTAGATGCATACCGTACGACTCATTCCGACATGTGCCTCATAAATCCGAAGTGAGTTTGGTCTCTTTGGCCGAGGATGCTGAAATTTATACTTTTCCTTTAAGGATATGGGCCAGAGCATAATTATAACAAATTCAACGATTATCAACTCCTAAACGCATTGCTAAAATTCTTCCACTAGGCAAGCTAAATATCTCAATCGTTGGAAAATAAGCTACGGACGCAAACTGGCGAAACGATACCTCTTCTGGTGGATCATAGTATACTCCATTAAAAGGAGTTTCTCCTGGAGCCTGTACCGAAAACTTGATCCAAGCGGGAATGGAGTCTTTGATGCCGGAAAGAGTGTCCATACGGATCTGTGATCATTCCATTCCAATTTTTCATGGGAAAATGAGTTGAGTAATAAGTTATCACTGAAATTCCACAAAGCCAAATTAATAATTCTTAATTCATCAGAAATTTCAATTCCTGCTTATTATAAGCTATGTCCCAACTCCCAACTCCCAACAACCAAACAACCCACATAATTAAAAAGAAAAAAACAAAAGAATAGCAACAAGAACACCCTTGTAAAACACCTAAATGAAAACTTCATATTGGTTTTACTTATAAGATGTGCACAATATGCAGATTCTGTCTTACTTACTTGAGCCATATTTGGAGTGGTAAAAAAGCTGTAAAAAGAGAAAAATTGAAAGAGAAGAAAAGTGATACCTGCGTGTAAAACCAAATTTTTCATAACCACGAGAAAATGCCTCTAAACCGCCTTCGTACTTGTCAATTTCCTCACGTAGTCTTTTATAGTGTCCATACCTGCAAAAAGAAATATACTGTTTTTGAGTATTTACCTGATTGGTTTTATAATTAATCAAGTCTGATAGGATCTAAAAGAAGCAATGAAAGCATATCTCACCGATACTCAAGGTGTTGCCGGTGACCGTTCAATGCCGGATCTATTTCTATATATTCTTTGCCCGGAGCCTGGTGGCGGAAATAACCTTTTAGTTTCTTCTATTGTCTCAACTGTTTTAGTACTTGTCATCACTTCCGAAAGATCAGATGTCTCCTGAAGCAGAGTTTTATCCTCATCATTAGCCGCCTGCGGTCGGGGGATAACTGTGTCCTCGACCTTGACCTCGACCTCCTCGTCTTCTTCCATTGTCGGATCCTCTACGTCAAGTAACTAATCGAGATAATAGAGGCGTAAAAAGACATAGTATCATTCAAATATTCCTAGTGCTTTCCTCGTTTTTTTTTTGTTTTGTTTTTGTTTTTGTTTTTGTTTTGTAAACTAAGATAGATACTTTAAGTTTAACAGATTACAAAATGCATATTTTATTTGTACTAGAATGATCAAGACCTGAGGGTTTTCCCAAACCAAAAATGAAGAGCTGTCACTCTCGCTGTCAGGTAGTAGAACTTTATGGGATGAAGCAAGCCTACCGAAATCAAAAGAAGAATTTTTTAACAAATATTTTGCCTGTGAAAAACATATAGAAAATTAGTATTACACTTTTAAAACTTGTAAAAATACCAAACCAAATACAACAAGTAGTTTGAAAAGAAAGTAAATGTTACGTGCACTTTTTTGTAAGCATAGTTTTCTTTTAGGTAGTAGTTCAAGATTACTGAGTTAGTTTCCTTATTTTCCTGTCATAATCTTCAATTTTCCCAATTTTTTCATAAAGATTTTTTTTCCCATTTATTCACTATTTGTGTCGTGAGCCTTCTCTATAAGCTAGACTTTATTATTATTATTATTATTATTATTATTATTTGCTTGTACTATAAGTCAGACTTATTATCTATAGAAAGTGTATGGATCGAATTTACATCCATTCGTTAGATAGCAATCCAATCAATAGACATCGGATTTTGAGGAGTGGATTCACAAATTCAATCTATTGCCTTATCTAGGTGATAGGTAAGAAGGGTTGCGGTTATTATGAGTGATGTGTGTGAAGTGTAATCCGAGACTTAGTCAGATTAGGGTTCTCTTTCAATCTGAATGGGGATAGGTTTTATTTAAAAAAAAAAATTATAAAGATAAGATTGATTTAGGTTCCTAGGTTCAGATTTACGAATTCACCAATTGAGAAATTATCAATTCTCAATCCAATCCATAACCTTCCAATATAAAATTACAAATACATAATTTATTTATGTTCATATGTATGGTTTGGATTCAAAAATTCACCCATTGATAAATTCTCAATTCTCAATTCAATAAGTAACCTTCGAACTAAGAAGATCCCAATCTGTTATCAATTTATTATTTTCCTAATCTAGTCCGATTCGCCGGATTGTATTAGATTGGACTGACTTAGTGAATCCACGGATTTGGTCAAGAACCGTGACTATACCTTTCTAGTCTCAAACTGATTCCAAAGAACCATCTTATGGAAGGAAAAATTCATTAAAAAATCTTGTTACAAGGCTTGTAAAAGACCCGCTTTGAAAATTTTTAGTATAACGATTACGATAAAGAGTTGCAACAGAACAGTACAAGAAACATCACTCATATTATATATACATATACACACATACATACATACATATATGTATATATATATAAGGGCAGAAATCGAAGAAAAGCAGAAGGAATAATGCGAGAGATAGAGAAAGAAGGATTGCGAGAAACAGAGTTCTTCTTCAACGAGAGAGAGAAGCTTGTTGTCCTGCAATCGCCATTGAAGCTTGCCCTCGAAGAAAGCGTGTTGTAAGTTGACCGAAAGGCGTGGAAGCGAATCCCCGAGATCGTGTAAACCATTATGGAATTATTTAGAGAAAAAAGCGTGATGAGATACAACAGAGGAGAGTGAAACTACAGAAGTAGTTAATGGAGTGAAAGTGTCCAAATTAAAGCAACCAAAAAACAATTTTTAATGTTATTTATAGAGGGGAAAGTGTTTTATTAGTAAAAAAATAAGATAAATGCTAATAATTTCCGAAATTGGTTTTTTCATCTTTCCATATTTTTCAGGAAAAAAAAGAGAGTTGAGTTTCAATAATCAATAAAAATAACAGTAATTTGTGGTTGCAGAAATTTCATATTTGAATTCTAAATCTATTATAAAATGCATAGTTCAAATTTTCCACCTCTAAATTAAAAAAAAAAATCATTTAATCATTTTTATTTTGAGAAAATTGGGATGAGTCCACCTTGGGTCTGGGACCCTTGTGAACTTGCCTTTCGGTTAATAACAATGATAATACTATTAATAAAAATGTCAATAATTATAATAATAATGATAATGATAATGATAATAACAACAATAATAATGATGATAATAATAGAAATAATAATAATGATAATGATAATTATGATAATGATAGTAGTAATATTTTGAGAAACTTTTAGTTTCTTCTATTGTCTCAACTTTTTTAGAACTTGTCATTGGTGGAGGAATAGCTGTGTCCTCGACCTCGGCCCCGGCCTCGACCTTCTCGTCCTCTTCCATTGTCGGATCGTCTACGTCAAGTACCTAATCGAGATAACAGAGACATAAAAAGATAGTGTTAACAATCAGAGAATGCATTAACAAAATAAAGACCAAGGCATTCGAATTTTCCTAGTGATCTCTTCTTATTTCTTACATTTGTAGTTCGACAATAATGCAGAAAGAACCCAACTCTGCATGACGAGATTTTAAAAAATAAATAATTTGATTCAAAATTCTTCTCAGTTCACTACCCAAAAAAAAAAACCTGAATTTTTAGTCACCACTTAAATGTCACTTTAAATCATAAGGTTGTGAGTAAATGTCATCTTTAATCACAAGGTTGTGATTAATATGCATTTAGTCACAAATTTTTATTGTGATGTAACTAATACTCTTTCCGTGACTCAAAATCTCATAGTTAAAATTTTTATTCATAACAAAAATTTGTGACTAATTACTCGTAAGGTTGTTTCTAAATATGATATTTAGTCATACAAAAATGTCGGGACCAATAGTTATTTGTTTATAGTACTTCTAGAGATTTGTGTACGTCTAGTCTACATTATTTAAATATATTATAACTAAAATAGATACTTCAGTTTTTAAGAGTTTACGAAATGCATATTTTATTTGTATTAGAGTGAGCAACACCTGAGGGTTTTCTGAAACCGTATATGAAGAGCTGCCACTCTCGCTTTCAGGTAGCATAACTTTATGGCATGAAACAATTGTACCAAAATCATAAGAACTTTTAGCAATATTTTCCCTCTGAAAAAAAAAAAAAACACATATAAAATTAGTGTTTCACACACTATTAACAGAGCAAAAAGTAAACTAAGCAAATAGAGTGATTAGATTGGAGCTTGAAAAAATACCAAACCAAATACAACCAGTAGTTTGAAAAGAAAGTAAATGTTAAATGTACTTTTGTTAGCGTAGTTTCCTTATTTACTCAACTCTATGTATAATATTTCAATTAGTCAACGTATATTCTTTACGATTTGCTAGTGGTTTAATATTTATAAGTTGGTTTCCATATCTTTCTGGCATTACATTTTATTTTCCGATTTAGTTACGATTATGTGTCATAAGCCTTCTTGGCCGACTTATTCATGGATCCAATTACACCGATTAGAGATCATCCCGTAGGTAGACTTTTTCGTTTTATTTAGTTTTTATTTTCTTAAAATTAGTTTAGTAAATTTAATAAAAATTGAGGTTTCAGCTAGAAGAGAATGCAACCAAAATGTCACACACGTAATAGATTAGGGATCAATTAAGTTATTAAGTGAAGTTGACAACATTTTCATGAATTTTGCTAAAAAAAGATCAATTTGTACTGTTAAATTGAGCTTTAAAAAAAAATGCATACAAAACCTTAGGGACCAATTGAGCAATTAACTCTTAATAAAATTCAAAAACGAAAAGAAAAAAATAGTATGTAGTCAACTAAAATACTTCATAAATAATATATATAGACATAATTGATTTATATAAATATGTATGGTTCGGATTTGCAACTTTATAGGAATTGAGAAATCCTATCCATAATCTTCGGATTGTAAAAATCTCAATTCATTATCAATCCGTTAGTCTCTCAATATAATCCAAGTCGATTGATTGCATTTAACTAAATTTGAACCAATAAAACGTATTCACAGATTTGGCAAATACGATTTGGTGAATACTCCTAGTCTCAAACTTGAGTCTTTTGAGGTTTCAAATAACCTATCACATCTTTCCAAATAAGATGGGTGGAAGGAAAATTTCTTAAAATATATTGTTACAAGCCTTGTAACAGATCCGACTTTTTCAAAAAAAAAAAAAAAAAAATTTTTTTTTGTTTTTAAAGTAGTGAGTACAATAAAGAATTGCAACAGAACAGTACAAGAAGCAATATATATACGTATATATAATGGGAGAGAGAGAGAGGAGGATTACGAGAAAAGGAGTTGTTCTTCAAGAGAGAGAGGCTTGCGCCCCTGCGATCGCCGTTGAAGCTTGACCTCGAAGAAAGGGTGTTGTAAGCCGAGGGAATGGCTGGGAAGCGAATCCCCGGGATTGTGTAAATCATTACTCCTTTGTTCTTAAATTCCTATCTCCAAGAGAGAGAGAGAAAATAATGGCGTATAAGTAGAGAGGAGAGTGAAAAAGAGGAAGTTAAGGGAGTGCAAGACTCATATTTTGCTATTCATATTTGTAATTTAACTTTATAAAAAAAAAAAAAATTTAAAAAAATTACAGAGGTAAAGTGTTTTATTAGTAAAAAATAATATAAATACTATAATTATTTTGAAACACTTTCCGAGGTTGGTTTTTTCACCCCGAAAATCTGTCAAATGGCTCATTCTCCCATTAAACAAAAGTAGAGAAAAAAAAAATAAAAACTAGAAAGAAAGCATAAAGACATATTTATTAATCTATCAACTCTTATGGAATTATAATAACAAAACTATTTATAGCGAAACTCGAATAAGAACATGTTGACAAAATTCCAAATATACTACGTAATTCTAAAAGATATTCTATCTAAATTCAAAATTAAATACAAAAGGGTAAAAAAAAAAAAAAAAAAGTTACTATACAAATTTTAAATCAAATGTCCTGATCTCGTTCTGCATCACATAGGAAGGTCAATGACACTAAACCTTGATCTAAACCAAGATATCAACCTTCCGTTGATTCGATTTCAAGTGGTTGGCCATCGTCTACCAAAGCATAGACGACCGCTGTCCTGCATGGTGTGTAGACGAGGAAAGACCGAGGCCTGTCATCATACCATCCATCCTGCATAGGTAGTCGGAGTTTAATATCTCAAATCTATATCATCACAGCACTCCAAATGACAAAAAAGAGTTGCAGGGAAGAAGATTCTCTCACAGTGGTGAAGTATTCGGCGTTGTGATCGAGCCTGCTGGAGCCTCCAAACAACGGATCATCTGAATCCAGTACAATCTGGACAAATCGGACACAAATGAAAACCAGTATTTAAGAAAAACCAGTATTGATTGGATCGAGTTTGAGTGATGTATTGCTGCAGAGAAACAACAAAAACGAACATTCTGGCTTCATGTTGTCCATTACATAGTTTCAAAGTTCGTTCATGCGTTTCTCGAAGATTATGCCTTCATGAAAAGAATTTTGATGCAGATGGAGATAAAAGAGAATATTACCTTGTATTTTCCTGGCTTTAAGCAGCCTACTCGGTAGTCAAAATAACTGTTGCTCCAGTGAAAATTGAAGACAAAAACGAGGTTACCCCTTTCAAAGACGATAACCCTATCTCCTTCATCCTTCCGTGAAATGTATTGGTGCTCAGAAGTCATGAACTGCATTGGAAGAATTCAGTTTACGGAAAAGACATAATTAATGTTTGTCTAATGCAAAGAAAGTTTGCATAACCAATCAAGACAAGTTGACTTATATCCAAGGACTACTAAAATATAAAAGAGAAAAGAAACAGTCAAGGGCTTCTCAAATTGATGAAAGAAAAAACTACAGAGAGATCAAAGAGCTTCATACAGAATTTGAAAAGGCAGGCAACCAGATGTTAAGCAAGCATTCAGTGATTATTCATGCTAGTGGAAACCGAAAAAGCTAGACTGTATAGCACAAGTAAAACTTACACCATACTGTTCTTCAAGATGCTGCATTGCCTGATCGAACTCTTGCAGTCCGTGATATCGAAGGTAATCTGCATCCCCCTACACATGCATAGAAACAATGGACTATTATTAGGCTGGAAATGCTGTTGATGTGTCACATCAAAATTCTCAACAATGCAAGTTAATAAAGTACTAGGAATACTACTATACCAAAAAAGTACCGGGAATACTAGAATATGCTTGCACATACTTCATTAATAGTAAGCGCATTAGCAAATTAAGCTAAGTTTGAAGCTTACAAGATCAAAGCGTCGTCGACATTTGTCAAAACTAAAACCATTTCCAGGAACCATTTTACCATTAGGAAGATGCTGGTCAGCCCTTGGGAAGTCGATCCACTCTGAGAAAAGCAATAAATTATTATTTACAAATGTGGAAAAACAAAAACATTTCAAATTGAATGGTAGAACAATCATAGTATGGCAAGCTAAAGACAAGATAACAACTTGGTCTGGTCTTACCAGGGTGTCCGAATTCATTTCCCATGAAGTTCAGGTACCCTTCTCCACCTAGCCCCATAGTAATGAGCCTAATCATCTTGTGCAAGGCTATTCCTCGGTCTATGAGCAGGGTTGATGGTCGGTCAAGCGCCATGTAATCATACATGTCCTGAAACATTCAAAGGAGATTCAAACAACTAATTTGATAACTACCTTGTAACACACACGGAACCAGTCATATAACTGTTTTCTATAAAAAAGAAAAAAGGATAAAAGGACAAAAAATAGTTTTTCATATTGACTTGAGAGCATGCTGAAGACACACACAAAAAAAGGAAATAGACTAAAAAGAGCATTCTAATAGTTGCAGTGCATTTATGATGATTTACAATGCCATTTTATTGGTTTTAAACAATTACCTTTTCTAATCGAAATATAATATTTAAGTAATACAATACAAAATTTCTGGCTTTTTTAGTTTTCGAAAGCCTTTCCCATATACCTCAATTCAAAAGTCTCCTTTCATGCACCATATATGCACTTAAGCGCACGCAGATAGAAATATGTTGCATTTATTTGTAATTTTCTTTACCTTGATTATCAAGAACAAGTGACTTGTAATTTTAGAAGGATGCAACCCGAAACTCATCAATAGTGTCATCCTGATAAATTTTTATTAGTTTCATCTTCCATTTTTTGCACTATTATCACCATAATGGCCCAAATCGTTGAACCAAAAGAAAGGGGAGGACATCACAACCAACAATCGTGTTCAAAGATTCACAATCGTCTCCCAAACATCAAGAACCATTATGTACCAAATTTAACATTCAAGTAAAGTATGTACTTCGAAAAAGAGTCATCCCTATATTTAGTGTGTTGTAAATTCACTATGCAAATTCATTTGGGTCAACAGGATATTTTACCTCTACCTAACAACATTTGCACAACAGTACACTTCTTTGTGAATTGTGCATGTTTCTCATGGTGAGTGATAGTGCAATGAATGGAAGAAATAAACACCTTGTCCATCAACCAGAATGCTATTGTTTTGTCACCAACAAGAGCTTGATCGTGGCTTTCAGCATAAGCAACGCATTTTTCCAGCCACCTTCTGTTTGTGAGGGTGTGAACTATATCACCCACTCTCCAGTTTTCATCTTTCTTCCTACAACAAATCAAGAGATACCCAAGTACAATTTTAATATATGTTTACCAGTAAACTGAAGTGAAAATAATTGCTCCGAAGATTTATTCAAACTCACTTGAGGAGTTCAATCCATTTATCTGCAATAGCCATATGCAAGCGATAATCAAAACCTACTCCACCATCTTGAACGGGAATGCAGAATGTTGGCATTCCACTAACCTGTGAAAGGAGAAATTGCCATATTTTTTAATGTAATTGCGTAAATAAAATTAAGTAGGGATCTTATCCCCTCAAAACAGGATTAAGACTCTGAATCCCATATTTTTATATTTTTAAACTTGTTGAGTCAAGCCAACAAAAGAGAATAAAGGCATCCGGAATATTTATACTCAACGGGATTAAACAATAAACCATGAACAGAAGTATATAGCACAATAGGATGTATTCGTGGATGCATGCAGACCCCTAAAGACTAAAAAAAGACCAAAACTAAAATTTGAATGGCCGCTTTTGTTATGACTTCCCAAGAGATTGAACACTTGAGAAAACAGGAAAAATCAGAATATCTTGATGGGATTTCACTTACATCTTCACCAATTATAACAGCTTCAGGATAGAGCCCGTGAATCAAATCGTTAACCAGCATCAGATAAACCACAGCGTCGACGTCTGTTGCTAATCCAAAGTACTCATTGTAATTTCCAGTAAATCCCACCTATCAGACAAAAAGAAAACATGAATTTGATACAGTTATCAACAGGAGACACACAGGTAAACCTTGAAACATACCCCCAAACCATGGTGAGTATACATCATAGAAGTCACGCCGTCGAATCTGAAACCATCAAACTTGTACTCTTCCAGCCACCATCTTGCATTTGAAAGAAGAAATCTCAAGACCTAAACAAACAAATAAGAATTAATGGCTGTAACCAAGTCATAAGTAAAAAAGATAAAAAAAACGCCAAAGTTATTTTATTAAAGTAGACATGGAAAGTGAATACCTCCCAGCTTCCATAATTAAAAAGCCGAGAGTCCCACATCCAGTGATAACCCCGTGACCCAGAGTGGAAATACTGCGTGTCAGTCCCATCAAACATGTTCAGCCCGTCTAATGTATTATTTGATGCATGGCTGGAATGTGTCAATCATAGCAGACAGATATATCAGATTAGTGTCTAACAAATAAATAAAAGCAATAAGAGATGATAAAGTAAACAAGGAACCATGTCAAATATTTGTGTCAAAACATTACATCAAACAAGAAATCATGAGTCTATAATGACGCAATTGCGTGGAATTCATTGATCAAACAAAATTAAACTACAGAAGCAATATAACCCAAAACATATGTACTTAACAAAGAGATGTTCCCGGAAAATACTCCATGTTCATAAGTAAATAATACCTGTGAACAATATCCATAAGCACAAGCAAGCCTAGCTCATGGGCTCTATCAATCAGAGACTTCAACTCATCTGGGGTTCCACAGCGGCTACTTGGTGAAAAAAAATTAGTGACGTGATACCTGCAAAACAGTTTTTTTTCCGCCCAAATGCACGTTTATAATTAGAAAACAGGAGGCCATTACCAAGAAGAATTTTACTAAACAACTTAAAATTTCGTAGCAGAGAGTGCTTAAAGGAATATTAAAACATAGAATATGTAATGTCAGAAGTTATGGTTAAGTTAATTATACCCAAAGCTGGCATAATAAGAGTGCTCTTGGACAGCCATGATCTGAACAGCATTATAACCAAGCCTTTTAATACGAGGAAGCACCTCATCTCTAAAGTTTACATATGTGTTGATTACTGGCTCCTGTCCGAGAGTTAAAAAGAAAAAACATCAACAGATAGCAAATTAAAGACGGGAAAGGAAGGAGAAAGAGGAAGATTAAAATATTAGCCAATTGCCTGGAAAGGAAGTTAAATTAAAAGTATGAAAGTGGAATGAATGTGGAATACTAACGTTTAACATCCTAGCACTGTTGATACGACCTAAAACATTCTCTTCTTAAAGGTCGTCAAGCGGTAACTAATTTTGGTTTACATGATGTACATGAATAGTATACGTCCACAAATCATATAACTTTTCTCTAACCACGATAAGTGACAACTGGGATCCGACTCTTTACTTTATACAAAACTAGATTAGAGATGTATTTTTATTGAGAAATGAATTTGTGAAAGACCTGCCTTACTAACTTTTTTGTTTATCTTCAAGCCTTAATACCACTTAAGACTTTCTGTCCTCAAATGCTCAACAGGAGAACCTACGACTCCAAATCGCATACAATTTGATAAAACTAAGGAACATAGCCCATCATCTGTTTGTGATTGTTCGCTCAGGAAACAAAATGAATTTTATACAATAATACGTTACATGAGTTAGAAGTAGCAATGCATACCGTACTACTCATTCCTACATGTGACTCATAAATCCGAAGTGACTTTGGTCTCTTTGGCTGAGGATGCTGAAATTCATACTTTTCCTGTAAATGAAATAAGCAAGGGCATAATTAGCTGTTATCCCTCACACAGATTCAGCTACGTTTGGTGTCTGGACTCAGAGAAATAGAAACATATAATATGACCATTATGGTTTTACCCATCTTTGAAGAATCACTATAATCCCACGCAATTATTAGTAATTAAAGAATTATCCACTCTTTTATGCATTGTTAATTACTAATATTTCCGACTAAGCATGCTAAAAGTTTTAACTGTCAGAAAATAAGCTACGAAACAAATTTGCAAAACCATACCTCTTCTGGTGGATCATAGTATATGCCATTAAAAGGAATTTCTCCTGGAGCCTGTACTGAAAACTTGATCCAAGCGGGAATGGAGTCTTTGATGCCAGAAGGAGTATCCATACGAATCTGTTATTATGTAGCCAAGATGGAGTCACTTTTGATAGCTTATACTCATGGCATTTTGCATTGAGGATTATTTTGACCATACAAAATTCAAAGGAAAAAAATGAAATAATCAAGATTATAAGCTACTTTGGGGTCACAAGTTCTTTTAAAGACTACATGAGCAGCAGAAAAGCGAACTACAAGAAGTTCTTTTAAAGACTACATGAGCAGCAGAAAAGCGAATTAAGTAGTCCAACTATCCAACCAAAAAAGTCAACAAGTTCAACTCACTTTTGATGAAGGAAATTCTTCTGTTGCTTTTTCTCGCAACTAGACGTTTTCTTTTGGCAAGAAATCACACCTTTCTACTTGTATACCATTTCAAATAAAATTAACTTTTCATTTCTAGAAAATCGTTGTATTGTTAGAGAATCACACTGACAAATAAGGATATATCCTCTAGAGATATCATTGAAGGGTGTTTCTTGTTCGAGTAAAGGCTGGTAAGTATCTTACTGTAAGTTTACAACAGTTCAGTATATCTCAAAAAAAGGAAAGACAGGCATTACATTCCAACATTTCACAGAAAAGCTGAATAATAAGAATTTGATTACTAAATTATTACTAAAATTCCAGAAAAGCCACACTATTAATTTGTCAAAGAAAAAAGCTACCTTCACTCGAGAACCGTGAGGGATTGCAGGCGAACCATCTGCATTGTTTGGCAAAAAGATCTCCCAGACACCAAACTCATTCTGTTGACATACAATATTGAATCTGATGTCACTATCACGTCAAGCTTCAAACCAATTAAACATTCTACTATTCTTTTTGTAGGCATTTTCTTTGTTAAAACTCAAAACATACCTGGGTCATAACATCTGCATTTGGATTCCAATTGTTGAAATCTCCAATCAGTGAAGCTGACTGAATAGACAGTACGCAATTACTACATTAAAAAAAAAAAAAAAAGAAAGAAAGAAAGAAAGAAAGAAAAGAAATACAGAAACAGAAAAACTAATTCAACTTGTCATTTTTAACTACTAAATTAAGCTTGGGCAAGTTGCTTTTATAACAATGAAACTAAGGTCGCCTATAATTCTAAGCAGTCAAAACAAACCTTGGCTCCAGGTGCCCACTCCCGATAAGTGATACCTGTTTCACTGAAAAACCAGTTGAGACACGATCAGAAATTACAAGACCTGCTTATTATAAGCTTTGTCCCAACTCCCAAACCCACACCCAAAACCAACAAACAAAAAACATGGGGGAATAGGAAGAAGAATACCCATGCAAAACACTTAAACAATACTTAAAAAAGACATGCCAAAAACATGGCCCGGAACAAGGGAGAAAAATGTTATAGTAACCAGCAATCATACGTGCCACCACAGATGAACTTCACCTAAAATAGAGATCTGGTAAAAGTTTCTTAAAAGGACTAACTTCCTACATGCAAAAACTAATCCATCTTTTTTGTTAAGAAATACAAACCTATCAAGATTGAAAGAGAAATATTAATAAAAATAAAAGGATTAAAAGAATGAAAGCAAGCTGGGACAAATTACATAAAGTGACCCGACAAAAGACTCCAACAGCAAAATACTTTCATGCAGTAGTAGTACAGGCATATTTTCAATTTCCTCAACCACTGGAGAGTGATATTGTCTATAGACAATTCTCAGTCCACGAGAGGGACAGGAGAATACATTATATAGATCATATAATCTGCTGATTCTGTACTGAGCAGCGAGCACAAATCCATGACAGGTGAAAATGGTGCTGTAATTTCTCTTTTAAAATCTGCTGATGCCAGCTTCAGCAGCTTGACATAATCCACTTCAGAATGCTAGTGTTAAGATACAGATACTTATCATAAGCACAAAGTTTTCCTTAATTATCTCTATTTTGTGTGCGTCCCAACTCTTAGGTTAGTAAATGTTGCAAAAAAAAAAAAAAAAAAAATGTCATTCTTCAATTGCTGAAATATAGCTTGCTATAGTATTTAGTTATACATTCACTAATTTCCAAAATGACAATTCACTCGCCATATCAGGTAATATTAAGAAACTTCACTGAGGATTATAGGATTATGCATTTATTCTTTAACAGTCACCCACCTTCCTATTAGTGATATTTTCGGTTTACCCATGCACATTATTTTTTCATTCAAATAAAAAAGAAATGTAGATCTACAAACATGTTGGTTTTACTTCTAAAGATGTGCGCATATCAAGATACTATCTATGTACTTAAGCCATTGGAGTAGTAAAAACCGAAACGAAAAAACTAGAAAGAAGAAGAGTGATACCTGCGCGTAAAACCTAATTTTTCATAGCCACGAGAGAAGGCCTCTAAACCGCCCTCATATTTGTCAATTTCCTCACGCAGTCTTTTGTATTGTCCATAACTGCACATAGAAATATACCGTTTTGAGTAATTTCCTAATTGGATACAGAACTAAGCAAGACTAATAGGATCTAGAAGATGCATGATCATATCTATAGGGATATATTGCTTGTGGATGATAAAAATAATTCCTACTAGAGAATTAATCTTGTAGTTCAATTCAAAACAGTTGATGTGTGGCCGATTAATATCATCAGGTAACTTGGAAGCTCTTTGATATCGATTTTGGATTTTTCTTATTCTAAGATGGCTTGTATTCATATTTCCGATGAGATGAAGCAGGCAAAAACAAGACAAAATGACGATAGGCTTTGAATATGTGAATTCCCGTCCAAATCCAGACTAAAGGCTTAGCATGATCACCTCAAAGACAATGTCCCAAAAAAACAGCGAAAACAAGTTCATGAATTGTAGACAAAATAAATTCACACAGCAATCAACAAAGGCTGTAGAGTGACTTAAAGAACACATATATTTTTTCAATCCATCAGCCAATGAGTTCTGAGCTTATGTAAGCAATAATGAAAGGATATCTCACCGATAATCAAGGTGTTGCCGGTGAACGTTTAAAGTTGGATCTATTTCATATATTCTTTGCCCAGTGCCTGGTGGCCGAATTGCCCTTTTAATTTCTGTAGTTTCAACTGTTTTAGAACTTGTCACCACTTCCAAAGGATCAGATGTCTCCTCGAGCAGATCATTATCATCAAGATCAGCTACCTGTGATGGGCGGATAACTGTGTCCTCAACTGCCTTAACATCTTCCATTATCAAATCCTCTACATCAAGCACCTAATCAAGATAATAGAGGAATAAAAAGAAAAAATATCAGGCAACAATTAAGATGCCAAGAATGAATAATGCCAACAAAATGAAGAGCAGATTTTTGTATTTTGTTTAATGACATATTGATATTTGCAGTTAAAAATTGATGAAGAACCCATAATAAAAGTAAAACTTCAAAAACCAAGACCTGAGGGTCCTCTGAGACTGTGACTGGAGCAGATGCATCATTCTCGCCGCCAGGTACGAGAACTTTATCCGAATTCTTAGCAAAAATTTTCCCTGTCAAAAAAATAACAACAAACATTTGCTTTGCACACACTTCTTCAAAATTCAAAATAATTCTCAGTAGTACATAAATATTGGCAGAGCAAAATCCAAACTGCGTAAGCAAAAGAAATTCATTCTCAAACAAGGAGATAGAGTGATTTTAGTTCATAAAAATACCAAAGCAAAAACAGTCTCATTGGCAAATTAGGAAACACTCACTAACCTCAGCCCCAACCAACAGAAAGTAAATGCAATAAAAATGTAAAAATAAAAATAATAAAAACGAATCCTTTTCATTTCAAACGTATCAAATCCTTCTACTTCCAAATCAGTAGCAACTTCTCAGTAGCTTTTTCCTTGAGAAATTTACTCAATACTGTGCGCCGTATGTAATCAAGCTCCAAACTTTATCGGAAACCAGCTATTCATTCCAATTGAAAAACTTTGATCATTCCTCAATCGGAACTGTCGTTTTCGCACAAGATGACTACAAATTTATGGAAATCCGATTTCAATTACTCCATAGTTGCTTTTTCCTTGAAAAATTTACTCATTACTGTAAGCCGAATGTAATCAAGCTCCAAACTTTATCGTAAACCAGCTAATCATTTCGGTCGAAAATCTTTGATCATTCCTCAATCAGAACCGTCGTTTCCACACATGACTATAAATTTACTGAAAACCGATTTCAATTCCTCCATAACCAGAAGAACCAGAATTCCTGACCTAAATATAACTACATCAAAAGCCATCGCGATGAAAAAATAGCACCGGAGTCACTTCACCACCCTACTGAGCTCACTCTTCGATCAAAACCGCCATAGATTTTACAAAAAATCACTCAGGCAAGGTCAAAAACGCTTCATCAGTACAAGAAAGATACTCATTTTTCCAGGAAAATAAATAAATTAATTAAAAAAACAATAAAATAAATAAAGATACCGATTCTATATTCTAATCAGCAGTTCCACTAACTAACAGGAAAAAAAAAGTAATAATAAATCGGATTAAAAAATTGAGAACAAAACAGAAAAAGAAACATTCGTCGTGTAGAGAATCACTTCCTTTGTAGCAGAGAAAAATAACAGCGAGAAACGGAAGGAAAATGGGGAGAAAGATAGAGAAAGAAGGATTACGAGAAACGGAGTTCTTCTTCAACAAGAGAGAGAGACCGGGGCTCCGGCGATCGCCATTGAAGCTTGACCTCGAAGAAAGGCCGTGCGCGGAGGGAATGGCAGGGAAGCGTATCCCCGAGATAGTGTACACCATTTCTCTTCTGGTAGGGAAAGAGGAGAGAGAGAAAGTGAGAAGAGATTGACTGGTTCAACTTTTCTCAGAGGACGGATCTGGAATTAGAGAAAAAGGAAAAGCAGTGCTCAGCCCAATGCGCCGGGAGAAGCGTGAAGCGAAAAATATCAGAGAGAGAGAAGAGAGAGAAACAGGGTGAGTGAAGGGAGTGACAGAGAGAGAGAAGGCGCTAACTGCCAAGGAGCTAAATGGGAGGTGGAGTGTTACGTGTGCAGAGGAAAATTAAAGATATGGAAAAAAAATATATTTTTTATTTCATAAATTAATAAAAAAATTTTAGTTTCCTATTCAAAAAATTTCCAAAAATTCCCTCAAAAAATTTTTTCCAAAATAAATGGGATACCAATTTTTTTAATGAAAATATGATACTAATTTTAAGGAAAAATTAAACAGGTAACCATTTCCCACTTTGATTTTTTTGAAGTTGATTTTGTTAAAATTTTAAAATTATTAGTAAAATTATGATGTTCTTAATCTTAATTTAAAAAGGATGATTATATAATCGAATAGATCAGTAAATCGAGTGATATTGACAAGCCAAAAAATAAATTGAGAAATTGTGTAGAATTTTACAGAGAAGGAGTACAAAGAGCACGTTAACAGATTTGGTTTTATACTTATATCCTGTCATGTATTTTTGATAATCACGACATATGTTTTAATTAACATTATCCTATAATTATAATATTATAAAAATATTTCTAATTAATTCAGCTCTAAAATAACAGCCAAGGAGTCAATGGGAGGTGGGAGTGATGCGTGGAATAGAGGTGGCGAATCGCAAATGCATGGGAAGGCGTGAGTGGGTCCCACAAGAGGACCTCTTTCCATTTTGCATCGTCCATCTTCTGAATTCTGAAATGGAAAATATGGCTTTGTTTCCTTTACCCAAACGGGAAATTCTGTCAGGCCACGTGGATTCCGTCGTCGCTTTGGGGATCAGAAACGATAGGCTCTCAAACGCGCGGTTCTCAAATTCGCGGTCTCTGTATGCTTTTTTTTTTTTTTTTTTCCGTCAAATATAATTTTTTAAGAAGTTTTTTAATAAATAATAAAAGTTTTTAAAAATTAATTTAAAAGGTCTTTTTTTTAAATAATTAATCAATAATTAATTAAATAATAATTAATCAGAAATTAATTTACGATCAATTACTCATTAATTATAACGTAAATAACTAAATTTCATAATCAATCATCAATTTTTATAGTCAATCACAGATTAATCATTATTCAATTACTGATAGATTAAATCTGAAAAATGATAAATATTCATTTTTCTAAATAAAAAATAACTATTAAATTAAATGATTAAAAAATACCACCCAACTTAATTTTCTTTTTTTTAGTATTAATGATTTTTTTTTTGAGTTCTTTTGATACGTGTGAAATAAAAGATCTTTTACTTGTGTATTTTTTAGGAAAAAAAGAAGTAAACATGTATTTCTGAAAAAAAAAAATTGTAAATTTAAAAGTAAATAGTATATTTCAATTTATTTATTAAAAGCAAATAAATTATTAATTTAATAAATAAATTTACCATTAGGGTGGATAAACTATTCATTACTAAAAATATGAAATCAATTTTAAAGTGTTTTTAAGTGATAGTCAATTTCAAAGTCGCATTCCAGAGCTTAATTTCTTACCTTCGTTTGAAAAAGGGAAAATCATCTGAATAACACAAATTAAAAACCATTGCCATAATATAATTAAAAAAATTAATTTTAATACTATATCAATATGATACAAAAAAAACTAAAGTTTATGATATGTTAATTAAGAATGAAAATTTTTTGTCATATTAGTCAACTAATAAAAAAATATGGTTATTTAGACAATTTCTCTTTCAAAAAAGAAAAACAACATGCTCTAGACTTTAAGATTAAAATTTAGTTTTCGTTTGGTGTTACGGTTGGAGTTGAAATTTTTAAGTTGGAGTTAGTTGACTTTTTAAAAATTAGTTATAATTTTTGTAGATTTTTCAGAAAAAAAACAAACTGAGATGAAAAATTTAAGTTTGAATTGGTTTATCAAACATAGAAAATAACTATAAAAATCCCTACTTATTTTTCTTTTTCCACATTTTCTCTCTTTCTATTTCCCAAGTCTAAACTACGACAAAGCTAGTTTTTTGTGATAATGCCATGGCTCTCCATGTCTGATTCTTTCTTGTGATGGAAGTAGTAATTCCTAAAATAGTCCAACTGGTACTGGATCGCGAATTCTTTCAAGCTGTGGCATAAGTAAATTATACTTATTTCATCATGGTTTTTGTCTTTTTTTGAAAAAATTTATTAGTTCGTTTGTTTATTAGTTCATTTTGAATTAAATTGTACTTTTTTCATCATGATTTTTGTTTTTTTCTGAAATTTTTTTTATCTTTTCTGAAAAAGTTTTTTGTCTTTTCTGAAAAATTACTATTGAAACTAAAAAATTTTAAACTAAACTCATTCACCAAACACCCCCTAAAACTACAAGAAAATTTTCAGATAAATATCTCACTGATTTCCCATCTTTCAAATTAAAAAACAAATAAGTGATGTTGCTATCAAAAAAAAAAAAAAAAAGTGATGTTGCCGGTGTATAAAAGAGTGTTGCCGGTTTTAAGTAACCATTAGATCAAGTTTTCAATGGCTTAATAAATGAATGTCTATATTAAACATTTACAGCCATGATTAAAATTACAATTTTTACCGGTTAAAAAATAGTTATTATCGTAAAAATTTCCTCTAAATATTACCATCAGATTATTAAATGTTTAAAAATTATACAAAAATGATGAATGTTTAATTATATAAACATTAGTATGGAAAGAGAAAAAAAAATGTTTGTTGTTGGATTAATGATTATGGACCATTTACATTGTAAAATTGGAGATTAGTGACTTGGTGATGTGATTTTAGAGTTCATTAACAGTGCTCTTTATTAATAAATGACATCATAATGAGAAAGTTTTCTCGAATGACATCATTTCGTTTTCACTAAATATCTAATTTGTACAATTGAATTTTGAGAAAAAAAAATATTAAAAAAAAAAGAAACAAACAAACAAATTTTGCACTATTGTAATATTGGACCCGGAGGGTATTTGCCTTTTGAAGCAAAACAGATAGCAAGTGAAGAGAATGATCCTCGTCGTCGCCAAGTCGGGAAGGAATATACTTTCAGAGTCAAATCAAGTATTTTTCTTTCTTCCAGCTCTATAAAAATCACTATTTTCCTTTCTGCCAAGCCAACATTTTTGTTGACCACACGAACTTGCGCAGTTGCAAAAGGGCCACAGCCTTACGTCTTGAGGCGCTAGCATTGAGTGAAGCCATCCAACTTGAGCCAACCAATTTCTTTTCGAAATAATTACAAAAAAAAGTCTTTTTTTTTAGAGTCTCTTTTCAAAGTATTTTTTATTTTTTAATAATATTATGTATGTGTACATCTTTAACAATATTACGTATATGTCTATTTTTTAGGAAATAGATGTCTGTAATACTAATTTTATCATTTTTTTTAATTGACATCATTCATTTTATATATGATTATTTTATTTTATTTTATACTTTAATAATGAATATTTTTTGTTGATAAATATGAGTTACTTTTAATAAACCTAAATTAGTTATAAACATCAAAGTAATTATTATAAATATAAATATTTATTATAAATATGATGATTCAAATCAAAAATAATAAACACAACACAAAATATTAGCGATAAAGATGATGAAATTAATATATTAACACTTTTCATGTAAAAAAACCAATGAATTCTTTATGTAAAAACTTATTTATTTATATAATCCACTACAAATCAAATGGTTATCATTTATGCCTCAACCAAATAAATTAAAGAATAACACAATAAATTGTGTCAAATTCTTTATAAAAAAACACTATTATTTATATAAATTAGTAAAAATGAAATTACACGTATTTTTATGATAAAAAGAAAAAACATTCCCTTTTCATTCATTATGAATATTTGCACATTCTTTATGATAAATCAAAAAAAAATTTCAAATTTTCCTTTTATATCATTTCGTTTAGCAATTTCATTAATTCAACTTTAGTCCTCTTTGATTAACATATTAGATTCCATTTTTCCCCTTTTCTATAATTATTTTATTAATTAATTATTTATTCTTTATGAAGGATAATATTATCTTTCTAATTAATCTTTCCGACGTTTATGTAAATAAAAGAAAAAAATGAATATATTTCAAATCAACAACTTCAATTTGTACATCTATGTATATAATCCTTTCATTTTTTTTTTCTTTTGAATAAATACCAAGGGTCCTTCTAGATAGGGTACTATTTTAAAAGTGCATGTTTATGAA
Source organism: Ficus hirta (assembly GCA_038430175.1). Lineage (NCBI taxonomy): Eukaryota > Viridiplantae > Streptophyta > Magnoliopsida > Rosales > Moraceae > Ficus > Ficus hirta. The sequence continues at coordinate 20,315,238 of CM076597.1, read as the reverse complement.
TATCAGATCTAATCAGAATCACATCAAATATATATTTACATACTAAATTAACTGATACAAATATGATAAGTTAGAAACAGAAAATCCTACCAATAAAGTATTTTTTTTATTCATACTCCATAGTAGAAATTGTCTAAATACTATAAGCAAAATTATACCATTAATCTTCAAATCTATTGATATGTAGGGATGACAATATTCTCTACGGGGATCCACCCTGGATGAGGATAGAATCTTATTCCCGAAGATTAGCAAGGTGGGAATCCCTGCCCTCGCCCCCGTTCATATATATATATATATATGTGTGTGTGTGTATGTGTGTGATTTCATATATTACATATTTGCAAAATATAAAAGTTATTTTTAAAAGTGTGTACATCCATGAAGTGAAGATTGAAGTTATGAGTAATAGACAAAGAAGGAGAATTTTATGTTATTTTTATGGTTTCAAGTTGTTTTTTTTATATTTATTTTATATTAAGTGTTTTATAAATGTTTAGTTTTCAGAGTTTGTAATGTTTTAATGAGACTTTTAATAGTTTTATGATTAAGATTTCATTTGGATATGTTTAGAATTTGGTTTGTTTACGATATATTTGGTTATGAACTAAATTTATGGTGCGGTTTTACTATATTTTTTGTTTTTACTTTGTTGTATTTTCAAATGTTTATTTATGATAGATGAGAAACGGAACGGGTACGAAAAAAGCCCCTCCGATGGTAAATCTCCATCCCGTCCCCGTTTATACTTAAGCGAGGATGTGGACGAGGATGAAGATGATTTTAGAGGTGGGGATGGAATGGGAAAGCATTTCCCAACCCTACCTCACCCTGTAATCATCCCTGATGACATGTCGTTATTAGGATGCTCATGGTCTATGGCAATAATGTCTTTTGCCATACGCTTGCGGGGGACGTGGGCGATTTGCTTTTGTTTTTGGTCAATATAGTTATTTTATTTTATTTTATTTTTTTGGGCTAAAGAGTTTTTTTAGGGGTTCAGTTCTATTAAATTTTTGTCTTTGGTCAATGTACATTTTGGTTTTCCTAATTGCTCTTTTTTTTTTTACTTAATTTTTGCAACACATGGTCATTTAATGGTCAAATTTGACGGCTAAATATACGTTTGAAAATCTACAACATACATTTTATAAATATAAAGACACCTATTATAATCTCAAATTTTGAGTACTTATATGATAAGAGTTATCACGTGAGTTAGTTTTAGAATTGTCTATACCAAATAAACATGCCGCTGTTTGACAAATGATGTGAACCTAAACGACACATAATATTATACTTATCAAAAAAAAAAAAAACGACACATATTATGATGTTGCTGCATTATAGGACTTGTCGTTTTAATGATTTAGTTTTTTGTCTTAGTCTACACTACATGTCGTTTAATTAAATTAGCTAACTATATAAATGTCTTGTGGTAGTTAGGTCGTTCGATCTTAAGGGGGAGTTTGGTGTGTAAGTTTGAGTTGAAATTTTTAAGTTTCAATAGTAAATTTTTTTGAATTTTTAGAAAAGACAAAAAACTTTTTAGGAAAAAGACAAAAACTTTTTAGGAAAAAGACAAAAAAAAGTTTGAAAATCTTAGTTTGGAATTATGGGCCAAACACCCCCTAAATCTTTAAACAACAAAAGAGAAGCAGGTTAAATAGTATGTTTTCTTGGGAAAGAAAACATACTATTTTAATTTTGCTGTAGTGAATGACACTCGGCATTTTAATTTTGCTGGTCATGAAAAAAAGACGCCTTATGTCCCCCCTCCCCCCTTTTTTTGAATTCTAGATAGGGGGATTCAAACTCTACACTTTTAGATAAAGTTATGTGTGATATTACCATTAGATTATGTCTGCAACCACGCCTTTAACTCTCTTAAAAACAAAGATTAAAAAAAGTAATACTTATAAAAATGAAATTAGAAAACAAAAGAAAAAGACAAATACATTGCATTCATTTTTTTTAATTCTTTATTACAATAGACGTTCGTGGGAAAAAAAAAAGCCCTTTTTTTTTTTTTTCACTTGTTTTATGATTATACATGTCAACGTCCATTGAAGGACTAGTGATACAAATAATCCATTAGTGTGCCATAAAAAAAAAAAAAGCCATTTTTCTAAATTAAAAAACTTGGAATATTTTAATATAGAATAACTATTAAAAAAAAAAAGGACCTCTTTCTTATAAACCCATCTTTCTTTTGAATCTTATTATGAGAGAGAGAGAGAGAGAGAGAGATTTACACCGTTATAAACATTACAAAGAATTTTTCTACAAAAAAAAACAAAAAACAAAAAACAAAAAAAAAAAAAAGTATTTTACCTCTCTATTTTCTCTTAACACCTTTTGTTTTCCTCATTTCTAACACAGATTTAGGGAGTGACATTTTGGGTCATCTCTTTTGGAAATTGAGGCACTTAATACCATAAGCAAATACAAAGAAGAAGAGCAGAACCCAACCAACATGGACCAAAGCAACGACCGGAAGAAAGTCATATTCAAAACCAAAAGTTTCCTTAAGGAAAGTCTTCAATGGAACACTTCCAAGTCCAGCCACCACCAGATCAGCATCGTTGTCACCCACTTGAGAGATGACCAGGCCATATATTGTCCATGCCATAGGAGATGCCCAATAATACCACCTCCACCATATAGGTATTTGCTGCAACATTTCACCCAAACCCAAAAAAAAAAAAAAAAAAAAAAAATTTTATAAGACTAGACATTCGGAGTTGTACAGAATCGTAACGACGTATGATTTTGTTTCGCGTACCGTCCTAGGAATGAAAAATCCGGCGAACAAGTTCCAGAGGTTCAAAAGGAAAGACATGGAAATGGCGGCGATTTCCAGGCCTGGTGTCAATGCAACCACCATCATCCCACACATTGTGAAGTAAGTGAAGAACATGGACACAAAGTAGTAGAACCAGAAGAATTTGGCCACTGTCCATTCGAATCCAAACACGGAGAAGAGGAGAATGGTGAAAAAAAATGACTGGATTGCCGTGTAGATCGTCTCTATGGCCACCTGAGAGAAGGCATAAGGCAGTTCCGAGTACATTCCGGCGGCTCTTTCTCGGTAGAAGACTGTTCTCTCGATGGCAACGACGGACTGCACTGCATTAGCGTTGTAGCCTCCGAGGAAAACCACGGCAATAAACATGGCTCCTAGAAGGTTCATCACATCTTGTTGCTTGGTTCTGTTATACAAGAATGTGTTACACAACTTTCTATTAATAGTTTCGTAGATATATTAGAGTGCCTTTTTATTTCGTAAATGAAAGTCCAGAACTTACGTTTGTTGTCCCTTGTTCCAGTAGATGAGACCAAATAAAGCAGCAATGACTATGGTAATTAAGAATCTTATCGCATTGTATCGCGGGTTTCTCCAATAAGACCAGTGCTGTTTTTTGAAACAAGCCTTGCACTGAACGAGGAACGGTTGGGAGTATTTGGTAGGGAAGAAGAGGTCCGTCGACCCAGGTGATGGAGTACTAAGCTCTGCGATGAGCTCCTGATTTCTCCTGAAATTAGTACCAGAAGCTAAAGTATAAGAATAAGACTTATTTTTAATCATTTCGAAAGTTATCCCGAAGTTAATAACGCTTGTTATAATCGCTCGAAATTTAAATGTCAAACTTACTGGTAAAGTGAGGATGTTGCGAAAATTTCTGCGAAGTTTACACCAAGTTGAGCCTCCACAAGAGGAGCAGTGACCTCAAGCATCCATGTGGCAGGGTTGTATCCATCCTTAATCTTAGGAATCCCGGGTATCGCCTGTATTTCGGTCGGAGATATTATTAGTCCTAGAATAAGATCATAGCTAACGAAAACTGCCCAAATTTCAAAGCTGCAAAGTGAACACTAACTTCATAGAATTCTATGAGCTTGTGAGAATGGCGACCAAGAGGTCCGACATAAATGACTTGTCCTCCAAGTTTCATCAGTAGTAACTGCAACAAGGAAAGCTTAAGTATGCAACAGAAGTACATAGTAAAGAATTTAAGAACTGAGCCAATATATACCTCATCAAAAGCTTCAAAAATGTCTATACTTGGCTGGTGAATTGTGCAGACGACGGTTCTTCCTGTATCGACGGTATTTCTCACGGTACGCATGACAATGGCAGCTGCTCTGGCGTCGAGACCAGATGTCGGTTCATCCATGAAGATGATTGAGGGATTAGCAACCAACTCCACAGCTATTGTCAGTCTTTTCCTTTGTTCTGTTGAAAGACCATTTAGGCCTGGAAGGCCAACCAAAGCTCTTCTAATCGGATTCAGCTCAACCAATTCCATGATCTCTTCGACAAACATCTGTATAATCAATATCAGTCTGTAAAGAAAATCTCGGTACTTGGCATCATCCGAGGACAAGCAGTGCTATTCAACATCAGTTATGTGGGCCCCACACGCTGTGAGCGGTCGTGTTGGCACCATCAATGCCTATTTGTTATTATTATTATTTTTTTCCGTTGAAAATAGGAATTGAAAGGGGGGTGATTATTACCTTTCTTGTTTCTGCACTCACATCCGAGGGAAGACGAAGCCATGCTGAATAGAGAAGGGATTCATAGACAGTGACATTTGGTGAATGAATGTCATTTTGTTCACAATAGCCGCTCAACCGAGCAAATGTTGCTTGGTTCTTTGGATAACCAGAGATACTTATGCTTCCTTCAATGTAACCGCCGGTTTTTCTTCCGGCCAAGACATCCATAAGGGTTGTCTTCCCAGCACCACTCACACCAACTATTGCTGTTAATATCCCTGGCCTAAAAGCACCGCTAACATCTCGCAACAGTTGAAGTCGATCGCCTTCAACTCCTAGGCTCTTCATTTCCTGGTCTCATATAGGGCATATGTTTGATTTAGTTTCGAGAAATTGTGATGAATGTTTGTTTGAAACCGAGTCCAAAAAATTTGGATATTTATGCACATTATACATTCTATTTCATGAAACGAAAAAGAAAAATATGAAGCATGATTTTCAACAATAGTGGGAATTACTTACAGCAGGCATATCAACAAAGTAGTTCACATGGTTGAACGCAAGCGACAAGGGTCGGAACGGCAAAACCATTCCTCTCTTTGTTGTATGTTCAGTTTCACCGACACCTCCTGAAAATTTTATACACTAAAAATCACTCACAGGGAGAGTAATAGAAAATTTCTATTTTTATTTTGGGAACTTCTAACGTAGGATTCCTTACTGGTAATGCGTGTTTCTGAACGTCACATCATTTCATAATTATATCACAACACAAAAAATTACGAGAATCTGATGAAAATTTGTTGGTCCAATTTTGTTCAGTACCTATATATAGGATATTTCTTATTGTTCACTATAGTGTATATCAAAAAACATGATGGAGGAAAGATGACTCAAACCTTCTAAAGACGACTTCTTTTCCTTTTTGTTACTTTCTTCATCCGGAATGAAAGCTTTGGAATCTCCTAGAGCTGATATAAATTTTTGTTTTCATGAACACATGAAAAGATTAGATATGTTAACTCTGTAACATAATTTTTAATAACATAAATCTCCGAGTGAAAATGAGAAGAGACGACTTACGATTCAGATAAGTCAAAGCTGCAATGAACAGGATGTTGAAGAGAAGAGAAAACCCGAAAAGTGCGCCAATGCAAACCCAGTACCAATGTTCTTTTGTGGAGACTCCTATAGACTTGAGCAGTACTTTCCCAACTGTAGGTTCATCAATTCTAGGATCCGGCTTTGGCTATAGAGAAATTACAATTTCAGTGTTGATGACAAAATCCCATTAACCAAAAAAAAAAAAAAAAAAAAAATCAGCCCAATATACAATGACAAATCAACAAATGAAGAAAGGATATTAGTACTGAGAGATCTTACTTGACTCCATCTTTCATCAAGAAATTCGTTCATTGTTATGGCGTTCAATCCGTACGTCATGGTGGAGACGTAGTAGCCCCATTTCATCCATGGCTGAAGGTCATCTACAGGAGCAATAAGAGATCATTAGTTATATTAATTTTAGATACTTATTCTTAAAAAAAAAAAAAAATCTTTTGAGTTAAACAATGATTTTGTCTCAATAATCAACCGAAAAACAGACACAACTTAAAGAAAAAAGGTTACATACGGTTTCTGAAGGAAGTCCAAAATTTTAAAAAAAGAATAGAAATAAGTTACCCTTGCCAATGACAAACCCTCCTAGCAGCACAAGCATTAGAAAGGTGAAGATGCCAAGCGTATTCGCAACAATTTGGTTCCTTCCAACCGCACCAATGAAACGAAAGAGTGAAAGAGCCGTCTGATGTACGGCGAAGTATGCCAAGAACTGTTTGAAGAATCTGAAGAAAGAAGTGTGTCACAGTGTTATTCTATATCAGTTAAAGTACAAAAATGCTTATATATATGCAATATATATGTATATATACCTGCTAGCAGCTGGGGCAAATCCCATGGTGTAGTATGTTAAAATGATCCATAATCCTGATTCCACAAAAGAAAGAGGAACTCTCAGGATCCAAATCGGCAATGCAAAAGACCACGCCGGGTAAAACAAGAAATCCCTATGTTTGTAGAACACAGGAAGTCTCAAAACTGTCATTGCCATCTCTATAAGCCCATTGAACATCACATTAATTAGGCCAAAATAGAGTGCTCCAAGGAATTTCCCTCCATCTTTTACGGTGCCCACCGGCATTTCTGTCCTAAAGAACACTGTCAAAGCAATCACTGAGGTGAAAGTTATCTGGACTGTCTTGAATATATAGACGAAAGAATTACGCTTCATAAGCAGCCATTCCCTCGAAAAACATGCTGTGAAGAGTTCCCAGTTTGATATTCCATACTTCTCTCTCACCAATGCATTTTTGGGGGCTTTGGATTTGATGTATGGAACCTTAAGATCGGTATCAAGTTGTTGGCCAATGTGGAAAGATTTGAAGCCATTCACAAATTCAGCAACCGAAATGTATGCATAAGGTTGGTCCTTCCTGAACCAATATTGTTCTTGGTCTTTCTTGGAAGTTACTTCTTGTAGAAAGTCAGCAACTCCTTTCCTCTCCGGGCACTTGAATCCCATGTACTCGAAAAAATCGAGCACATTATCTCGCGGACCTTGGTACGCAATCTGGCCTTCTGAAAGCAGGATAATGTCATCGAAAAGGTCATATGTTTCCGGTGCTGGCTGTAGAAGAGAGACAACCATTGTAACATCTAAAATATGAACCATTTGTCTCATGTAATTGCATATATGGTAAGTAGTGGAACTGTCTAATCCCGTCGAAATTTCATCCATCAAAAGAACTTTGGCTGGTCCCACCAGCATCTCCCCTGCACTTAGTCCATACAAAAGTGTATTAGAGGGCATCGTCATATCGCAAACAATCGGATTAAAAAAGAGCACTGTCAGAGGACATCTAAAGCCCCCAACGTCACAAGAGAAAGGAGTGGGACTGACCCCAGAGTGTGCGCCCCACTCCTCTCCTGTAAAGTTGTGGGGCTCCCAGAATTCTTGATGATTCAGAAACAGTCACTACTGATATCTATCTTACGATAGGAATAAATAATATTCATAAATCTTTCTCACTGCGACTTTCCTTTATTATTTTTTTCTTTTTTCAGTGACACCTTTTAAAACCTACCTATTGAGACACGCTTTTTTTCCCCACCAGAAATGCCCCTCCTCATCATATCACCAACTATAGTATCCGCACAGTGCTCCAATCCAAGTATCTATTGACATTCTTAACAAGTCAAATTTTTACTTAGAAAATTTTTCATGCTAACAAATTCAAAAGCTAGATGTTATCAACATCAGATTGAGAGGGTCACTACTAACCCTGAGAACATAGTCTGTGATCAAATTAGTTTCCTGGCCTGACATTGCCGTGGCTTTCATGAAGGCATCAATTTCTGGATCTGGCTTAATTCCTGCTTCTTTCTCTCGTCTCAAGAGCTCCGCCAACATTTCATACCTCGAGCCGACGCCTAAAAAGCGGGCTGAGAAATCAAATGTCTCTCTCACTGTCATCTCTCCGGAGTGAAGATTATGCTGACTAACGTAGGCACATGTTCTTTGAGGAACAAATTCATTCAGTTCATGTCCACAATAGGTAACTTTTCCAGATACCTGCAGGTAACAACGTTAATCTATCAAAACAGATTCTATGTAAACTAAAATAGAAGGAAAAAAAAAAAAAAAAAGAGACCAAATTGGATACACACCCTTAGATCCTGATCAAGCTTCCCTGCAAGTGCTAGCAACAAGGTTGTTTTTCCTGCACCTGGCGGGCCGAGGAGTAGTGTCATCCTAAAAATTACCAAAATCGAATTCATTAACATCAGTGAAAAGCAATGTTAGGACACAAAAACGACCAGTTCTGAATTCTCTAATCATATCATAGTCACATTTAGGGAAAATATATATATATATATACGAGACAATCTTATGGAACTTGATTAGACATGACGGTTCAGAATTGTGTATTATGAATAGAGTATTTTTTGAAACCGTATCACAAAATTCTCTTACTTTTTATCAAGAATTAAGCAAGAGAAAATATGACTTTGAACAAGTACAAGGGCAAGTAAAGATAATTCTAGATTCCTACCTAGAGGGTCTGACGATTCCACTGACATCTTTAAGCATCTGGATTTTCCTCTTCTTCGACGGTGCAATCCGTACCATTCCCAGAACACTCTACACCCCAAGATGGCATTTTGAGTCAGAGAACAAAAGAAAAAAAACTTTCAGCTATAAAATAAATATTCAATCCCTTTCATATACCAAAAAAAAAAAAAGAAAAAGAAAAGAGAGAGTATTGTTTTGGTTTGTTTAGCTTAATGTTGTAAAACATTTTGAATTAAAAAAAAAGGGGTCAAATTCTTCCTCACCATCCAAATTCAAGTCTATTTAGAATTTCTTTTTCTCTTTCCAAAGAAATTAAAGAAAAACAGTACCTCTATGGTGTTCAAGGTTGCATTAAGTAGAGTAGGAAGTGCTCTGCTTCCAACATAGACATCTCCTTCGACCCATAAATTCTCATATCGAACTTCAACTTTCGGAGTCTCAATTCCCACTCTATCAATCCAAATTCAACTCCAAAATCAAATATTTGTCAAAGTGGTCATGAGCATTCAAGACTACATATAGAGTTCAGGTACAGAGTAAAAAAAAAAAAAAAAAAACCTGTCAGTTCTGTCCCGAATTCTACGAAGAAACTTCTCATGATCTTCTTCGACGAGTTTGAGAATGCCGTCCATGAGCTGCTGCTTCTCATGTACACCAAGCTTAGTCACATCAACCTCACCATGGACTACACTTCCATTTTCAAGCACCTTCTTCAGCATCGCTTTCCGCGGGCGGTCATAAGTCGGAAGTCTCTCTACGGCCACTCTCCGCTCCTCCTCCTCCTCCTCCTCCTCGTTGAGCTTTCCGGGGTGTGCCGCTGACATCTCTCCGTCAAAATTGCCTGTTTCTTTTGAGTCACATCCGAATTGAATAGATATATCATGTATGTCTTTGCTCTCCTTGTTACGATCATGACATATAAGGATTATTCCACAAGAGTGTTGTTGGCAGGCCGTAAATTTAATATAATTCTATCCCATTACATTTTTTTTCTAGTTTAATGAATGCAAGTTATTTTGGGCGGGTCATGTCAGATGATTAAGCGAGACAGCGACTGAAACACGACATTAATTTTTATGTAACGAGTGGTTGTTATAGCTTATCTAAGTACAATAGTATTCCAGGTTTCTTCCACGAACTGCTCTGTATATATTTAACATAAGTATGGGTATATATGGGTTTTCAGTCGATCAATGATAACATGACATTTATTTTATATAACGATAATTTTAAGAAAAGTATAACAACTGGCAAAATCTAACTTGCTACCTACATGTTACTGGTGTTGGACTAGAAGACATTTACGTCAAATCTCAAATAGAATAAAAGTAGTAAGTTACAAGATTGCTATCTTTCAAGAAGATTGTAGAGAGTTAAATAATTACTTACTTGACATAGGGTTTGTCACGATTCACAACCAATAATAGTCTCATTTTTTGTAAAGTACTTTTGTCCCTTTCACCTTTTTCCAATTCACTTCACCAAAGGGGGCAAAAAAAAAAATTTTCTAAGGTTCGGCTTTCTTGTTCTTGGATCAGGCCTTGTTTTTTCTTCAACCTTTTTCTTTACTATCATTTTAAAGAATGGCTTTATTTATTTCTTGTGAAATAATTTTTCTTTTTCTCTTTTTTTTTTTTTTTTTTCCATACAAACAAGTAAATACACACATTTCATAATGCAGATGGACCATAAAGAGCTTTAGGAAAAGGCATTTAGTGAATCTATAAATGGATCCCATTAAGTTATAACTTTTAGGTAATTGTGAAATAAGTAAGGTGTATATAAATATCTATATGTATTGCATATATGTATAGGTGTACGTATCATGTATATATATGCATGGAGTGTTTGCTATGAATCCCACTTATATAATAAAAAATAAAGGATAAATTATAAACTTTTAAGTTCGTACAACTTTAGTCCTTGTTCTTTTCTCGAACTTGAATGTTAGTAAACTATTAAAATTGCTATAATAGACCTTTATATTAAGTTTGGACGGAATCCGTAGATAATTTGATCAAAAAATGAGACTTACTAACTGATTCCATCTAAAAACTATCGAAAAAAATAATGTAACAATGTTTTTAATAGTTTAAGATCATTTCAGCTCAAAAAAAAAAGGCCAAAGTTGTACAAACATAAAAATTTAAGGATCAACTTAATAATTTAACCAAAAAAATTAAAAAAATAAAAATAAAAATCAGTAATTGGTTTCTGGTTGGGAATCTTGTGATATTCCAATGACTAAAGTCAGCTCTTCTAGATAGTTCAGAAGGAGCACAATCTTTTAATAAAGATAAGTTTCCCTTCAATGAACCCAACTACTTGTCGAAAATTTGGCCACTCTATTAATTAATCTTGGTGACTGTCGCTAGCATCTTTCATAGCTTTCATCAATGGTAATGTAGAGACGTGAGAATGAGTAATGTTTTTATCAAACTTTGTGTCTAGCTATATAAATGCCTCATATAAATGCGTCATATACATATAGGAGTAATGTTTTCTAGATACATTTTAATCCCAACTTTCTAATTCGAATTCACGTTTTATTGTATTTTTATTAATATCTATATATATAATCTTTTAATTTAATTGATATGATAATTGTTTAAACACCTATTAATAAAAAAATAACAGTTTACATATCATATAAATTGATATTAAAGTTAGTGCGCTACACTATTCTTACATTTAAAGTTAATGTCTCATGTTAGTTTTATATTTAGTATAGAATAACGAAAAATATCTATCTTAGCGTAATAATAATATTAGTATTTCTCCTATTTGAATCGGGTTTGAAACTAAACCTCTTCTCAGGAAGCTAGATAGAGCAATTTAGATGAGATTTAATGTAGATCTAACTTTTAATATATTATGATGATCAATTTCATAAGCTAGCACGCGAATGGCAAGCACTACTAATTTTTTTTCCCGTTCGTCACTGAATATGGATTAACGTTATACATATATACAAATGTAAACAATTCTCTCTCTTTTTTTTTTTTCCAAATATATTCATGTAACGACCTCTTTCGGATAGTTACAGTTGACTGCTCTTTTCAATATCCATCTCTCATAAAATTACGGAAAATAATAAATTTAAAATAGAAATCTTGACTTATCGAAAAATTTTCCTTAGATAATTTTAGAAAACTATCAAAGTTCTTTTTTTTTTTTAAACCTTATCAAAATAATTTTGTAATTAATATAAAATTCTCAAAATCATATCATGAAATAAAATTTAAGAAAGTCTACATAAATCATTCAATTAAAATAATAATAAATGAAAGTCCCAAAACTTTATTTGAAATTAAAAGTATTCATCCCGTGATCGTTAATCCCGTTTTCCTATCACACATCGTCTCACTTCCGCTCCAAGCTCCTCAATACTACATCTTACATTTTCCTTTATCTGTAACATGAATTAACTTATATAAGCAAAGGCTAAATAAGACACTTAAATCTCACAAACATAAATAAATATTTTTTTTTATCATCATAAATATAAACATCATTTAAAAAAAATTTAACTTTCAAAACCGTCATATATGGGGCCCGATGTTGTACTATCGTAGCACACTAGTTACGAAAGGAGTAGGGTAGCAAATCCCAAACCAACGGTGACAGATAGTCCACTCACCGGATAACATCATCATCATCAAGGGTGTACAGCGTTACTTTAAAATATAAAAATACGTACACACATACACACACACATACATATATACTTTTCATCAAAATGTCATCATAGGATAGGTATTAAAAAAAAAAATCATAAAATTATCATCAACATCAAAACATATACTTCTCAAATATTCAATTCATGTTGTAGGTGAGAGTGTACTTACCTAAATACCTTACTTATCCTTTTTAAATTTCTTCTGATGGTGATGCGCAATTGAGGTCTCAAAGGCTTACCTTTAGAACCGTTCATGTCATAAATAATAAATATAATAAAAATTAACAAAATACCATCATAATTCATCAAACACATCCATCGTATTATAATAGCGCCTAATAGGCCTATTTCATTATTTAATAATATCAAAATACAAAAATCCAAGAATTACACAAAATTACAAAACTTTAAAAAAAATTGACAGCCAGACCTCTGCCCCTTCGAAAATTTATAACAATTCATATAGGACTCCAAATAACCTGAAACTAATTTTAAAAGCAAATAGACATCTGGGGCTTTCTAACGTTACCTAATTTGTTAAAAGTGGAGACTGTTTGGACTCTCAAAAATAGTTTTGAATTCTAATCACCAAAATTTTATAGACACTGGCAGCCGGAACTCTACCTCTTTGAAAAATCATGAACATTCACACATGTATCCAAACAATCTGAAACTGATTTCAAATGAAAGTAGATATTCAGAGCTCTCCAACAATACTAAATTCATTAAAAATAGAGTCTGTTTATATCCTCAAAAATGATTTTGAAAACTGATATTCAAAACTGGAAATTTCCAACAAATGTAAAATCCGAATTTTAGATTAAAAAAATTACATTAAAATATAAAACTCACACACACAAAATACAGCCCAAAGGCTTTTTTTTTTTTTTTTGAAACATGAAATCCTTAAATCACGACTCCAACAAATCATGAGTCGAGATGAAAAACTCTAAAATCATCTAGTTGAGAAAAGATTCAACCATTTACAAAACCAAACATATTCAAGCAATAACCCATCATCAACCAACAATATGACCTCTCTAAAATGCCCGTTCATGCTCCCCCCTCTCATCTCCCTTCAACCAACGTCAAATAATCATTAAGAAATTACTCAATCGCTCATGAAATCCCAAAACACCAATGAAATAAAAGAAGAAATCATACCTCAAAAAATATTTTATTTTGGCTTCAGGAATTGAGAAACATCAATTGATTAAGAGCGGAGATTTGGTGGTTAATTATCTATGGAGACCTTTTTTTTTTTTTTCCTTCTTCTTTTTCTTTTTCTAGCTGATGTGTTGAGTGTATAAGAGAAAAGAGTTGGAGATGAGATGCAAAGAGTGAGCGTTGAAAAAACAATTGTAGACTTTGTGGATTTAAATTGGAAATTAATTGAATGTTAATTGGCTGGAATAATGAGACCAAGAGTTGTCATCAAAGGCTAATTTTGAGCCAAAAAAAAAAAAAAAAAACACTAATAGATCAATGGGAAAGTTGAATGTCAATTAACAAGATAAATGTTTCCCTTTTTTTTTTTTTTCACGTTTTTTCCCTTCTTTGGCCGCAATTACTTTCCTCCTTTATATTTTCATCACCGTATATACTATATATAAAACCTACGTACATATAATACCACTTATAAAGGTACATATATGCACATATAACTTAACATTAAGTAATAAAATATACTCATAACATATATTATATAAATAAACATATGAAACAACCGTATAACAAAGTATGATAATATATCTATATGCTTTATATATAGTAAAAAAAAATGTGTAACAATCTTTTGTTTTTTTTTTAAAAAATTAAGCCATCACACAAATCATCGAATAACACATATTAACTAAAAATTTGACATGAACCTTCAATAGTACCTTAAGTTCTTGTCGCTATCACATGTGAAAATAACTCAACATAATGTCAGAAATAATTAAACATACTATCGTCATATCTCTATGTTAATTTCTAACGTCGGGTTAGTAAGTTATGGTTAATTAAAAGTTGGGGCATTACATGTAAATCCTGTTATATTGGTACACCATAGCCAGGTGAATATTCGTATGATATGAAAATCTCCCCAAGATCTCAGCCAACAGAAAGTTGGATCCACTACCTCTATTATCAATTAAACACGTGAAAATTTGGGTTTCAAACATTTTGCAAATTAGCATTCTTGACTCCCTACAACGGCTGTTGGTTGTTGGACCGATTGGATTGTGACATCTGGAGTTTGTTGGTGTGAATCCTAGGTGAAGTAACAAACGACAGTCGTTTGATTTTAGAGTTAGCAAATCTGATGTAACACATTATGAGCGGCCAATTAGAAGTAAGGAAAAACAAAAAAAAGATTGTTGTAAACTGTATACATATGAATTGAGAAAGTGAATGGATTTTGTGTACTAATGGTTTCTTGACTTGTAAATTGCAGAGTGTAGAGAATTTGTGAGTTTCTTTCTCATGAGAGATTAAAGTGATTGGTCCCTGAAACAAGTGGAAGAAAAGTACCTCTAGTTTTCCGGGTTCATGGAGAAAAGGACCTCTCTCGGATGTCCAGGTTTGGCCGAACCACGTAATTTTCGTGTTTCTAGTGTTTATGTCTAAAAGAAAACTACTTTATCATTCTTTCTTGGATTAGTTGCTGGTATGTTTTGGATTGTGAGTTTTGTGATTCATAACAAACTGGCATCATAACTTGGAAGATGATGGCAAAGGCAAAGGCAAAGGTGGAGTTTGATGTGGAAAAGTTTATATGTGACAACGATTTCGGTCTCTGTCGGATTAAGATGAGAGCAATGCGAGAGTGATTTGCTTGTATATTAAGAACAACATTCATGCTGCTTTAAAGGAATATCTCATCAAGATCATATAAAAGTTGGTGGCGTAGAATCAGCTGAGACATTTTATTGCTAGTCACTATCCTTGGAAAGCAATATGTAACCGAAACAAGACGGCAACCTTGTATAAAACTGCCTCCCTTCTCATCTCTATCATATAACAGAGTAACAAATTATTCTTTGCGTTGCTCGTTCGCCTTTTGCTAAATTCGACAACTGAGCAAAAAGGCACTCTCATTACAACAATGCAAAACTAGAAAGTTATTTTGCATAATCATCTATATCACGTACTATTTTCATCAAGGGGAGAACAATTGCAGCCACCGGCTTATCTGCGTATCCACCGCCTTCATCAATAACCAGCCTGAGCCCTTCGATGTGAAGCTTTGCATGGTGACCGCTTACCACAATAGTTGGAGTCTCACTTAGTTCCTATGAGATACAAAAATGAGTTTAACACCAAAATCTAGAGTTTAGTTGCAAGAATTGGGATGACAAAGGACTAATTCTATCTCATTGCAAAGAGAAAAGTAGAATGAAAAATTTTCATGGGAAAGTTCAGGTGGACTAACAATCAAGCAATGATATTTGGCATCAGTTATACAGTCAGTGGATCCCAAATATAGGACCCGACACTTGTGAGTTGTAATGCCGAGCACCATTAAGGCAAAGTCATTACCTTTGGGATATCCCAAACATTTTTTCTACCGCTGAGAGCCTCAATCTTTGGCACCCGGGTGTCTCTGTCTTTCAAACGCTTCAACTGCTCTTTGACATCTTTGTCTCTCTCCAAACCAGCATGAACTGCTATCAATCTACACTGTTTGATCCCGTCCTCGGTCTCTATGCAGACATCATCCTGGACAAAAATTGCACATCATCAAGCTCCGCAATGCTTCAACAATTGTTCTCAGTTCTTATAGCTCTCATCTACTAGCATTCCGATTCTCACAGTTCGTGACGTAACAGAATCGGAAGGTGAGAAATTCTCACCACGCAGCAGCCACCTCAGGAGCAGAAAACTAGCTATGGAATCATCATTGTTATATTAAAGTAAACAAGAAAACAAGCCTGACCTCTTCGTGGACCCAAACCATATCAGCAAGAAACTTCTTGTGTTCGTCCGGAACCGCCTTAACCAAATCTGTCCACAACATTGCAAGTAATCAGTCCAATTTTCACCTGCCATGGCTAAGTAAGCAGCAAAAAGACTCGAACTCGCCCAATTTAACGAGCCGAGTTTTCCCCTTTCGTAAAAACAAAACAAAACAAAAACAACCAAGAATTGTGAAAAATCTCAATGAAAAATAAGCAGTGGTTCTAAAACAGAGCAATACAAAAAAATAAAAATAAAAATAAAAAATAAACAGAACTAAATTTCATCACAAGAACAAAAACAAATTACCATTTCCAATTGAGCAGCATAAAATCATAGAAATCAAACACAAAAACGACCCAAAACATTCAAAATCGTAAATTTCACAAATGAGAAGAATTTCAAGAACAGGAATTACTAACCAGCAGAGCCATGAGGAACACCGTAAGATTCAAAAGTGGGACCGGCATCGTAAATCGAGCCCTGATATTCGGTGCCTTTGGCGGCATTAAACTTGGCCTTGATCTTGCCGGCCCATCTCCTGCCCTGCAGGTACATTTCCTCGTACCCATCTCCCTTAAACCACCCTTCTCTCTCCTCGTTATCCTCGTACTCCCTCCAACCCTCCTTGAAATCGGAGCCGTCTGGCGGCGGCGGAAGCAGACGCAGGAAGGCGGCGAAGGCCAGGTCGTGGTTGCCCGACAGGAACACGTGCTTCTGGCCCGGGTACTTGGAAGGCAGCGATACGAGGAAGTCGAGGACCTCGCGTGTGTTGGGCCCGCGGTCGCAGTAGTCGCCGAGGAAGATGATGACGGCGGTCTGGAAGGCCTGGCCGCCGATGTCGGACTCGAGGTTCGACCACAGGTTTAGGAGCTTGCTGTGGAAGCCGTGAATGTCGCCGATGCAGCACATCACTCGTGGCGGATTTGGCGGCTGCGGCGGTTCTTGTTCTGACATTTTTGGTTGTTGTTGTTGTTGTTGGGTTCGTCTGAGATTGTGTTGCAGTTCGTGATGGCTTCGGAAATGGCGTAGGGAAAACGGGGTGTTCTGTCGATGTTAGTTTTGCAGGGGGCTTTGGAAGGATATTTTTCCAGAGGAGTTCTTTTATGACACGTTTATTTCAAGCCAAAAAAGAAATAGGGTGAAAAGCAATTATAAGAAAATCGTCAAAAATTTAACACCGTCTTTACTTGAGGTGAAAAGCAATAGATTTTGAAATTTGAGTAGTGAATTATCAAGACTTAAATTTAACAACTGATTTGTCAAACACAAAAGTTTTGCAAATAAAACAGAATATAACAATGAATAAAATAATTCTTTATATCTCATTATAAAATTTTAAGATAGACATTTATATATGGGAGAGGCTGTGGTAGAGTCTCTCTCAGAGTAACTACCGGTAAAGTTTTTTTTTGAACCGCTAAGATTTAATTGAACGGTTAAAATATTATTGGTGTACCATACTTATCATACATCTTATCTTATATTACGCTTCCCACCCCAAGTCTTCTCCATTGTCAGCGACCGCCCTGACGCCGGCGACCCACCCCCGGCCCCCCCCCCCCACCCCAGCCCCAGCCCTAGCCGCCCCCCACCCAGCTCCTACCCCCCAAGCCCCGGCACCCCCCCAGCGCCCCCCAACCTCCCCCGACACCCCCACCCCAGGCCCCTTCCCCCCCCCCCCCCCCCGACGTCGGGACCTCCTACCCCCTCTCTCTCTCTTCTCGGCCTGTGCCCCTCCCCCCGGTGCCACCCCGTCGGGGACCCCCCTACCCCCCTTCTCTTTCTTCCCGGCCCGCGCCCTCCCCCCCCCCCCGCCACACCCCCGACGCAACCGACTCCCCCTGGCAAGAGAAGAGAGAGAGAGAGAGGGGGGTCCCCGTCGAGGGTGGGGTAGGGGGTTTGCCGGGGGGCCAGGGGCAGGGAGAGAGGAGAAGAGAGAGAGGGGCGCCGAGGCAGCCGGGGGCCAGGAGAGAGGAGAAGAGAGAGAGAGGGGGCCGGGGAGGCCTGGGTGGGGGGGGCCGCCGGGTTGGGGGGGAGAGGGGGTGCCGGGGAGTGGGGGGGGGGGGGCCGGGGTGGGAGTGGGGGCCGAGGGGGTGGGGGGCTAGCTGGGCCTGGGATGGGGGGGCTGGGGGTGTGGTCACGGGCGACGGCGAAGATTGAGGTGGGAATGGGTAAGATAAGGTAAGGTATATGATAATTATGATACACCAATAATATATCAACCGTTCGATTAAATCTTAACGGTTTCAAAAAAAGCTCTACTGATAGTTATTCTAGAAGAGATTCTACCATAATTTTACCCTTTATATATATATACATCCCGTTTAATAATGAATCCAAGCATAACTAATATTGCAATCGATGAAGTTTTAAAAATGAGCAACACCGACCTCAATAAAAAAATAAAAAAATATAATATTGTTTTTTTGTTTTTGTTTTTAGAGTTAAATGCAATAAATTTTGAAATTTGAGCGATTAGTTGTCAGGATTTTTAGTACATATAGACATCCAAGGGGTGGGTATCTATGGAAAAAAAAGCCTTTTCCATTAAAAACTTAAAATTATAACCCCAAAAAAAAAAAAAAACAGAAAATAATTTGGGTTAATTTTAAATTTGGCTTAGAAAAATGAAAGCTTTTAACCTTATGCCAATTTCGTTTGGAGCAACCAGGTTAATCAAGAGGTCTACTCTAAATCATTACTTACAAAACAAATAAATAAGTAATAAACAAGAGACATCCAAGAAAAATATAAAATAAAATAAAATGAAATCATCCTGCATAATATAGGGGGGAAGTTTACATTTTTTTGAGCATTTTGTCCATATATTACACTTATAGGTAGCAACCACTTTTACGAACAAGACAAAGATCACGAGTCCAATAATTTAAAAAGAAAATGAGAAAAGATTAAAACAAGGGAACTATTTTGTTTCCCCCAAATTATTGGTAAAATATTGTTACATTGGATTAGTATTTTTAGAGAATTGGTTTGGTAGGATGTGAAGTTGGGGCTATCTCTTCTGGAAGTTGAGGAACTTGATGCCATAAGCAAACACAAAGAGGAAGAGCAGGACCCAACCAACATTTACCACAGCCACAACTGGAAGAAAGTCATAGTCAAAATTCAATTCATTTTTAACGTAGTCCTTCACTGGAATACTAGTACCAAGCCCTAGTATCTCCATATTGGTAGCTTTGTCACCCAGTTGAGATGCCACCAGGCCGTGTATCGTCCACGACACCGGCGATGCCCAGTAATACCATCTCCACCAGATCGGGATTTGCTGCAACATGTTACACAAAATCCATCAGGTTAATCGGTATCAGGCACTTGTTATGTTACGTGCATGAGGATGTTTCCTTTTAGATTTGAAATCTATTCATTAATTTCATAAATTCAAGGAGTAATTTGCCATAACAAAAAGTATAGGGGAAACTCGAAGTTTTATACCTCTCTAGGGATAATAAAACCGCAGAACAAGACCCAGAAGCTGCAAAAGAAGTACAAGAATATGGCACCAATTTGGTGGCCAGGAGTCAATGCCACTCCCATCATCCCATAAGATGTGAAGTAGACAAGGCACATAAAAATGTAATAATAGAACCAGAACAATTTGCCCGCGTTCCACTCGAATCCAATCATAGAGTAGAGGATTAGGGTGTAAACAAAGCATTGAATTGCCGAATATATTATCTCTATAGCCACCTGCCAAATCATAGGTAAACAAACAGAGTTACAACACGAATGAGGATTTATTTTGCTTGTATAGGGCTAACTTGTTCGAGGATTTGTTACCTGCGCACATGCGTAAGGGAGCGCTGAGTACATTCCAGCAGCTCTTTCGCGGTAGAAAACCGCTCTCTCAATGTCCACAATAGGCTGCACTGCGTTACCATTGCTGGCTCCGAGGAAAAACACAGCAGTAAAAATGGCTCCCAAAAGGTTCATCAAATCTTGTACCGTCGCCCTGTCATGACACCCATTAAGTTCAATTTGTTATCCCTTGTTCCGTTAGAGAACATCAACACTTAGCGGAACAAAAATCCTTACGTTTTTTGTCCCTTGTTCCAGAAGATAAGACCAAATAGAACACCAATGACTATGGTCATGAAAAACCGGACGCCGTTGTACCGAGGGTTTCTCCAATAAGACCAATTTTGCTTCCAGAAACAGGCTTTGCACTGAACGTATAATGGTTGGACGTATTTGGTTGGGAAGAAAAGGTCCTTGGACCCTGGAGGCGGCATGCTAAGCTCTTTGATAAGCTCCTGATTCTTCCTGAAATAAAAATCAAGTGGGAAAATGTGAATAACGAAACTAGAGATCCTAGGTCATGAAAGAGTGCTATAATCTTGACAAAGTTCAACTTACTGGTAAAGTGGAGATTTGACATAAATTTCAGCGAAATCGACCTCGAGTTGTGCTTCAACTGAAGGAGCGGTGACCTCAAGCATCCATGTCGCAGGGTTATATCCGTCCGTAATCTTAGGAACTCCCGGAATCCGCTGAATTGTTTTATACATGTTAGCCCTCTCATTTGTAAGAAATGAATATGAAAAAGGCATCATTAGAAAAATACTCACTTCCAAGTATTCTATGAGCTTGTGGGAATGGTGACCGAGAGGTCCGGCATAAACCAATTGTCCACCTAGTTTCATTAGTATTAACTGCGGCAAAATGAGTTGAGATACGCAAAGAATTGATGCATTAAATGTTGATAAAGTTAACAAAGGTGAAGAGCAAGATATCGAAATTTGATCTTACCTCATCAAAAGCTTCAAAGATATCTATACTTGGCTGGTGAATTGTGCACACAATTGTTCTGCCCGTATCGACGGTATTTCTCACCGTGCGCATGACAATAGCAGCTGCTCTGGCGTCAAGACCGGATGTTGGTTCGTCCATGAAGATTATGGATGGATTAGCAACCAACTCCACAGCTATTGTTAGTCTTTTCCTTTGTTCCGTCGAAAGACCATCAACACCTGGAAGCCCAACCAGAGCACCTCTAATTGGATTTAGCTCAACGAGTTCCATGACTTCTTCAACAAACATCTGTTCCGCAATTAAGCACAAAAGTATCATACGTATGATCACTTCGAAATTAGGATGGTTATAGAGGACCGTTTGAGGTACCTTTCGAGTTTTTGTCTTCACATCTGAAGAAAGACGAAGCCACGCTGAGTAGAGAAGAGATTCATAAACAGTGACATGTGGGGAATGAATGTCATTTTGCTCACAATAACCACAAATTCTAGTAAATGTTGCTTGGTTCTTCGGATAGCCAGAGATGCTAATACTTCCTTCGATGTATCCGCCGGTTTTTCTTCCTGCCAAGACATCCATAAGGGTTGTCTTCCCGGCGCCGGTAACACCAACTAATGCAGTCAATATCCCTGGCCTAAAACTACCACTGACATCACGTAGTAGTTGAAGGCGGTCTTCTTCTATTCCGTGTCTCTTCATTTCCTGGTAGGAAAAGACCAAATTTTGTCCCTCAATCTTCGCTTCCAATAGATGTTGTTCAAGAAGGAAAATTTTTTTTTTTTTTTTTTTGACTCATGTGAGTGGTATTTAAGAGTCTTCCAAAGGGACTTCAGGGTGAGAAGCATCTCAAGAATTTGAGATTTGAATTGAAAAAGGACATATTTGGGATCAAAGACTAACCAAATGAATTTGAGACACTTACCGAAGGCATATCCACGTAGTAGTTCACATGGTTGAATGCAAGTGAAAGAGGTTGAAAGGGAAAAACCATTCCTCTCGGTGCATTCTCCGAAGATTTAACAGTTTTTGACGAATCTCTCACTGACATATCAATCCCTGCAAACCTTTCATATGAAGTTACATACAAAGAGAGATAGAATTAATTCGTCTAAGTTGTTATTAATAAATAATTACGTATGTTTACACAAACCTTCAAAAATTTGTTGGCTGGAGGGTGGATTCTTTTTCGCTTGTTCACTTTCTTCATCTGCAATGACAGCTTTGGAATCTCTGATTGCTGCATATTTTCCACATAAAAATATGTCATTGTCAACTCGAGATGACATTGTTTCAAATGAATGAAAGACTTGAGCAAAACCGAGAAGAGACGACTCACGGTTCAGAAATGTCAATGCTATAATGAACAAAATGTTGAAGAGAAGAGAAAACCCGAAAAGCGCCCCAATGCAAATCCAATACCAATGTTCATCCGTATAGTACCCTCTAGACTGAAGGAGGACTTTCCCGACTGTGTTGTTAAGTCCATGAACCAAGTTCGGCTACAAGTGCAAAAAGTAAGGAACTCGTTAGAGCTCCAATCATGGCTTAAAGCTAAGAATAACTAAGAATCCTAATGCAGAATTTTTTTACTTGAGAAAATGTGTGAAGTAAAATGAAAATCACCGAATGGAGACCGCAAATCCTCCAAGAGATCTTACCACGTTCCATCTCTTATCAAGGAATTCATTCATGAATATTGCATTTTGCGCATACATCATAGGAGAAGCATAGTAGCCCCATAACATCCATTTCTCAAGGTCATCTACAGCACAATTTAAAAGGACTCAGAAAAAACTAGTTGAATAATTTCAATATGAGAAATAATCGGTTAGTTATACAAATAACGCGTGTCCCTTTGAGTATACTATTATATTTAGCGGTGGAGTCAGAAAATTTTTTGAGTCATGTGATATGAAGTACAACATAATACATAGAATATAATTATAAAATTTAACATAATACATAGAATATAATTATAAAATTTTCTTTTTGAAAGAGCGCACAATCATAATTTTACATACAATTATAAAAATCAAAATTTTAGTGGAGGCATGTGTCCCCATTGAGATTAATGTGGCTCGTCCACCGACCTTGTAATAACTTGTTTTTAACACTTGAGATATGAAAAATATGTTAGAAACAGAAAATTTATTTGAACCGCTGGATTTTAATTAGATTCCTTTACTCTACACAAAGTTTTATAACCTATTGATTCTAATATAATTTGACATTTTGAAATGTACAGTCCTGGTAAGTGTCCCAAAACCGGAATCTTCCTTAATGAAATACTTAAGATCTGTTTAGATCATAGGTTCAAACACACAATTTAAATAATAAATTCAAGTTTTTATGAGAAAAACACTGTAGAATTTTTTTTTATTTTTTATTTTTTAAAAGTAGATTTCAAACGGGAGCTTACTTTTAGAAATAACAAATCCTCCAAGCACAAAAATTAACAACATGGCAAAGGTACCCAGCATATTAGCGAGGACCATTGTTCTTCCCAGTGCAGCTACAAGCCGGAAGTAGGACAGAGCCATTTGATGCAAGCCAAAGAAAGCCAAGAATTGTTTGAAAAATCTGTAGTAAAGGGAAAATAAATTATATAAGCAAAAACTATAACAAATTTAACATTTCATTTTTGCAAATAAAACAAAAAAAAAAAAAAAATCTTTATGTACCTGCTAGCAGCTGGAGCAAACCCAACTGTGTAGTATGTTAGAACAACCCATATCCCTGATTCCATAAAGGATAGAGGAATCTTTAGAACACAAACCGGTAAGCCGAAAGCCCAAGCGGGATAAAACAAGAAATCCCTTTGTTTATAGAACACAGGAAGCTTGAAAACTGTCAATGCCACTTCTGCCATTCCATTGAACATCACATTAATCACTCCGAAAAAGAGCGCTCCGTAAAATTTGGCTCCGTCTTGCAAAGTGCCCACTTGCATTTTTGTCTTAAGGAACACGGTCAGGGTGATTACCGACATGATCGTTATTTGAGTACCCTTGAAGACATAGAGAAAAGCGTTGCGCTTCATCAGCAGCCACTCCCTTGCAAAGCACGCTTTTAACAGTTCGGTGTTTGAAATTCCGTACTTCCTTTTCACCAATGCAGATGCGTGGAAGCTGGATTTGTCGTACGGAGCCTTGAGATCGGTATCAAGTTGTTGGCCCGTGTGGAAAGATTTGAAGCCATTCACAAATTCAGGAACTGAAATGTATGTATAAGGTTGGTCCTTCTTGAACCAATATTGTTCTTGGTCTTTCTTGGAAGTTACTTCTTGTAGAAAGTCAGCAACTCCTTTCCTCTCCGGGCATTTGAATCCCATGTACTCGAAAAACTCTAGCACGTTCTCTCGCGGACCTTGGTACACAATCTGGCCTTCTGAGAGGAGGATTATGTCGTCGAAAAGGTCATATGTCTCCGGCGCTGGCTGTAGAAGAGCGACAACCATTGTGATATCTGAAATGTGAGCCGTTTGTCGCAAGTAGTTGCAAATATGAAAAGCGGTGGCACTGTCTAATCCGTTCGATATTTCATCCATCAAAAAAACCTTCGCCGGTCCTACCAACATCTCCCCTGCAAAGCCATATTTTGCAAAAGCTTATATTACATGAAAAAACATGAATTTCTAGTACATGGAAAATTTGTGATATATAGCCACAAACAAACTATTTTTGTTTCTCTATGAATTGGACTTGTATTGCAAAATATACCTATCGTCAAGCGCTTTTTCTGCCCGCCAGAAATACCCCTTCTCATGTCATCACCAACCAAAATGTCCGCGCAAATATCCAATCCAAGTATCTGTCACCATTCTTAATAAGAAAGCCAGAAATTTTTTTTGGTAAAAGATATTAATTAAATAAGAACATAGATATAGTTTATAGATTTTCTCTTCTGATGTTGTTTCAAAAGAGAAAGATCAGCTGACCTTGAGAACATAATCTGTGATCAAACTAGTTTCTTGGCCTGACATTGCTGTGGCCTTCATGAATGCATCAATCTCAGGGTCAGGCTTAATCCCTGCTTGTTTCTCTCTTCTGGAGAGCTCCGCTAACATTTTGTACTTTGTGCCGACGCCTAAACAACGCCCCGAGAAATCCAGCGTCTCTCTCACCGTCATCTCTCCATAGTGCAGATCGTGCTGACTTACGTAAGCGCAGGTTCTTTGAGGAACAAACTCATTCAGTTCATGACCGCAATAGGTCACTTTCCCGGATACCTAATCAAAATATCAAGATCAAATACTTATGTCGGTGACGGGTAATATAAATTCACATGTCAATTCTGAAACTCAACGTGTTCATGGCTAACATCATCATCACTTGTGATGTTTATTAGCATTTTTTTTTCTTTGCTAAACAGATTGTATGCAAACCGCAAAATAAATAAGAATTAAAAAAATATTAGAAAATCGGGAACAAACCCGCAAATCATGATCAAGCTTTCCTGCAAGTGCTAACAACAAGGTTGTTTTTCCTGCAGCTGGAGGGCCTAGAAGCAGAGTCATCCTGGAAATTACCAACTTCAATTGTGATGTACAAGTTTATGGAAATATGATTAAGATTTTAATATTGGTGTTTTGTTTTTGTTTTTGTTTTTGTTTTTTTTTTTATGGTGAGATTACTCTGATTAATGAAATTTGACTAAGAAAAGGACATATTTAACAAGAAATCAGGGTAATCAAGTATGTAGACATTGGATTAAATTTGAGAAAACGACTTTAATTTACCAAAGATACATATAGAAATATATATTGACTAATCTTGGTTGTTTTACACAATTTCAGAAACGTACCTAGAGGGTTTGACAATTCCACTGACATCTTTAAGTATCTGGATTTTTCTCTTCTTTGATGGAGCAAGCCGAACCAATCCCAGAATACTCTATTAACACTCAAAAATAATGACAAATAAATCAAATTTAACAAAAAACACAAACCAAAAAAAAAAAAAAAAAAACCAAAATTTTGCTCCAATCATTCAGATAAAATTAACCACCTTAAAAAAACAAAAACAAAAACAAAAAAACAAAACTATAATGACTACTCTTGAGGAAAGTACTAAATAAGAAAAAGAAATTGTGTTATAATAGTCAAGTCCTAATTAGAGAAATTAATGAAATGATAATAATAATAATTACCTCAATGGTGTTTAAAGTAGCATTAAGCAGAGTAGGAAGTGCTCTGCCTCCAACATATGCATCTCCTTCAACACTCAAATTCTCATACCGAATTTCGATCTTCGGAATCTCAATTCCCGACCTTAATCAACAATTAACATACTCTCTTAACCTCAAAATCACATAATTAGAGAAAAAAAAAACAATTATGTTCATAAGATCAATTAGTAGAATACTAATGATTAAAAACGTTACCTATCAATTCTATCCCTAAGTTTCCGGAGAAACTTCTCGTTATCTTCTTCGACAATCTTGAGAAAGCCGTCGATGATCATCTTCTTCTCCGACGTCCGAAGCTTCGTGACGTCGACCTCGCTGCGAACCACTCGACCGCCATCGAGAGCCTGCTCGACTATGCCTTTCCTTAACCGCTCGAACGTCGGGAGCCGCTCGATGGCGGCCCAGCGTAGCCGGTCCTCATCCTCTTCGTGCTCCCGCCTTGCGCTGCGGTTGAACACGTCGGACTGCGCGGTCCAGAGATCACGGAAGCTGCCGCCGGAGACAGAGGAAGGCAGGCTCCGGCGGCTGCTCGTGGAGCCATGGATGGCGGCGAGATCAAGATCGAGATCATGGTCGTGGTCATGGTCGTGATCGGCCATTAATGCATGAGGGGAGAGGTGGCTACTGGCTAATGCATGTGGCCTTGGAGTTGGAGTTGATAAGACAACGTTGCACAAAATTTGTGAACGTTAGTCATCACAATGGACCTATTATTTAAAAAAAAAAATTCCAATCTTATTAAAATATATAGAGTTCAAATTTTTAATCTCAAATTAAAAAAAAATTATAAATATGTGAATAAAATCTAATTGTTACTATTATTATTATTATTATTATTTTTTTTTTTTGATAGTCATTGTCTCTTCGATATGGACTTTGATAGGGAAAGGATTGGCGGCTTGTGTTGCCACACTCAACCAGTTTTTCCTTTTTTTTTTTTTTTTGAGGAAAATTTTCATTTTCATTTTCATTTTTTTTTTTTTGAAACGGGATCAATTTCGTTCTAAAACCACTAGTTACTTAAAATTCTAATTTTAATTAGGATTTCAACATTTAATATGATATGATATGAAGAGAGTGTGTCCTTAAAATACTCCATTGAAATGTATTTTGGTACATCTTTTCTAAAGGAAAGCAAATATTGTGTGTATCTTTTTCTATTCTGATCTCTCTTAATCCAATTATATTTTAATACATATAATAACTACTAGCAGAAATTACGTTTATTTCGCTTACCTCACTTGGCGATGCCTTAAAATACTAACAAACTGAGAGAGAGAGAGAGAGATATATATATATATACTCTTAAAAAAAAAAAAAAAAAAAACTAATCTAATAGACATAGTGAAAGCTACGAAACATGAACTAACACTCACGAATCCTTATTCTACTCCATGTTTTTTATGGTTCAATATTTCTTCTTTTATTTTATGACTTTTTTTAGGACTTAATAACCATATTTGTGGATCTTTTAAAAAAAAAAAAATTTTGTTTGTTTGTTTGGTTTTGGTATTGGTTTTGTTGTTTTAACAATTGTTTGTTTGGTTTTTTTTTTTTTTTTTTTAAATTGGTGGTGGAGAGATTTGAACTCTTTATCTTTTGGTAGAGTTATGTGTAAAATTATCACTAGTCTATGCTTGTAATATCAAAAGTTAGTGTTTCTATTAATCTTTTACATCGACTTTTTTTTTTTAACAAATAATTAAAAGAGTTGGCAAGACGACCTGTTGAGTATTATTCTGGTCCAATCATGCTTAATAACAGAATTATAATGGCATTCAATACTGTAATATTTCTAACATGGAATATCATTACTTTTCCGTTGGAACTAACTCAACTACAAGTAAAGAAGAAGGGATTTGGGTAGGATATCACACGTTCGAAATCTATGAGTCTTTTCGTTTCTATGTAATAAGTGAAAGGCATAAACCCCTTAATGTAAGTAAATAAATAAAAAATGGAAACAGTTGCTTTCAAAAAAGAAAAAAAAATAGATATTGCTATTTTTTTTAATTTAGATTATCATATTCGAATTTATAATTGTTAGATGTAAAGTTATTATTAGACTATGTTTATAACTACGATAAAAAAAAAGTTTACGAATGCCTCTGTATGTATAGGAAATATTTTGATTGTGGTACCATGTAGCACTTAGTAACTTTTTATTTAAAATTTATAATATCTAACTGATTTAGATATATAACTTACTATTTAAAATATTGTTATATGATATTATTTATTCATTGGTGTAAAAAATAAAGATCATTTAAAAATATTATATTTGAATCATTATATTTTAAAATAACATAGCATATAACATAAAGCACCTTATAAGAGGCGTATTCGAGGGACGACATATAACAGGCCCTACACATTGTATATAGTTTTTGACACATGCAATGATGCGTCTAGCCCTCATAAACTGCAGAATGGTCCCACATTAAATTAGATGGATCCAGCAATATAATGGAAAAATAGTATATGGTATATACTGTCATATCGTCTTTAATTAACAAATATACGTGGCTTAGTAGTTTCTTTTTTTTTTTTGGTGAATAAAAAGGATACGTGGCTTAGTAGTTGCCCCATACATAAATGCGTCCGCATGAAGTTTTCTCGCCTAAAGGAGTTGAGTATTTTGCTTTGTCTTGTTAAATTTATGTTTTTTTGTTTTTGCTAAAAAGTAGTTGAGTATTGGATACATTTATTTTTAGCAATAGATAGTAGTTCTAGTGATAAAAAGAAGAAAAAGGACACGCACTGAATAGATAGAGCATTTGCACGTACATACTTATGAAAACTGTACAAATCTTTGCAAGATGTCAATGTCTAGGGTCCAATCTTAAAGGGTGGTAAACTTATCTCGTAATGTTACCTTATTCAAAAGTTTGAAATGTTTCTCAATTTATTTTACTGTGTTTTACTTTTAATATCTGCTTTCATTTAATAAGGTGGAGTAGAAATTAATCGTATTACTGAAAAGGGCTTAAGGAATATTATTTTATTATAATTATAATATTATTATTACTATTATAATTATTGTCGTCGTTATTATTACTACTATTATTATTGTTTTATTTTTATTTTTGGTCTTGAAAGAGGTTCAAAAACCTTAAGCAAACCTTTGATTCTACGAAATTTTAATTAGCTCTCCTAGTGGCTTTTATTTTTATCTCACAGTGCACAAATACTACGAGCATATATCAAAAGAAATGACCAAAAAATGAAAACTATCAACAAATAATCGCAGCCATAGGAAAGAGACCTATCGGAAATTAAGTTTCTGGATTTCCCTTTTTAGGGAATAAAGTTCCTATTTAATTGCAGCAACTACCCAAAAAATCCCCAAACTACTCACTAGTCACATTCTATGGTCAATAAATAAAGATAATAATAAAATCTTACTAAAAAAAAGTGGTGACGGCGGCACAAGGGCGATCGGTGATAGTAGAGGGACGTCCGGTGGCGGCGTAGTGTTTCGAACTTTGGTAACTTCTGGATGGGGAGAAGCCGGACTTCACTTTCCCAAGTTTTTTTTTTTTTTTTTCAAGGGACCAATACAAAATATGAAAAACTTTACAGATTCTCATTTTCCATTCTTGAGATATCCCGGTATCAAACACTCCTAACATTAGATGTCGAGTTAATGCTCCTTTCTATTTATTTATTATTTTATTCAGACGTGACTGATCTCACATTTATGAAACTTCTGCAGAGTAATTTAATGCCCATGAAAGAAACAAAATTTCATACATTTATTTCTAGCAAGAAATAAATTTGAATGTTATAAAATTAACCGTCTTGACCAGCCAGGTTAAAGCACTTTTGCCTCTTCTTGCTTTTTTCTCTTCATTTTTTTCCCCTAAAAAACTTATAATAGTAACTATATTTTTATTCTATTGATAGTTACTCTTTTTTTAGTTATTAGATCAACTTTTTTATAATACGATTTATAACTAAAAACAATTTTGCATACTGTATTGTGAATTTTTAAACATGAATATTTACAGATGGTGAAATCCACAATTAAAGAGATTCTAAAAATTATAGAGAAAATATGTAAAGAAAGGGGAAACTTTGCTGAAGATGTACGTCAACAACTGGAGGGAGATCTGAAATGGTGCATAGAGGCATAAATTGGTCTACACCTGAGTCTGTTTGAGCCTTCTTATAAGGCTTTATTTCCTGATTTTGAGTCTGTTTGGACTTAATTCTGATTATTTATTTTCCTTTCTGACTCCTTTAGACTTTCCTTTCTCAGTTTTGAGAAAGTGTTCATATTATTGCATTTCGGTTGATTTAGATCGTTTATCGGTCCATTTAAGGCCTGATCTTTTTGATAATGGGAAAGTATGGAGAATTTTTTCTGACTGATCCATCTTTTTTAGTTAAGTCAACTTTGGCACTGAAGAAATCGAACTTGTCTCTCGGGGAGTCAACCCGATCAATGGCTCTATCTTCCCGACATTTGATCAGGTTGAGAGATGATTTACAAAACTTGACCCCAACAAATATTAATAGATTAGACAATTAAAAAAGTTAATTATTCAATTATTAAAATAACATCACCGATGAGTAGAAGTATAGTTTTTACCGTATATTTTACCTATTTATTTCGCCAATCAACAACAGGTGGCTTAAGTAGTTCCTCGTAGCAAAGTGCTGGTTTTCACTCTACAGACAGTTAGCAACTAAAGGCCTTTATTCGTGTTCTTCACTATTTTACAACAAACCATTTGCCACTGCCACAATAGCTTTTACTAATAGAAATTATACCAAATTCTGTGCAGTGTTTGCCATGTATTCAGTGAGAAGTGACAGGAATACAATTATTTCAATATGGGCACTAATTACTAAGTATAATTACCACTATAAATATAACTAACAAAATAACTAAAATGATAAATATTATTGAATGAATTCAATAAACCATAACTATGCTATCAACGTACTTTAATTATTAATATTAGTAAGGTACTATTCTTATCTATGTTTCAATCTCCAATCTCACATTAGTTAGGTATGTAATGTATTCTTCAACAAATTCATTTCAATTTTATTGACTAAGTAAAATTTTTCTTTTTGATTTTTATATTGTTTTTCTCTGTCACTGAAGGATCTAGAGAAAACACATAAAATATAATAGGAGAAACTAATGATATGGGATATATATGTATATATATGTATAAAGTAATGGCACCAATTTGCAAGTGTTTGTTTTAATTTCTTAGCAGAAACAAGGACCATATTGGATACATCTACGTAATGAGCAAGTTGTAATGCTTCCATAGAAAAGGGGGCAAGTGTCTTATGCTTGCAAGAAAAGGAAGGTCTCATATGGGGAAAAATACTTAAGAGTACGTCAACTTTGAATACCACAATTAATAAACAATAAATCTTTATGACTATGAGTCCATAATATAGGATCCGCTTTTAATTAAAATGACGTTGTGTATCATCAACATCCACCAGTATTACTCGTCAATACAAAGGTCGCACCTCAGTGGGGTCCACCCCAGTATATCGTTTTCCAATATGTATTTATTAAGTCAGTCACCCCTCAATATACGATATCCATGCCAATATATCTCAACCATGCACTCCAACCCTTGTGATTGAATTTTACAGCTCAAAACATTATCTCTCAAAATTCTACATAAAGCTGTTGGAAACAACCTTATTGACGTTATCCAAACACATCTAAATCCAAGGATTCGCGTGACTCCAAATTAGAACCAAATCCCACGATCTAAAGATAATATATATATATATATATATATATGATTTGTTCGTTTATAATTTATAATTTCTTGTACGCTTGTGTATAAATGAATATATCCATTTTTTATTCACAAAAATGAAGTAGTGTGAAACTTTTACTTATTCATATGTACCATTACTTAATCAAGTATGCATGGGAAAAAAAATGGTGGGAAACTGTTTCTAATTTCACTCATTATTGACTACTAGACGTATATTAGTTTTCCTTTTTTTTTTTTTTTTAAAGCACAAATACGTTTTAAGAGTAAAACCCAGCCAATATGGAACATGTCAACAGGAAGAAGAAAGTGATTGGGCAAAACCCAAGTACCTCCTTGGTCCTTAAGGGACCTCTTCAATGGAATATTAATAGTAAGCCATGTTACATGTCATAATCCACTTGAGAAGAATAGGTCCATCTATAGATTAGTGCCCCCTCTCCACCGGATTGGGGATTTTTTGTCAAATTTTCTTTCTGGAATTTGGAGACGGAGGGATTCAAACTCAACGTAAATGCATTTTACAAATATATAACAAAATTTTTCCTTTTTTATTATTGATAAAAGTTTCAAATTCGTCATGAAAACTATTTAGCGAGGACATTACTTGTCAGTTGCTAAATGGGTTTTCGTTTTTTCATGGGTTTGAAAAGAGAAATACTAATATATTTGTGAATATTGGAGATGCTTATTTCTGTAGGGCTTAGGATTTAGCTAGTATACTTATTGTGGCCCAAGCACGGACAATGGTAGGATGACAATAGGAATTGGTGTAATATTGACTAGCAACCCTATTTGACCTTATTTGGTTAGGTGGAATTCTCTAACAATATGTGTGCCCCATTCATTACAAGAAAAGCTTATTCAACCTTACAAGATTGGATAACCAGTGTCAAGACAAAATAGTGTTTTGAGTTTTGGTATTTAATTTTTCTCCCTGAATTTTTTTAAAAAGATTTAGTTGTGTCCCTACTTTAAAAAATTATACCTATACGCTAACTCAAGAACTAAAATATATATAATTATGCTCATTTTATAAAAAAGTTATAACCATGATCGCTTTCGATAATTGTCTTTTATTTTTGTCATAGAGTCTCACTAAAAAAAAAAAAAAATTTCTGACTCTACGTGGATAACACATTTCATTCATCTTTGACTATTGAATTCTGAATGGTCCCACACTCAATCAAAGCGACCTAGTATCAATGCGAGAAAATAATATGTCATCCTTAATTACTAAGTAGTTGCCCACTCATGAAGATGTGTACTGGTAATTATTAAATTGGGTATGGCAAGGTAGTTGAGTTTTTAGTCGCATTTATATATTCTGATAGTTCTAGCTACAAGAAAAGAAAAAGAAAAAAAGAAAAGAAAAGAAAATTGTCAATGTGAAAGAATAATGAACTGCCGGCTTGTGCATATTGGAGGTGAGAAACTTATCTTTATGAAGGTCATAATAATCTTTTGTGAATGCTCGTACTTCTTTACTTAACATTATTTTATGTATTTGGTACGTTTTGCTACACAATTAAGAAACATGCTGCGACAATTTAGAAGTTCAAGTTCTACAAGAAACATTTTTTCCCCTTGCAAAATTGCAAGAAACAAAGTTAAATGTCGTCTAGTGAAAAAAAAAAAAAAAAAAGAAAAGAAATGATAGTTAGATAAATAAATTGTTAAAATAAAGCACTAAATGTTAAAAGCATCGTTATTATGACCCTACTACCTTAGCAGGTGAAAATAAAAGCACTTCTGCTTTTTTTTTTTTTTTTTCCTTTCAAATAACACATACACACTCTCTCTTTATATACATATATATAGAGATATACACAGCAAAGCTGGTATTTGGAATAAAAAATGTTCCTTTTTTCTGAAAAAGAAAAAGAAGAAGAAATAACTCTATGGTTTCAAATAGCTATATATTTCTAAAATATAAATTGAATTAAAAAAAAACCGTCATAAAATAACAATAATACAAATATATTCCCCTAAAAAAAAAAGAAAAAGAAAAAATAATGCAAATATATAGTTTTCATACATAACATATGGAACGTAGTACAAGCTCACACAGCATTTTGCCCTGTGTGTCACGTAAAGAATAAATAATAATTTAAACAGAAAAGGAAGAAAAGAGGAAACAATTTTTGTTTCCCCACATCATTGATTGGTTACTTGTACACCTTTGTTTCCCACATTATTTAAAGAAACAAATAAAATTTTTCAAAAATAATTAAAGCATTAATAGTTATTTGTTATTATTTATTTTAAACATAGTTAAAACCTGTTTTATTTTCGTAAAAATACTTTTTTTTCCCTTCTTTCTTCCTATTATTTACTACCTCCTTTGAAAGTTTGAGGAACTTGATTCCATAAGCAAACACAAAAACAAACAGCAGAGCCCAGGAAACATGGGCCACTGCAATGGCCCAAAGAGAGTCATGGTCAAAGCCCAAATAGTCCTTTAGAAACTCTTTCAATGGAATGCTAAAACCAAGTCCAGATATCTCCAGATCAGTATAGTCGTCACCCACTTGAGAACTAGCGAGCCCATGTAGTGTCCAAGATACAGGAGAGGCAAAATAGTACCATCTCCACCAGATTGGTATTTGCTGCAAAAATGAATTAACACAAGAGAAAATGAAAAAAAAAAAAAAAAAAAAAAAGATAGATTTTGGAACAAGTAAATAACATTTTTACAGTAAATAATTGAAGTAAATAACATGTTTAAAAAATATTTTGAGTAGATAATAGTTACTAGTAAATTTATTCTATCAATGATAGATTATTTACTTCATAAATTTGTTATTTACTCTTATTTACTTCGAGTATTTTAAAAACATGTTATTTACTTGATTTAGTTTTTACAAACCGCCCTAGGAATCGGGAAGCGCCTGAACAAAACCCAGAAGCTGCAAAAGAAGTACAAGAAAATGGCAGCAATTTGATGGCCAGGAGTCAATGCAACAGCCATCATCCCATACAAGACACATAAATATGTCATAGTAGAACCACAAGCATTTGCCTGTGTTTCTCTCGAGCCCGATCGCGGAGTAGAGGAGAATGGCGTAAACAAAAGATTGAATTGCTGTATAGATTATCTCTGTAGCCACCTGCAAGATTATGCAGATAATAATTGTTTATATTGAAAAACTATAGCCGTCGGGCATGCCTTAAAATCATGTTGGATTAAAAATATCTTTTCGAAAGCTTAGGCTGATAAGAGATGAAACGAGCACGCCAAATATTTTGAGCAAATGCATAAGGAAGCGCTGAGTAGAATCCAGCGGCCCTTTCGCGGTAGAAAACTGTTCTTTGGACGTCCACAATAAGCTGCACCGCAGAAGCATTGCTGATTCCAAGGAAAAACACGGCGGTAAACATGGCTCCCAATAGATTCATCAGATCCTGTTGCTTGGCTCTATTTGTTTTTTACGAAATGACAAGGAAATTAGATAAATTTACGGAAACCAAAGTCTTACATATGTTGTCCCTTGTTCCAGAAGATGAGGCCAAATAAAGCACCCATGACTATCGTCATGAAGAACCGATCGAATGGCGTTGTACTGAGGGTTTCTCCAGTAGGACCAATATTGTTTCCAGAAACAAGCTAGTATTGGACAAGGAATGATTGAGAGTATTAGGTAGGAAAGAAGAGGTCCTTGTACCCCGGTGCCGGAGTACTAAGCTCTACGATATACTCTTGATTCCTCCTAAAGGATTGCCAACCGAAAGAATGAGAATCATAAGACTAAAATGACAAGATCAGAGAAGGAATTTATGATATTAAAAAAGAGTCAAACTTGCCTATAGAGTGAGGAATTGACATAAATTTCTGCAAAATCAAGGTTATGTTGAGCCTCGGATGAGGGGGCAGTGACCTCAAGCATCCATGTTGCGGGATTATAACCGTCTTTAATCTTAGGAATTCCTGGAATCTCCTGCTAATAATTTATTAATCTTATTCAATTGATCAATTTCGGTGAATAAAATGGTCACTCTAAAATACTAAAGTTGAAAAACCATGGGTTTAGAGACATTAAGAAGTGCTATTGTTATTTGAGTAAACTTATCTCTCCCATTAATTCTGTTTTTTCTTTTTCATTAGTGGAGAAAATGGAAACAAAATATCATGAAACAAGTACTCAATTCAAAGTATTCTATCAGCTTGTTAGAATGGTGACCGAGAGGTCCAGCGTAAATCACTTGTCCACCTAATTTCATTAAGTATCAACTGCAACAAGCGATATGTTTAATATGCAAAATTGACACATAAAATAGTATAAAATCAATAGAAAACATGTGGATTTACTCACACCTCATCAAAAGCTTCAAAAATATCTATACTTTGCTGGTGAATTGTGCACACGACTGTTCTACCTGTATCGACGGTGTTTCTCACGGTATGCATGACAATGGCAGCTGCCCTGGCGTCAAGACCGGATGTTGGTTCATCCATGAAGATTATGGATGGATTAGCAACCAACTCCACAGCTATTGTTAGTCTTTTCCTTTGTTCGGTTGAAAGACCGTCCACACCTGGAAGCCCCACTAGAGCATTTCTTATCGGGTTTAGCTCCACAAGTTCCATGACTTCTTCAACAAACATCTGCTACGGAATTAGGCACAAAAATATCATACATAAGATCATTGAGAAATTGGAATGATCGCAGAGGACGGTTTAACATACCTTTCGCGTAGTTGTCTTCACATTTGAGGAAAGACGAAGCCACGCTGAATAGAGCAGGGAATCATGGACAGTGATGTGTTGTGAATGTATGTCATTCTGTTCGCAATAGCCACTAATCCGAGTGAATGTTGTTTAGTTCTTTGGATAGCCTGAGATGCTAGTGCTTCCTTCAATGTAACCGCTGGTCTTTCTTCCTGCCAAGACATCAAGAAGGGTAGTCTTCCAAGCACCGGTGACGCTTTTCAATGCCGTCAAGTTTCCTGGCCTAAAAACACCGCTGACATCTCGCAGCAATTGAAGCTTATCTTCTTTAACTCCATGTCTCTTCATTTCCTAGTTGGCATGTGAGATGAAATTTCAAGTCAACAACAATCTGTTCAAGAAGAAAAAATTGAAGCTTGTGATTGTTCAAGGGACTTTTTTGTACGAGAGGTATCTTAAGAATTTGTCAAGTTCGGTTAGGTTCTAAATCACGGTCAATTGTTGAGTGGTAAAGCAACTCGTTCTCTTCAATCGAAGTCTTGGTTTTAATTAGCCGACAATGCATATGAGCAATTCACTTCATGTAGGACATATACATGTCACGCGGGGATACACTGCGTCCCCGTGGTTATTTGAATATGACACGCTCTATCCTTATAAAATATACATACATATACACACACTATGAGTGAAATGTTCAAAATGCACTTACTGAAGGCATGTAGTTAACATGGTGAAATGCCAGAGACAAGGGTTGAAGGGGCAAAACTATTCCTCTTTTCGGTTCATCTTTCGAAGATCTAACGACATCTGTTCGAATATCAAAA
The DNA here is from genome assembly GCA_038430175.1 of Ficus hirta. Classification (NCBI taxonomy): domain Eukaryota; kingdom Viridiplantae; phylum Streptophyta; class Magnoliopsida; order Rosales; family Moraceae; genus Ficus; species Ficus hirta. The sequence continues at coordinate 20,277,770 of CM076597.1, read as the reverse complement.
TTATTACCTTTGTCAGTCACACAAAAGGGCAAATAGAAATTGTAAATTAATCAGAGGAAATAAACAATAAAATCTCGAATAACATGAGACTTTAATTAGCGTTTATATTTTTCACACTTAAATAACAATACAACACTATTCTAAGACCTTTAAATGGTTGTTGGCTAGAGGATGATTCCTTTTTCCTTTTTTCAGTCACTTCCTCTGCTATAACAGCTTTTGAATCTCCCAGAGCTGATTATTTTTCACAGAAAAAATGAGAAAAACTTAAAGGTTGAAAGTAACAAAAATATAACAAAATATTCGAGTAAAATTTAGAAAAACTTTCAATTCAGAAAGGTCAATGCTGCAATAAACAAAATGTTGAAGAGAAGAGAAAATCCGAAAAGTGCCCCAATGCAAATCCAAATCCAATATTCTTCTGTAAAGAACCCTCTACACTCCAAAAGGACCTTTCCCACCATAGATTGATTTAGCCCCGGAACCAAATTAGGCTGTAATCGTAATTAAAAAAACAAAACAATACAAAACAAAAAAACAAAAAAAAAAAAAAACAAAACAAAACTCCATTAGAATGATGGTTTAGGGAAAAAAAAAATGATGGTTTAGAACCAAGAAACTAAATTAACTAAGAATCCTATTTCAGACTTATATGCAGTGACGGAGCAACATTGTCATGAATGGTCGGAGGCATGCGACCTCACTCCGCTTTTAAAGTCGTGATTTTTGTCTCTAAATAATTTTAACAAGAATAATTATAATCATGTCCCACTCAAAATTGAATTATGTCGGTGTGCCCTATTTCAGAAGAAAAGTTATAACTTCGCCCACAGTCATTTAATAAAATACTATCTCAAGTTCTTTTCACAGTACCATATTGAAAAAATTTTGGCTCCGACACTACTCATTTTTAAAGAACGTAAATTTGGAGTATACAATAAAGAAATGGATACCAATAAACAACTAAGAGATCTTACCGTACTCCTTCTCTTGTCAAGGAATTCATTCATGAAAATTGAATTTTGTCCATACATCATAGGAGAATCATAATACGCCCATAACATCCATGGCTCAATGCCATCTAGAACACAAAATAAAAGGATTCTTAGACCAAATTATCTGAATAAAAAAATGAAGACACTAGTAGGGTAAGCGGCGTGCAACCATTTTCAAAAGACCTTATGCCTCGGCTGAAAAAGTGACCTCTAGGAGGGCATTGAAAGACGCCCTCTTAGACGTCACTCACCAGAGTTAAGAAACCCTTTTTTTTAGTGGTAAAAATGAGAGAAAATTCATCCAATACGTATGATGTGTGTGGGAGTAGATTAAACTCGGAGGATTCGAACTCTAGACTTTAACATTATAAGCTAGTTAAGTCCATGATTAAATGTGTATATTTATGCGTTTTGAGTATAATAATATTCCAGTGATTGGTGTAACCACTTGTATTAAAGAAGGGAATAACTATTCACGTACTTCGGGAGATAACGAATCCTCCGAGCAAAAAAATTGCCAACATTGTGAAGGTACCCAACGTGTTAACGAGAACTGGTGTTCTTCCCACAGCAACCATAAGCCTAAAGAGGGACAGAGCCATCTGATGCAAGCCAAAGAAAGCCAAACTGTTTGAAAAATCTGTAGTTTGAAAACAAAAAACAAAAAAAGTAAGCAGAAATAATGAACATGATTGATAATCAGCAAATCCAATATTCGAATACTATATTATATAACAAAGTCAAATATAAAATTACTGCTTGCAATCATAACTTGTCGAAGAATTAACTAAAGGAAATATTGAAGTTCAAAAAAGTGAACTTATTCATGACATTAGTACTGGGACCCACTCTTGTGGGTACTAGGATGTCATTTTTTCCCCACCCCAAAAATAGCGAGGATGGGGGATCGTTAATGGGCTTTTAGGATCGAGACAGGGACGGGAAATACTCTCTGTCATGGTATACATATATTTAAGGGAAAAAAAACTATAGAAATTATTCAGCTCAACATGCATTGGAATATTAATAATTGATTTTAATATGAAAATTTTCTTATTTTTTGTTTCTAACTTGGTGAAATTTTGATCCATAATGATTATTATGGTGGGAATCGAGGCAAATAACGAGAAGACGCCTCCAATAAGGATTCCTCAACCACATACTTATCTATCCTTAAGCGGGGATGAAGATAGGAATGATGATTGTTTTGAAGGATGAGGATGAGGATGGGGAAGAATTCTCTACCCCCGCCCCACCTTGTTCCCGTCCTTAGCCCCATAAACGCCTTTTATTGGGTTTTACTTTTATCTATTTTTATTAAAATCAGATTTTTTTTTTTTTTTTTTTTTTTTTTTTACCTGCCAACAGCTGGAGCAAACCCAATAGTGTAATATGTTAGGACAATCCAAATCCCTGATTCTAGAAGGGACAGAGGAATCTTGAGGACACAAGTAGGTAAGCCAAAATCCCAAGCAGGATTAAACAAGAAATCCCTTTGTTTATAGAACACAGGAAGCTTTGAAACCGTCATTGTCATCTCTGCCATCCCATTGAACATCACATTGCACACACTGAAAGACAGTGCTCCAAAATATTTGCTTCCATCTTGTACGGTGCCCACCGGCATTTCCGTAACGGTCAGGGCGATTATCGACATGATTGTTATTGGAGCACTCTTGAAAAAATACACAAAAGAATTACGCTTCATTAGCAGCCACACTCCCTCGAAAAGCATGCTTTTAATAGTTCCCGATTCGAAATCCCGAACTTTTGTTTCCCCAATGCATCTCGGTGTGTTTTCGATTTGTCGTATGGAATGTTAAGACCGGCTTCGAGATGTTGGCCAATGTGGAAAGATTTGAAGCCATTCACAAATTCAGGAACTGAAATGTATGTTTAAGGTTGGTTCTTGTTTAACCAAATATTGTTCTTGGTCTTATTTCTTGGAAGTTACTTCTAGTAGAAAATCAGCAACTGCTTTCCTCTCCGGGCATTTGAATCCCATGTACTCGAAGAATTCCAGCGCGTTTTCTCGCGGACCTTGGTGCACAATCTCGCCTTCAGAAAGCAAGATAAAGTCGTCGAAAAGCTCGAATGTTTCTGGTGCTGGCTGTAGAAGAGAGATAACCATTGTAAAATCTGAAATGTGAACCATTTGCCTCATGTACTTGCAAATTTGGAAAGTAGTAGAAGTGTCCAATCCTGTTGAAATTTCATCCATCAAAAAACCTTGGCTGGTCCTACCAACATCTTCCCTACAAAAGAAATCCAATTAATTAACAACTGACAAGCCAGCCAAGAATACTTCACTCAAATTCAATTATCTATTACTGTGGAAGATTATTAGCGGTTGAAAATAATAGTATTGTACACAGTGATGGATCTAGGATTCGAATATAGTGGGAGCAAAATATGGAAAAAAAAAAAAACAAATATATATATATGCAACTTTATTGAGTATTATGCAACTTCCAGAAAATTAAAAAAAAAAAAAAAACAATATCATTACTAAAAGTATAAAATATTAAATCAATCGGGTATATATTTTAATGTTATTTTGCAAATAAAAGTAATTCAAATAACTCAGTTAGTTAATTGTTGCTATCAGAAAATTGAGAGGAGCAATGAAAAGTTTGAAATTAAAAATACTATAAGAAATAAAACAAGAGGAAAGATGGTCATCAAAAAGATTAGATAGAAGTGGAAAAAAATCGTAGTAGTATGATTTTTCTTAGTTAATTGTTGTTATCGGAAAATTGAGAGGAGCAACGAAAAGTTTGATATTAAAAATACTGAGAAATTAAAAAAAAAAGAAAAAAAAAAGGAAGAAGATAGAACAAAAGAGAGAGAGAGAGAGAGAGAGAGAGAGAAAGAGAGAGATAACAAAAAGAGAGATAACGAACTCAAAATACAAATTGAATAGTTAGAACTTTAATAAAGAAAGAGTGGAGGAGTCCAAGCAAAGCCCAAATAAACTCTCTTAAAAGCCCAAGTCATAAAGTGCTCAATATACTTTCTGCAGGCATGCCGATATACATTTGCTTCTTGTCATTTTTTTTTTCAGTGGGGGGCACTTCATAAACCCCAACATACCGTTTTGGTTAGGGGGGCACGTGCTCCCACTAGCTCTATTGTGCATCCGTCATTGATTGCATGGAGTTAAAATCTGTTGTCTTATTTTTTCTAGTGTTATGTCATATCATCTGAATTTAAAATTTAACTATATAAAAAATGCTAAATATTAAAAATTTTTGAATAAATTGATGTGTTGTCAAAGTACTATTGAAGGGACGGTCTTTGAAACGAAAAAATGAGATAACAGATCTGGACTCCATTGCACGATGGTTTTATTGCGCTTGAAATTGCTGGAATTAAAAATTTTATAACTTTCTTCTACCTTCTAATTCCTTAAACTTTCAATGGCATGTGACAAGTTCAAATTGGGCCATAATCTAAGACATGCATGGAACTAGGTGGAGATGAGTGGGGGCATGTGCTCCTACTCAATTATTATTATTTTTAATTTGTGAATATGATTTATAAGTTAATTTTTCAAAAGTGCTCCTAATTAATAGAATACTTTTTATCAAATGAAAACCATCTTAATTTGTTTTCTTGAACCTGTCTCAATAGTAACATCACTAAATTAAAATCGTGACTCCTTTACTAAGTAAGAGGAGTACTATAGAAAATAAAAATTTGCACGTTAGAATACAAATCCGTGATTTTTCAAGAATTGAGAAAATTGAACATTTTCATGGTGGAGCAAATTTTTACAACATAACCAAAAAGATAAACTAAGGTTAGGTTCATTGTCTCTACTGCTATTTGTGATACTATTCTAAAAGGCATGGTCATTCCGGAAATAGACTTACACCGCAATCTTATCAAAATAAAGTGTCCAAATATATTTAGCAATTATGAACTATAGTTTGATTCAATATAAGCCCTTAGCCCATGTCTCCAATGTTTGCGAACTCTATGCCGCATATATGATTAACGTGGCTATGTAGTATCGAAACCAAATGATGTAACACTTATTATTGTAATAAATTTAATTTTACATAAAATAATATATATATATATATATATATACAATTGCATAAGTTTTATTTTTTCATAAAATTATCATATATAGAAATAAGAAATTATATAAATGCATAAATGCTTAAAAGCACCCAATCCCAACATCAAGGACGAGTCAGCCAGTCCCAATCCGGGGGTCAAGGTTGGCATCAAATTGGGGACAAGGTTGGGGTTGGCCTAGCTCGAGGACGGGGCCGGTTGGCCAAGGGACGAGGTCGGGTGACTTGGATAGGTGACAGGGTCGGCACCCAGGGACGGACCTGCAGGTTGGCGTGAGCCCGAGATGGGTCCGGGGTCAGGGTCAAGGTTGGCCTGCTAATGGTTAAATTGATGAGGGTCAGCCCAGGAATAGTGAGGTTGGCAAGGTTAGCTCGTTCCTAAAGTTGGGGTCGTCACCTGTGACTTGGAGTGGGGTTGGCCTTGTCCTGGACTAGGGTCATCGCCTGTGACTGGGAATGGGTTGGCCTGGTCTCGGTAGTCGAACCGATCTTAATATTGTACTGTTATATTGTGTCAAATGTTGTCCCTAGGTTATAAGAACCTTAATATTTTATGGACCAAATGTTGTTTATATTATGATTAACACGACATAACAGGATCGTATATATGGTTTACCTTATACAACATAATACAGACAACCAAACATGTCAAAAATTTGGAGTTTTTGTAACAATGTCAGGCAGATCTTCATATGTTTACGCTAGGGAAAAAAAGAAAAAGAAAAAAAAAAAAAAAAAACATAAGCTTCATCTACAGACGATATTGTACCTACCTAGAGGGTTTGACAATTCCGCTAACATCTTTAAGTATCTAGATCTTTGTCGCACAATACTCTACACTCCAAACGGCAGCCAAAAAAAAAAAATATAATAATAATCTTTCACGGTGCCGATCAACCCATGTTCTGAAATATGTATCAAAGAAAACAAAAACAAAAACAAAACATTAAAAAACAAGAGAGAGAGAGAGAGAGAGAGGAAAACCTCTATGATGTTTAAGGTAGCATTAAGCAAAGTAGGAAGAGCTCTACTCCCAACATGTACATCTCCTTCAGTTGACAAATGCTCGTATCGAATTTCAGTTTTTGGAAGCTCAACTCCCACCCTACAGACAAATTCAAAAACTGAAAACTTGCAACTTACATTTATATAAATATCATAAACGTAGATTTTGATTTAAAAATAGAAAAATCAAAAACAAAAATAGTTATTTGGTTTTAGCGAGAGTGAGACCTCTCAGTTCTGTCCCTAAGTCTCCGAAGAAACTTGCGGTTGTCTTCTTCAACTACATTGAGTAAACTCTCCATGAGCTGCTTCTTCTCTCTCACTCCAAGCTTCCCAACAACAACCTCGCCGGCGTTGTCACTCTGTCCGCTACTCCGGTCGAACGTATCTATCGTCGGAGTCATATCCAGCTTTGAGGTTGTTTGCTACCCGTCTAAATTCCACGTGCTATCAAATATCAATGTATAGATAGGAGTGCTCGTCTGCTTGTTACAGATGTTCCCGGGTTAGTTGAGGAACATAAATATATACAACACTACTCAAATTTGAGTGTGTTAACAAAAAGAATATTTTTGTATATGCATATTAAATACATAGAAACAATATCAGAGTCTCAATGGTACATATTAAAATAGTAATAATAAACATATAAACAATGCAAAGATAATAAAATACTTATACTTATTTTGGAAGAATAAAATAAAACTAAATATAACTATATATATATATATATATATATATAGTTATAAAGCAATCCTTATTGACGATATGAAGCACAACTCTCCCGATATAGTGATCAAGCTTATGATCGGAGACGAATTATAATTTCTCCTAATTTTTTTTAATTTTGATTAAGAAGCCGGTTAGGTACTTCGTTCCTAGCTTTCCTAGACGCTTGTGCCAACGACGAAAGTCTTCTTTATCACTTCTTATTTCAATATTTTTACATAACTCATCTTCGTATATGTTGCTTGAAGGGAAGTAATTATTACTACCAATTTCATAGTTCTCTAATCTTTTACTCTTATGCCTTTCTCCCACTACACTCTACCACCAGAGGCGGAACCAGATATATATTTTAGTGGAGGACATATACTAAAATTTTTTTTTTTAGATAAATAAAATTTAGTGAGGGATATGTGAGAATCTTTAATGTTATAAATGGGTTTATATGATAATTTTTAATTTTAATGGGTGCAAAGTAATAAAATTATAAACATAGAATCAATTTTAGTAGAGATTATATGAGAATTTTTATTTGTAGTGAGACAAAATATGGGCTATATGATAATCTTTTATTTTGATTGGGGTAAATTGTAAAAATTACAAAATTTTTGGGGTAAATTTAAAAGAAAAAAACATTTTAGTTGAGGCTACAGCCCCTACTGACACCCCCTTACTCTGCCATTGTTGCCGCCCCTTCCTTTGAAAGTGAGCCTTCTATTTGTAGCCCTTGAGGCTCCCTTTACTTGACTGTCCTTTTCTTCAAATTCAATTTATTTCATTTTTATTTTGTCGTTTACCTTTGTTTTATTCTTTTTGCCTCCAGGAAAAGAAATCTTAGTAAATACATAAATAAACCTTCCTAACTTACAGCTTCCAAGCATTTATTAACTGAAAAAGAATTTATGATATTTATAAGTTATTGAAAATTCTCACTCCCTTCCGATGTAGAATTTGGATCATAATGGCTGCCATTTTTTTGAATATTAGGGTATCGGGCTTTTCAAATCTTAGGCCTCTTATTATCATGATTCTTTGGACAATGATGTACTCGAATTTTATCATATAACATCTTATCGATTAGATAGTTTTAACTCCCTCCTTTTCATCCCAAAATACTCAGTTACATATAGTATGCTAGAAAATGTGTAATGCCGATTTATTAAACAAAAAAATAAAACACTTTTAATTAAATCTGAATCCTGAGAATTTTGATCTAAACTCTTTTTCTTTTGTACCGATTGATCTAATCATGGTAGGGTACTTAATTATAATTGATCACATCAACATTTAACAAGAAATTCAGGTCTTTTCTAGGCTTTTCTTCACTTTGAGCAACATAAGTCTGTGTTGATTAATAATACGGATTAGTAGTTTTAATCATGATGAGTGGGGTATCTTGACTGAAGATGTATTGAAAAATAGAAAAGGATAAATCTACAATAATATTTCTTGGATGCAGGGACATGACCACCATGGACCCAGGAGGCTGCAGCCCCCGCCCATACGGACGTGGGGGGGGGGGGGGGCGGCGCTTAAGCTTCCCCTCAACTTTTGGTTTTTTAAAATATAACTTATAATTTTAACTAAATTTTCATAGTAGCCACTCTTAAACATAAAAACTTATTCAAATAACCCTCTTATTATCCATGATATAGTTATAGTCCTCCCTAAGAAAAAGTTCTGACTTCGTTACTACCTGTCTATGGTGGTCCATTGGATTTTTTTAATAAAAATTTCAAATTCTCTCCATTTTAATTTCTTCTTTTAGCCCAATAAAACACTCTTTTTTTTTTTCTGAAGGAAAGTCCTCTAAATAAGATTTAGCTTAATTCAAGCCCTCCCTCAATAAAGTTTTGTGGCTTTGTCACTGCTTGAATGATTTGTTTTTATTCGCATTTGTCGGCATTGATTAGTAGCTATAGAAATAAGTACTGTCAAGCGTCATATCCAAGTTATTACTTTTCTTGACAATTAGTTATTTATCAAGATATTAACAATAAATATATATATATATATATTTGTAGAATTTCATATGCATCACCCGAGCATTTGTAAGGGCACGTATGATGATGAGTACATGTTTTTTTTTTTTCCCCCCCCGTTGAGACTGCCAAATTGTCTTTAATTACTATCCAACATGGGTAAGTCGTTGGCAGTTGCCATTAATTTTTCCCATGGCAAAGTTGTTTAGTCATTTTCGATGGAAAAAATAAATAAATAAGTTGAGTTATTAAGAACATTAATGTTATGCCGGAGTCCTCGGAAAGAAAAAGAAGAAGCACGTGAGAGAACGGACCATCGGCTTATGCACAAGGATGAAAAACCAATATTGTCTACATTAATATTAAGAGATCCTGCCTTAAAGTAATGTCGAGGGATAATATCCATGATCTATAAAAATTTAACAAACGATGGATATCTGTTATAAAAAATGAAAAATTCAAGTAAATTAATAGAAATATTAAAGAATACTTAAATTGATATGTTTTTGTTAATAGAATCCTATTTATAATGAACATTAAGTGTAGTATAACGAAAATATAACTAATATATAAGGTGGAAAAAATAAATTGGTGGAAAAATAATGTTCATTCATTCATTCATTCATTCATCATCATCATCATCATCATCATCATCATCATCATCATCATTATTATGATTATTATTATTATTATAATTATTTACAATCTCACAAATATTTTATATAAAAATAAGATAAACATACAATAGTACATGATTAACTCCAAGCATTCTTCGTCACTAAAATTGCATAATATCTTAAAAATATGTGGGTAAATGGCATTTAACAAAAATAAAAATATATATATATCTGAAGTTTTGTAAAATGGAAAAAATTATCATTTTTTAAAAACTGATCAATCAATCACGGATTAACTAAATTGAATCACTGGTTACCAACATTTCCCCATATAAAAAAAAGTTCAATCTTTTTTTAAATAAATGTTTAAACTATCTATTTACCAAATTTTTCATCGCCATCATCATAGGACAACATAATATCAAAATGTGTAAGACTTATTTTTGGGGAAATTAGCAGTACTTGGGTAAAATTATTAGACACTGATATTTTATAAATTTTGTTAGGAACGTACCGATTTTTTCACAGTTACTTGGGGAAGAAATATCTTTATCTCATATTTTTGTACCAAGGGTCCTTATTTACAAACTTATCTAATAAATATTAATAAAGTTGTCGATATTTTTGTTGTTGCTTGTTTATAAGAGTTTGTACTCTATGATTTTATTTTTCCATATCAAAAAATGTTTTCATTCAATCCACTGTTTCCTTTATCTTTTTAAAAACTTCAAAACGTATTAATGGAGTATAACAAACATAATCCAATTCTTATGATAGACACAGTTTTTAATCATTCCTACTGTGATAAAACTAGAAATTTTTTTTAAGAGGAGGTAAATTTAACTAAAATTAAAATACAATAATCTTTTATGTTCCTTTATCTATTTGTGTTTTTCATTTTTTTAAATCAAAATAAACTAAGACAGTGATAATAAAATATAATTCTAGTTTTAAAGTTTACAGTCTAACAAATTATGAATTTAAATAGCAATATGCCAAAATAGTTTTTTTTTTGTTTGATATTTTAAGTTTCAAATATATACTTAAAATCAAAAGTTAGAGTGTAACTATAAATTCTTAAAAATAAATTTCGCAAATGTTTCATTTAAAAAAAAAAAATTAAGGGGAGCAAATAAGAAAGAAAGTTGCAAAAATTTTAAAATTTGGGGCCAATCTTCAAAGAGTCCCTGCCTCCATGGGGTCCAAGGCAGTTCCGTCCATACAAATCACCACACATTCTCAAAGTAGTACGGAGGGGTCGTATCTAATCACTCGAAGAAAATAATTTTAGAGAATTTAGAGATTCTAAATTCTGATATACTAATTGATTATACTTTTTAGATAAGGTAGAACCACAGGAAAAATCATGTTAACAGAATGTCCAAAATCCACTTGTTTACCACATAAAAATATCTTAAAGCTTGTTAATTTATGCATATTATCTAATTAATCCTATAGTAAAGCATCTTTCTATGGGGAGATCTTCATCACCGGTTGTTAATGAGAATCAAGGTTAAGCATATTTGCATAAATATACAGATACATATATATATATATATATATAGTATAGATCTTTTCATATTGTTTCAACTTATATCTCAGCCCTGGCCAAAAGGAATCTTCAAAGATTAACATCAACATGAAATATTAAAGATTTGGAGAGAGGAGGTTTGTTTGGTGGAGTAGTTTGAGTTGGGATTTTTAAGTTTCAATAGTAAATTTTTTTGAATTTTCAAAAAAGACAAAAAACTTTTTGGGAAAAAGACAAAAACTTTTTGAGAAAAAGACAAAAAAAAGTTTGAGTTGAATGGTTTGGATGGGTGAACCAAACTCCCCAAACGGATTTAGGTAAAACTCATCTTCAAAAACTAGCTCAAAAGGAGATATAGCTAATCCCCACTATCGTGGGATAAATTCACAATTTAATATCCTCCTTTATATCCAGTGTGTCATGTAAATGGATCGGGGACCAAACTCATCATTGAGTCCGAAGTCTGACTCTAATAGGAGATTAATCCACATATAAGCACCCAAACAATCTAATAATCTAACGATTTAGGATGAATTTATAATCTATAGGATGAATTTATAATCTAACACTTAAAATTGTAGTGAAGTGAAGTTTAGAGTTGAATTAAAAGCAAGAAATATCCTGGTTCATTTGAGGGCTTAATATTGGTTGTTAAAAAAAAATTTGCTAGATAAACAATTGATTGGAAGTAGCATGTCAAAAAAAAAAAAAAAAAGTCCTTTTCTTTAACTCGTTCATTCCATAGTTGCAGTTATATACCCACCAATGTTCAGTCCTACTAGGAGAGTCCACAGCTAAGGGAGATAGAGTGACCGCAGCCCAGAGAGACAGATGATGGGGGCGGGGGCCGGAGGTGTCGTCTTGAAGTTGGGACAATTTGAAACTAGGTTTTATTTATTTGTTATTTTAATTTAAAAACGAGGATTTGAACTCTAGATTGTGGATATATTATTAAGTTATACTTACAACCACAACAATATATATTTTTTTAATTCTTAGAATTAGGATATAAACTTTGTAATGTATTGGAAAAAATACCCAAAACACCTCATATTTTGCTCAAAATACCATTTTTACCCTTTTCTTTTGGGTTTATTAGAAAATTGTCTTTTTTTTGAAGTCATTTTTAATAAATGTCACAATTAGTTTTCTTAATTTAATAAAATCTATTAATAATGGACTAATCAAGGTGATCAATAAGTAATTAAACCGTATGAACTATTAGTTTATCGATCCATCAGTGATAGATAGACCGGTCTATCAATCATATATCATTGATCCATAAGTGATAGACTGATATCTCTGTTAGCTAAGATGTATTGAAAAACAATTCAATTCTCTATTTTTAACACTTTAGAAATAGTAATCTTATGAGTGTAATTATTAAAATGCTATCTTATATAACTATGTAATCATTAACTCAAAACATAGTAACTTATTGAGGATATATAGATAAATTTGACATCCATTATTTTTAATAGGGAAATAAAACCAATACAATGGAGGGGTTGACAGTCATTACCTATATTATATGAAATCCACTAAATTTTCATTGTTTATTTTGTAAGTAAATACATGATGATTAGATGAGGGGAAAAAATCACTTCTTCTTTTCTCTTTTCCTTTCACATGAAATAAATATATCCATTTATATATTCCCTAAAAAAGAAAAAAAAAATAGGAAAAATGTCATAATTTCCCCTGAATTTTATTACTAGTATCAATATACCCCATAAACTATGAAATGTACCTATTGTAGCCCCTTAACTTTAACATATGTATTAAGTTACTACCTTAGTTAGTTTCCGTTAGTTTTTTCATTATCTTTAATGTCAAAATGCCCCTTGAACTTTGCTTTTATGTTAAAATGCCCCATGATCTCTGTATTTGTGTCAAAATACTTCTGGTCTTTAATATTCATATCAAACTGCCTCATTTTTATTATTTTAATTATCTAACATTGTATAATTACCTAATAATTATTAACTTTTTATAATAGGTAAACAATATATATTATTATTATAATACAGTGATATACATCTTTTTTAACACATTTTATTTTATTTTACTTATTTTAATTCAAGTGCATTAGGGTTATAGATTTACTTATACATAACCATAGTTGATAGGACTCAGATACATGATTTAGATTTCAAACACATTGTTTACTTAGCTTGCATAATTTGAAATCATAGTCATAACGAATTTTATTCATGTGTTTGCTTAAACCCATATTAAGAATAAGTATTGTAAATTTATTCTGATACATATTCTTAGTTATTTTATTTTAAAAATGATTAATTTGCATATTTTGATACAGTATTATCAATCGTAATTAAACTAAAAATTTTAATATTAGGATAATAAAATAATGAACTTAAGTTGCATAGATAATTTTCTTTAAGAAAATCAAAATGAATGTACATTTGAATTAAAATAAGCCAAAAAAAATGTGAATAAAAAAATACATTTTCTTTTAGTTGAAAAAAATAATTTTCTTATCTATTCTAAAAAAGTTAATAATTATTAGGCAATTATACAATGTTAAATAAATAAAATAAGATAAAAGGGGCAGTTTGATGTAAATATTAAATATCATGGGACACTTTGACACAAATATTAAAGATCAGGTGACACTTTGACACAAATATTAAATATCAAGGGGCATTTTGACACAAATGCAAAAATAATAGGGCATTTTGACACAAAAGCAAAGTTTGACTTTAAAGATAACAGACAAACTAACGACAACTAACTGAAAGGGTAACTTGACACTTATGTTAAAGTTCAGGGGGCATAATAGGTACATTTCATAGTTCAAGGGGCATATTGATAAAGTTCAGGAGGAATTTATGACATTTTTTTAAATATATATATATATATATATATATATGAATGGTCTTAAATTCGGTACCTAATAGTATCTGGCAGTGTGAACTTCAGTTACTGTGAATGTGAACTTCAATTATTAAAAATGTGAATTCATGCAGAAAAAAATGTAGTTAAAGTAAATGTGAATTCTACCTTATTTTACATTTCCTTGTGCATGAATTCACATTTCTAGTAACTGAAGTTCACTTTCACAGTAACTGAAATTCATACTACTGGATACCGTCAAATACCGGATTTAAGACTGTATGTATGTATGTATGTATGTATGTATATATATATATATATATAATATATAAAAAAAGAAAACGAGAGATGTATACATTTTGCTTTCCCCTATTCTTGATTACTTTAGCTTTACAAATTGTACCATATTCTAATTAGACAGGGCATTCGTAAGAGTGTGAAAAACCTGTGATGGATATAGGACACATTGACTAAACTATTATAAATCGATTGTTCCGATCTAAATTATAGTTTCCGTGATCATTCAATAATTAGTTCTTGATCTGATTCAATCGTTTTTTTTTTTTTTTGTTAAATTAGTTTAACAGGAAATCGTAAATACATTAACGAGTAATATATATATATATATATATATATATATATTACAAAAGTGTGTTTCAGCTGCAAATACGCAGGACAAGGACAAAAATAATAATGATATTTTATATACTTCCCCAAACGAAAGAAAAAAATATACCCAAAAAAAAAAAAAGAGGAAAGTACATTTTGTCTCCCCCAATTCTTGACTTCTTTAACTTTACACATTGTTGTATGAGAAAAATAAATAAATAACAATTTTCAGAAAATACTTGACATAAATAGTTTATTTTTAAAATATTTAGAGTGAATAATAGATTTTGAATTTATTAGGTAATGATTTATTTACGTCTTCTAAATACATCATTTATCTAATAAAATTTTCATTTATTTCAAATATTTCAAAACATTGCTATTTACGTCTATTTTTTTTTTCTTCTTAAAAATACTATTTACTATAATTTTTCTTGTTTTTTACTACATACTAATTAGACAGGGCATTTATAAAAGTGTGAAAAACTGTTTCCCAACTATAATTATCTCCTCTGGAAGTTGAGGAATCTGATGCCATATGCAAATACAAGGAAGAAGAGGAGAACCCACCCAACATGAGCCACAGCAACAGCTGGAAGGAAGCCATAGTCAAATCCCAAGTTTTCCTTAAGGAACACCTTCAATGGAATACTTTTACCTAGCCCAGGTATCTCCAGATCTGCATCTTTATCACCCACTTGAGACGTCACAAGCCCGTATAGCGTCCACGCCACCGGAGAAGCCCAATAGTACCATCTCCACCAGATGGGGATTTGCTGCAACCATTTAGAAAATAAGTGGTTATGGGCACAGTTCACAGTAATTCTACACCTCACTCCACTATAAGATACGTACCGTCCTGGGAAGGAGAAAACCGGAAAACAAGTTCCAGAAGCTGAGAAAGAAGGACATGACAATCGCGGCGATTTGGTGGCCCGGGGTCAAAGCAACCACCATCATACCGTACAGTGTGAAGTAGACAAAGCACATCAAAATATAGTAGTAGAACCACAAGAATTTCCCTGCCTTCCACTCAAATCCAATCATAGAGTAGAGAAGAAGGGTGTAAATGAAAGTTTGAATTGCTGTATAGATTGTCTCTATGGCCACCTGCAAAAATTTTGTGGAAACAAAGCTCCATTTGTTATGTAAAATTGTGTAATTTACTTATTTTAACATTTTAATACCAAGTTGATATGATATCATAACTATTTTAATTGTGTAATATGAGTCGGGATTTTTAGCATTATTCTTGTGGCGGGTGATTATGTCTTCTAACCTGAGCAAATGCGTATGGAAGTTCTGAATACATTCCTGCAGCTCTCTCGCGGTAGAAAACCGTTCTCTCAATGGCAACGACAGACTGCACAGCAGAAGCATTGGTGGCTCCGAGGAAAAGCACCGCAGCATACATGGCTCCCAAAAGATTCATTAGATCTTGTTGTTTGGTTCTGTAAAAATTAAATGCAAAAGCATAATTTACGATGGAAATCAAATTTAATTATCAGTTTAAGGACACGATAACTTACGTTTGTTGTCCCTTGTCCCAGAAGATTAGACCAAACAAAACACCGATGACAATGGTCATGAAGAAACGGATGGCATTGTACTGAGGGTTTCTCCAATAAGACCAATGTTGCTTCCAGAAACAAGCTTTGCACTGAACAGAAAATGATTGGGAGTATTTGGTAGGAAAGACGAGGTCCTTGGACCCCGGTGCCGGCATGCTAAGTTCTTCAATAAGCTCCTGATTCCTCCTAAAAGAACATAAAGTGGGAAAATATGAATCATAATAAAATTAGAGACCCTCGATCACGAAAGTAGACTGTTATATACGAAAATGATTTGGGCCTCCGCACCAGATGGCAACCCAATGTTGGGTCCCACGAACTCATATTCGGGAACTAGGTAAAAGGCCTTTGTTATATATAAGTTGAAAGGAGTCAAACTTACTGGTAGAGTGGGGAGTTGGCATAAAGTACTGCAAAGTTAACATTAAGTTGTGCCTCAACTGGAGGGGCAGTGACCTCAAGCATCCACGTGGCAGGATTATAACCGTCCCTGATCTTGGGTACCCCGGGGATTGCCTGTAGTGGATCATAGATATTAGTCTATGTCTGTAGTTTTGTTAGCTTAAATTTCTCAAATTTCAAACCCAAGACTATGTTAGTACTTGCTGAATCTGTTCATGGAAAAAATAAATGCTCACTTCATAGTACTCAATGAGCTTGTGAGAATGGCGGCCAAGAGGGCCGGCGTAAATCACTTGTCCTCCTCGTTTCATCAGTAGTAACTGCAGAAAAATGTCAAGTTGAATTAGTCAATATAGATGAATGAAAAAAGAAACATAACTAACAAAGATTAAGTAAAAAAAAAAAAGAAGAATTTCAGTTCAAAAATACCTCATCAAAAGCTTCAAAGATATCTATGCTTGGCTGGTGAATTGTGCAGACGACGGTTCTTCCTGTATCGACGGTGTTTCTCACCGTGCGCATGACAATGGCAGCTGCTCTAGCGTCAAGACCGGATGTTGGTTCATCCATGAAGATTATGGATGGATTAGCAACCAACTCCACAGCTATTGTTAGTCTTTTCCTTTGTTCTGTTGAAAGACCATCCACACCTGGAAGCCCCACTAGAGCATTTCTTATTGGATTTAGCTCAACAAGTTCCATAACTTCTTCAACAAACATCTGTTCCGCAATCAGGTAGAGAGAAAAAAAGGGAAATATGTCATACTTGGGATCATTCAGAAGATACGGAATTTTGGAAAATAAAAAAATTGTGCAAAGATTAACCCTTTGACATACCTTCCTTGTTTTCGTATCTACATCTTTGGAAAGACGAAGCCACGCCGAGTAGAGAACGGATTCATGGACAGTGACATGTGGTGAATGAATGTCGTTCTGTTCACAATAGCCACTAACCCGTGCAAATGTTGCTTGGTTCTTTGGATAACCCGAGATGCTAATGCTTCCTTCAATGTAACCGCCGGTTTTTCTTCCAGCCAAGACGTCCATAAGGGTCGTCTTCCCTGCGCCACTCACACCGACTAGCGCCGTCAATATCCCAGGCCTAAAAGCGCCACTGACATCTCTTAACAGTTGAAGACGATCTTCATTTACTTCTTGAGTCTTCATTTCCTGGTTTGTCAGATCAAATACATCTTTGCCTCAAATTAACAAAGTTGAAGTATATTAAAGCTAACCAACAATTAAATTTTAGAAAAGATATGAAGTTTTTTATATTTTCGTATTGACATGAATAACTTACAGCAGGCATGTCCACGTAATAGTTCACATGGTTGAAGGCCATAGATAGGGGTCGGAAGGGCAAAACCATTCCTCTTTTCGGTGCATGTTCCGAAGATCCAAGAATTTCTGAACTACTGCCTCTTACTTCCATATCAATACCTATCAAATGTAAAACCAAAAATTTTTTATCGTGCATTTTATGAATCAGACTATTGAAAAGTTAATCCAACAGTTAAAACTACAGTTTCTACTAATACTGCTAAATGGAGTACTTAAAGTAGAAACTCTGAGAGAAATGTATCATTTTTTGTTAAAGGTTTACATAAATATAAATATTTCAATTGGAAAGATGGTCGAGGACAAAAATAGGAATTTGGTCAAACCTTCTTGTCCAGAGGAAAATGAGTCCTTTTTCTTCTTCTTGTTTTCTTCGTCTGCATTAATGACAGTCTTCGTATCTCCAAGAGCTGATTTATTTCCACATTAAAAAGAAAAAAAAGTGAGAATAATCAGCTTTAGAACACTGTTTTAGTTAATGAAATTCTTATGTCAAATAACAAGAAGTAAAAGAGATTACTTACGGTTCAAATAGGTCAGTGCTGCTATAAATAAAATGTTGAAAAGAAGAGAAAATCCGAAGAGTGCTCCGACGCAAATCCAATACCAATAGTCGTCTGTAAAGAATCCTCTGGACTTGAGGAGAACTTTCCCAACTGTAGGTTCTTTTACTCTCGGATCCGTATTATTCTTCAGTAGACAAGGAAAAAAGAAAAAAAGAACAAGGAAATTAGAATCTCAATCCAGGGCTCGATGTCTACTTTTTCTGTCTCTAGCCGCTGTCTGATAAAATGTTTAAATGCCGTACAATTTTAGACAGAGAGACAGAAAAAATGGACAGAAGATTGGAATGTTTATAGATCAATAGATTTTTTTTTTTTTTTTTTCCTATAAGAAAAATTTTTAGAACCGCTAAGAAAACTCACCGCACTCCATCTGTCATCGAGGAATTCATTGATGACAATTGCATTCTGCCCGTACATCATCGGAGAAACGTAGTAGCCCCATAACATCCATGGCTGAAGGTCATCTACAATAAAATAAAAAATTGAGAAAGAGAAAGAGAAAGAGAGAGATTCTCTTAGAACAAATTGATTTTCATGAGTTATGAGGAAGAAACGAATAAGATCAATTACTTACTTTTGGCGACAATGAATCCTCCGAGGACAAAAACTATTAACAAGGTAAAAGTACCAAGAGTGTTTGCAACAACTTGAGTTCTTCCAAGAGCGGCGATGAACCGGAAGAGAGACAGAGCCATCTGATGAATTCCGAAGAATGCCAACAACTGTTTGAAAAATCTGTAGTACAAAGGAAGACAAGTAAGTTGTGTTTAAAAGAAAAAATGTGATGTCCTATACTTTAAGCAGCATAAGAAAACAACAAAATGTGAATCTTATTTACTTACCTGCTAGCAGCTGGAGCAAAACCAATTGTGTAGTATGTTAAGACGATCCAAATCGCTGATTCGAGAAACGACAGTGGAATTCTGAGGACCCAAATAGGTAAGCAAAAAGCCCAGGCAGGGTAAAACAAGAAATCCCTTTGTTTAAAGAAGACAGGAAGCCTAAAAATGGTCATTGCAAGCTCAGCCATTCCATTGAACATCACATTAATTAGACTGAAGAACAATGCTCCAAAGAACTTTCCTCCGTCTTGTACTGTTCCCACCGGCATTTCGGTCCTAAGGAACACAGTCAGAGCAATCACGGACATGATTGTTATTTGTGTGGTCTTGAAAATATAGACAAACGAATTGCGCTTCATCAGTAGCCACTCCCTTGAAAAGCATGCTTTGAATAGCTCCCAATTCGAAATCCCGTACTTCTCTGTCACCAATGCAGCCGGGTGGGCTCTGGATTTGTCATAAGGAACTCGAAGATCGTCCGCTAGTTTTTGGCCGATGTGGAAAGATTTATAGGCCTCGGCAAAGTCTGACACCGATATGAATCTGTAAGGTTGTTCCCTCCTGAACCAATATTGTTCTTGGTCCTTCTTTGATGTTACTTCTTGAAGAAAGTCGGCAACTCCTTTCCTCTCGGGGCATTTGAAGCCCATGTACTCGAAGAATTCTAGGACATTCTCTCGCGGACCTTGGTACACAACCTGGCCTTCCGAGAGCAGAATAATGTCGTCGAAAAGGTCAAAAGTCTCTGGTGCCGGCTGTAGAAGAGAGATGACCATTGTCACATCTGAAATATGAACCATCTGTCTCATGTACCTGCAAATTTGGAAAGTGGTGGAGCTGTCTAAGCCTGTTGAAATCTCATCCATCAAAAGAACCTTCGCCGGCCCCACCAACATCTCCCCTGAACAAATGAAGATGCAAAGAATAGTAAGAAATTTGTTTCTCAATGGGACTTTTCTTTTAAAAAAAAAAAAAAAAAAAAACACTTGTATACCTGTTGTCACACGCTTTTTTTGCCCACCAGAAATACCTCGTCGCATTTCATCACCAACCATGATGTCCGCACAAATATCCAACCCGAGTATCTGTTACCATTCTTAAGGAGTCATAATTTTCTCAAATATATATATATATATATATATATATATATTCATCAATTAAAATATAGAGGACTGCTTACTACACTCACAAGTGCAGCAACTATGTCGTTTATTTCTAAAGGACCCATGTGAGTCTCACAGCCAGATAATGCACTCGCGCTATTTACTAGTGCATTTAGCATCTCTCTAAAACCAAATAGTTCGCGAATTGTCGGAATCTGATGAATAGGTGAAGGTTGAAAACTACTAATTGAGAATAGACAGATTGAGGGAGAACTAACCTTGATAACATAATCTGTGACCAAACTAGTTTTTTGTCCCGACAATGCAGTGGCCTTCATGAAGGCATCGATCTCGGGGTCGGGCTTAATTCCGGCTTCTCTCTCTCTTTTTGAGAGTTCGGCCAACATTTCATACCTCGTGCCCACTCCCAAACAACGTCCCGAGAAATCCAATGTCTCCCTCACTGTCATCTCTCCGTGGTGAAGATCGTGCTGACCTATGTAAGCGCAGGTTCTTTGCGGAACAAATTCGTCCATTTCATGGCCACAGTAAGTCACTTTCCCAGATACCTGGTTATAGTTTCAATCAATAAATTAATGCAAAGATAATTAAAAACAAAAAACAAAAAACAAACATTAATGAAAGGAAACTCACCTTGAGATCTTTCTCAAGCTTTCCTGCAAGTGCCAGCAACATGGTTGTTTTCCCCGCCCCCGGAGGACCCAGAAGTAGGGTCATCCTAGAAATTACAGAAATTACCATGAGCAGAACATCGAACACAAAAATAAAACACGGCCCACATAATTGATCCGACGTAACAAATGAAATTTATTATCGTACAACAACTAGTTAGGGGACAATCCTTAAAAGTGAGGTTAATGTAAGGCATGTACTAACTTTTACAACGTGACGATTTTTACCAAACACAGAGGAGACAAATTGGAGGGAAAAAAAAAAAAAAAAACATTTACAGATTCATTATACGTAGATTGATAAAAGATAAATACCTAGAAGGCCTGACGATTCCGCTGACATCTTTGAGTATCTGTATCTTTCTCTTCTTCGACGGAGCTAGCCGAATCCAACCGAGCACGCTCTGAACTCCGAACAACACATTCAAACACGGAAGTAGAAATTATCAACCTTAATCTTGTTTCATTTCATTGCTATAATGAAAACTAGGCCTTTCTTCTCGAATTGAACTCGCGGTCAAGCTAAATCCACGTTCGAAGAACAAGACCGCAAAAAGAAATTTAAAAATAATAAAATAATTTATTAAAAAAAAAAAAAAAACTCATAGATAAATTCTCTCTTAAAATTCAACTCTTTTTTTTTTTTTTTTTCCCAAAACTATACCTCAATGGTGTTTAGTGTAGCATTAAGCAGAGTAGGAAGCGCTCTGCTTCCGACGTACACGTCTCCTTCAATCGATAAATGCTCGTATCGAACTTCAATCTTCGGTATCTCAATTCCCACCCTGAGAAAACAAACAAACAAACAAACAAACAAAAACAAATATCCAAAATTCAAAAAACATTACTTCCTTCTTTTCTGTTTTTCTGTTACAAGTAGTGATAACGCGAAATTTTACCGGTCAGTTCGGTCTCTAAGGCGGAGAAGAAACTTCTCATTATCTTCTTCGACAACCTTAAGGATGCTCTCCATGAGCACTTTCTTGTCCTGAATCCCGAGCTTGGTGACGTCGACCTCCTCGTGGACGACACGGCCATTGTCAAGCACTTGCCGGAGCATTCCTTTCCTCAGCCTGTCGTAGGTCGGCAGTCGCTCTATCGCCGCCCACTTCAATTCCTCCTCGTCGTCCTGCCGACTGCTCCGGCTGAACACATCCGGCGGCGCCGTCCACACCTCCCTGAAGCTCGCCGAAGACCTCGATCTCCAGCTTCTCCGGCTGCTCGTCGATCTCGCAAGATCATCCCCTGCTAAAGCCGCTGCCATGGCGACTTTAGCTAATCAATAGTGAATCTCGGATCTTTATTCGTTGAGTACTCTCCAAGTTGTACTTAACTGTTTAAAAAGAAGCTTTTACAATCAATCTTCGAATCTCAAAAGAAATTCGGATTTAATTCATCTCTGTTTCTCAATCTGAGGCTTGTGAATAAAAACTCATTTCTGTATCTCTCCGGCGATATGACGCCGGAAAGTTTTTCTAACCGCCGGAATTTGGAAGTCAGTGAGTGTAGAAGATAGAGATTTTAAAGGCATTATATATGGGAAAAATATATATATTTATATATATAATAAGGTGGTGAGAGTGATCATTATGAGAACGAGAATATTCGAGAGATATTTTGAAAGTGAAGTTAAATAAGGAGAGAATCACGTTTTTCAGTTCAAAGACAGAAAATGTGGTTCTCTTATTAAGAAAGTATAATGGGAAGCATTATTGGTTGTTTTTTTTTTTTTTTTTTTTTTTTTTTTTTTTTTTTTTTTTTAAGAAATCTCTTTTATATATATATATATATATATATATTTTTGGCTTGAGAAACAGAGTTCGCGTGACCCGTTAATATATATATATATATATCCTTATATAGTTATATTTGTATATATGTACATGTATTTACTGTTTGACTCATTTTAATTTAATTAATATAATGCCCGATATTAGTAATCATTACCATATAATCTCTTGAGCAACAATTTGTATTTTCATGTTTCCAAAAAAGAGAAAATGATAATTTCTATGTTTGTGGAAGTTAAGGTAATATCATGGAAATACTTGGATATTTGGTGAGTGCTGAGGATGAATAATTCACATTTTTTTATTACTTTATTTCTAATATATCTTTTTGGTGTATTTGCTTTGAAAGGTAAAATACTAAAATTGTCATGCATTTTGGGCAAGCTTCGCACTGATTCTGCGCTGCAGAAGATCCCAATTGTCGGCCTTCTAGAAACACAGAAGCTTGGATAAAATCTAAAGGCAAAGATAAAGGCGCATGTGTCAGGACTGTACGATTATACACCTCATCTTCAAAATGAACACCACAAGTCATCATCTTCAAAAATGAAAGTACCATGCGATTTTAAGTATTATCTCACGGAAATTTTATATTGACTTTTTGTTATGAAATATAGCGTGAGAGTCCGTTGCATTGGCGTGGATTCAACTTCAAGAATCTCATCATCTAAAAGGTTGAAAGTTTAAGAGCATGTTTGGATGGTTAGTTCAAACTAACTATCTCAAAAAGTTTTTTTGTTTTTTTCTCAAAAAATTTTTGTCTTTTTCCAAAAAGTTTTTTGTCTTTTCTGAAAATTCAAAAAAATTTACTATTACAACTTAAAAATTTCAACTCCAACTGACGAACCAAACGGACCCTAAATTTTACACCACCTAAAGAGAATTATCTTTATTTATATGGAGTCTCGAAATGAAAAATAATAAAATCATTATCAGATTTTTTATTTAACAAAAAGAAAATAAATTCAAAAACATACCAACAACAATAATAATAATACAAAAATGATTTTTTTTTTAATATACATGCTTTTGATTTTTTTTAATCATTATTTTAGCTTTAAAACGATCTCATTCTTCATTTAAGATGTGTTATTGATAAGATTTGATACGAAAAAAAAAAATGATACTATTACTAAAATATCGCTTGTAGGAGACTCCCTTTCAAACAACTTACCATGGATAAGATTGACTTATATGATATTAACTTATAGTCTGTTTGGTGAAACGGTTTGAGTTGAAATTTTTAAGTTTGAATTGGTTGATTTTTTAAAAATTGATTATAATTTTTGTTAACTTTTCAGAAAAAGATAAAAACTGAGATGAAAAAATATAATTTAATTTAAAATGAATAGTTTTACCAAACAAACCATTAATTTCATATTGACTAAAGATATACACTAACTGTTTTTTTCAAATTAGAAAAATGAAAAAAAATGTAAAGTTCAATATGTGTAAAAGCTTCATGCAAATGAGGGGGAAAATATAAAGTTTTAGAGCTTATTTTGAAAATTTTAAAAAAAAATTAATGGGACTGCCATCCCTCCCAATCTTAAGGAGGTGTTTGGTGTGTAAATTTGAGTTGAGATTTTTAAGTTTAAATAGTAAATTATGTTGACTTTTCAGAAAAGACAAAAAATTTTTTAAAAAAAAGATAAAAATTTTTAAGGAAAAAAATAAAAAAAATTTAAAAATATTAGTTTGGGTTTATCAACCAAACTAATCCTAAGTTACTCTGTCACTGGTACGCACAGGATATGGCAAATGCAGTGTCATTGATTCAAATATCTTTCTATCTTCCGATGACCAGTCCTGTGAAGTGTAATATCAATGTTGAACTGTAATTTTTAAGCAAAAATTTATCAAGTACTTTTTTAGCTGAACAATTTAATCAAGTACTTGTAAAAGGCATGCAAGGACGGAGCTAACCAGCCCCCCTAAACTTTTTCTTTTTCATTTTTAGCCCACATTTTTGTGTATAAATTCACATATAGCCCCTTTAAGTCCCCTCTCTTACCAATTTTTTCTTTTATCTTTTTTGCCCCTTACCTTAAACACGTAGTATTTTCTTACCAGGAAATTAATTAGCTTAGATTGAATTTAAATCTTTATTACCGTTAGCCTCCCCCCTAAAATAATTGTTAACTTCATCACTGAGGGCCTGTTTGGTTGGTAAGTTCGGTTTAAACTAAGTTGTACTTTTTTCATCATATTTTTTATTTTTTTCCCCAAAAGTTTTTTGTTTTTTCTGAAAAAGTCAACTAAAATTATTATTTAAACTTACAAATCTTAACTCAAATTCATACACCAAACTAATCCTGAGGATGCGTAATTCTTTCTAAAAAAATTATAAGATAATTCAAAAGATATTAAAATGATTAGGACGTAAATTAATAAATAAAATAAAATAAAAAAATTATTGACACTGACTGATGGAAGAGAATTAGGAAAAAGTCAACATTAGTTCGGTGTGCATAAGAATAATGCAATAAGAAACAAAATCTAGGACAGGGCCTTCCTAGCTAAACGACGCAGCAGCAATGTCATGCGTCTCTTACTACAAAAAGTCTTCCTCGCAGTTTGACAAATCATTTTTTTCTCAATATTTTATTTTTTAAAAAATAATTTCTGTCCATTGATGTACATTTTTCATAAATTCTTCTGGGTTTGATATTCATGACTCGTCACCTTTATAGCTCAATCTTTCATAAAAATCTGAATTTCCTGTTTGAATTATGTATTTGAATTTTAAATTGTAAACTTGGTGCTTTCACCGGCTTTTTCTACCCAACAATTTGAATAATTTACTCTAACAGTTTGAGACCCCCAAAAAAGAAATAATTTAAAGAGGATTAGGGTATTTAATAATTTATTTAATGCATTGTTATCTAATTTTTATTCTCCATGACGTTTTATCATTACTTTAAAAAAAGTTTCAACTTTTTGCAAGCTTATGATTTTGCTTTGAACCTAAGATTCGTGGCTTCAAAGAAAAACACTTCTGGGCCATATTGTCTCATCCCTATTATTATTATTATTATTATTATTTTAGGTGTCTCATCCTATTATTGGAAACGTAATGATTTGTAATTAATTTAGTTCCTTCAAGTCGATCAAAATCTGTTGAGTTATTAAACTAATATGATACATACCACGTTCACGTTAAGAAGGTCATAGAGAACAAATATCAAGCTAAGGTCTCGCATTTATTTATTTATTTATTTTTTATAATTGCATTTATTTATTGTTATGTCATAATAAATATATATTTATATATATATATATATGCGCACGCGTCACCAGTTATCTCTTCCATACCTTGTCACGGGCCATTCATTAGGTGGATGAGGGGCACCATTTCATTCAACGTCTTCTAGAAATAACAAGTCACAATGAAGTGACTTTATTGCTTTTGGATTCTCGAACGTGTTATTAATAAAGTGTTAACATTTACACTCACTAAATGTATAAATATCCTCATGAAAATACAAATATTACGATTTTATCCTGAAATAAAATTTCATAAGAATTCGCTAAAAAAAAAAATGCGTATCACGCATTAGTTATCAACAAATATTATTTATGCATAGATAAATTTAAGAGACGAACAACTCATCTCAGGAATGTTGATTCGAAAAGAAGAAAAAAAAATCCTATTATTCTTTTGTCTATGTATGGTCGTTTCTATTAGGTATGTGACTTAAATTAGTTTTCGAGTAAGTTATTATTTTATGAGAGTTTGGGAAAGTTATTATTATTGTTTCCTATTGAGAGCCTATAAATAAGTGTGTGTTCAGAAAAAGAAAGAGTGTATGCCTCCTTTTGAGAGAAAGTGAGAAGAGAGAAACACAAAAAGTGTAAGGGGCCGGTTTTGGGTAAAGAGAAGTTGAGAATGCTTGACGAGGGTGTAATTGTGAAAGTATTAGTAAATTTATTCTCCCTCTCCTATAAATGCAGGTAATTTTACCGAATTAAGTAAATTTCTTGTCTTCTTTTTATTTCTGTTTTAGTTTATTTTTCTGCTATCAGAGCCGAGTTCAGGATCTTGAGGAAAAAAAAAATCAAGATAATGTCTGGAGTAAAGTTCAAGCAAATTAAGCATTTTGACGGAAAGAGTAATTTCAGTATCTAACAGAGTACGGTGAAGGATGTACTGGTACAACAGGGGCTTCTTACATTAAACATATAAAATTATTATGATGTTACTAACAAAAAGAATTTCAAATCTTCATAACAATTAACAACAAACATAAAATTTGAGAAATTATAATAAAAAACATTTTTTATGAAAATAATTAAGATAAATAACAAGATTTTAAAATAATTTAATTGAATAACAAATTTATCAGGTAAACGAATATTTTTCTAGGTAAATAACATATTTAGAAGATAAAAACATATTATTTACTTGATAAATCTGACATAAATAAATCATTTACATGATAAAATATGTTATTTACTCCAAAATTTTTAAAAACCTATTATTTATTTAATTACTTTATGTCATGTTGTATCCACACGTTATCAAAATCACATATTGTTCTTTTGATTGTAATTATCAATAAATAATTTTTTTCTTAAAATTTCACTTTAAAATAAACTCTATTTTAATTTTTTTTAACAATTGTTTTTACAAATATCAAAAATTTTTACAGTTGGACCTCCTATTTTACACTATTACTTTTTAAGTATCTGATTAATTTTTTAATCAAACCGGTTTATAAGTGTCTACATAAAAAAAAAAAAAAAAAAAAAAAAAAAAAAAAAAAAACATGCAACTTGTAGATAACAAAATAACAATTCTTATCAATGACATAGTGTGGGAGGTCTTACCATGTAAACCATCTTAAAAAAAGTTCTCCTCTAATTTATTTTGTTGGATTTCATGTCTTATTAATTGTACACTAATATTATTATGACATATCATATGAATTTAATTACATAAAAAAACTAAAATAATAAAAATTCTTAAACAAATTAATGAATTATCAAAAATATTATTATGAAGACATTTATTAATATATGAAAATATGATAGTAGAACTGGATACCTCCTCTATGGAAGTGCTGGCGGGGGTAAATTTTTTTTTATTTTTTATTTTTTTATTTTTTGGATCCAAGGATAGCAGGTGATCAGCCAGCTTAGATTTCCGCACGCGGATATCTTTTTTGTTGGGTAAAGCCAATTGCCGGAGATATTGCGGGGGTGTTTGGTGTGTAAGTTTGAGTTAAGATTTGTAAGTTTAAATAGTGATTTTGATTGACTTTTTCAGAAAAGACAAAAAACTTTTGAGGAAAAAGACAAAAATTGAGTTGATGGTGATGAGTTTGAACTCATCACCCAAACACCTCTGCATTTTTTTTTTACCTGCTCCCGAGAGAATTCATAATGATTAATGTCCATGAAAAAAAGGGGGGCCATGGCCGGAGCCTCCTTCAAATTCAATTTTCAGTGGGCGATTGGTGGGGTCCAACTTTTTTTTGGAATTGAGTGTTGGAAATTTTATTGGTGATATTTGAGTGAACAAAAGTGAATGGAGAGTTTGGGACTCAGAATAAGTCCGGTTGGTTTTTAAGGGTTTGAAACCAAGGAAAATCCGAAAAACGACAACACAGGTTTATCCTTTTTTTTTCTTCTCTAGTGGGCCATTCCATGGCACCCACAATCATTGACTCTCAGGTGTCCTCAAAATTCTTACCAATCGGATGCATTTTCAGTTGAAGCACCACTCTGAAAAAGACAAAAAGTTTCCTTTTTTTTTTTTTTTGTTCTTTTAATTTTTCTTGATTTCAGTTAAAGAAAGCCTACAGGATTTCTTCCGTGACATATTAGATTCTTTTTTTTTTTTTTTCACTATTGCTTGGTTTCCTTGAATCTATTAAATGTTTTTGAAGGAAAGTAATAAGTAGATAATGTTTGGTGGTTGGTCTTCGTTGCATCCAATCTGGATTTAACTTAAATTGTAGGAAAGATTTACAATAAAAATTATATTTTTATCTTAAAAAAAAAGTGTGCATAATGTTGAAAACAGTAGGTGGTGGAAAAACTATTTGGGTGTAAAGAAACGAAACAGAAAGAGAGAGAAAAATCAACGAATTTAAGGAGTAAGAATTATTTTTTTTAAGGTTTTATTTGCTCCCATTATGAACAATTTGTTATTGGATGTTGTGGCAAATTACCTCTAAGATATAATAAACCCACGAATTTTATATCTTATTAAATTCCGGAATAAGATATGAAACTAACATCAGAAACTTGAGTTTTATAGCCTTTGATATGTCTGTTCATGAAGAATTGTAACAGATAAAACAAACATGCCTTTTAAAATTAAAATGTATCTTTCATTCAAAAAACGTATCTATTTCAACAGATATACCTGTTGGTCATCATAATTTAATTATGATCATTAGATTGTAATAATTTAATTAACGGTTTAAATTAAATATGAAATCATTCAAATCCGACTATTAGATCGTGCTCGATCAGAGCAACGATTCAGATTTAATATAAAAAAATACCACATTCAAAAAGAGAGTGCTCCTTGATTCCTTACGATGATGCGTACGTGCACCCTAATAAGCACCCTTACGCATGCATGTGATTGCGCAGTTGTAGCATAACCCTCATTATACACTAATAAATCTTACACTTCACTTGTTTCAATTTATACAATTATACTTATTTGTGCTTTTCTAATATGAGACTTTATTATTTTTACTATCTAGTGACAATGGAAGAGAAATTACAATTTCTCTTATACATAAAGTATTCAATTGAAAAATTCCAATCATATAATGCTGAAATTAGTCATATCAAACCGAACCCCACAAAAAGCAACTTTTTGTTATTCATTTCATTTTCATGAAGCCTTACTATAATATAATTCTTCCTCTCCAAATCCAATATAATAAGATAGTTTTTTTTTTTTTTTTTAATTTAAAAACCAGTCGTTTGAATGAATAAAAGATGACATTTAAGTAGTCGGGTAGGATATACTTGATTCAAAAAAGTCTTCGGTTGAAATCATAGACAAAAGTTCAAATTATAGTTTCCCTTTCACTGTCTTAGGTCTGATCTTAATTTCAATGCGAGTAGGACTTGAAATTAGTTTTTTATTGGCTTACTAAAACTATGTGTGATAATGCCTATTAAAAAAAAAAAAAAAAAAAGTTTCCCTGTTTTTTTTTTTTCGGCCGAATAAAGGGTTACTGTTGTCTACTTCTTTTATAGTTAATGCAGCGGGAGTTCACCATTGGAGTTAGGTTGATCTGCTTAAACTGGACAATTAAAGTTATTTTCATTAGAGTTTAATTGAGTTTTAAAATTATGCGTTTGGTTAAAAAATGAATTATTTAGAATCAAAAAGTATAATAACTTAATATGTGTTCGGAAAAAAAAATTTGATTTGGATATTGTTTTGTTCATCTCAAAATTCTATACAGTTTAAAAAAAATAATCTCATTTCAACTTAAAATGGTAAAGTTATGAACTTTAAAGTATGAGTTTTTAAGGTAGAGTTAGAAATATGAATAATAAAATTGAGTTTACTTTTGAAAAAAAAAAAAAAAAAACAAAACAAAATAGAATTATTTGGTTGGAGTGAACCAACTAAACGCTCTCTTAGTCCCTTAAATTATCATCTCCTTCAAAGCCAAAGATTAAACCAATTCAATTAGGAGAGAAAACTTGAAAGCTTTTTTTTCTTTTTGACGTTTTATTTTATTTTATTATTATTATTTTCACGTTCATCCCTCTGCAGCTTGTTCGATATAATATGAACATGACAGAATAGGTCTCAACTAGACAAGAGCAAGAATATTTAATGAAAAACTAAGAAAAGAGAAAGCAAAGACAATAATAGGACAAGCCTATTTTCTTGCCTATTCAATGGGCCACCTTATCATTCCTACCCATCTCTCCATTGAAAGCATTTGCAGGACGAGCTCAAAGAATGGGGATTGGGAGGGACAGGAGAGATTTGCATAAGAATTCTCGTTTTCGAAATATGCAAGTGTTTTCATTTCTATTTAAAAAGTGTGAGCCATAAACTCGATACCGTTTGGAGAAAGATAGAGAAAGGGAAAAAAAAAAAAGAATCATGCGTGTTTGTGTTTTTCTTCTCCCTCTAAAAGCAACTTAAAAGCACAGTTTAATCTCTATCATTCCCTTTGTCTTGCGTCCAACTTTCCTCAAGTCATGAACGACACATCAAAGGATTGGCGTTATAAAGAGTAAACCTTTTCTTTAAAGAAAATTTTTGACAATTATAATTTGTAAAAGCCAAGAATTACAGTACTTTAAAAGAACAACGTAGCAACTCTCGATCAAATTATCTCTGACCAAATATATGTGTTGACGGATCAAACCCGCAACCTCCCTCCCAAAGCCCCACTCCACGACTAGACCAAACAGTCTTTAGCCTTGATCAAATATAATTTTTGTGCAACTAAGACTATCACTCTTCCTTATCGGGGAAACAAAAAAGCAATGGAAAATCCCATATCGAGGCGACTCACTAAGGGCAGAGAAGAAAAAGTGACAATTTTTCAAACTAGTGTTTTGTTACAGATGGTTAAATACGAAAATGGATGGTCCTCCAACAAGGAACTCAAGAGGCAAAGCCAAACCAGTTTGCAAAAGCTCCATTTTCAAGAGGAGCTGGATCGCTAGAGAGTATAAGTAGCACAGCAATACACGGTTACCATAATTGACGGCCGTCCTAGCAAATATTGTTACAGTTTGAAGAAGAGAACACCAATCAATCAGTCTCCACTGGCGCAGCCCCTACAACCGCAGTGCACACACTCTATAACCTTCTCCTCCCTCAGGTGTTTCGGCACTCGGCAGACACAGGTGGTCGCAAAGTTATGATCTCTAGGCTGCATGCATCTTAAGCAGCAGAGGCGTTCATACCCAGGCTGCAGTTCAAACAAAAAACCATGAAGAAATGACAGAAGATTTGGGAAACTTGCATACACGAAAGGAAATGTCAACAAGCTTTTGTATCAAAAAGGAAAGGAATGGTGAACAAGTTTTCATAGCAATATGTTCTTGATTATCTCAGCAATTCCTACAAGTATCTTATGAGGTCAAGAAATCGGAGTAAATGTAGAGTGTGTTTGTTTCAACATTTCAAACTAAAATATTTCAACTCAATTTTTGTCTTTTTCCCAAAAAGTTTTTGTCTTTTCCCAAAAAGTTTTTTGTCTTTTCTGAAAATTCAAAAAAATTTACTATTACAACTTAAAAATTTCAACTCTAACTGACGAACCAAACGGACCCGTAGTGATGAAAGGTAAAGAAAAATACAACTCCAAACTCGAGATATATTCCCTATATCAAACTTGTCAAAATGCCTCTTTCTCCACACTAGCAATCTACACAATTCTTCACATATGCTTCCATAATTCCAATTTACAAGATGGCAGTTTTCTTCCTTATTGACACTTCTCCTTGGACGCACAATGTTAATTTCTAAGGTCAAAGACAAAAATGACTAAAACATAGATCATCAAATATAGTAATATCTGTGCTAATCCAGAATATGGAAGTAACCTAACTCTATATATACTTATTGTGTCAGCACCAACCGAATCCACTCAAGTGACATGATCAAAGTTCGATCCACCACTTAAGGAAAAGAGACAAGACGGTCTACCCGTCTTCCCGTAGAGAAATAAAACTGACAACCCTAAGTAAAAGGGTAAACTCAATGCCACTATTCTTGAACAACTTGGAGTCGGACCTTCTTTTCGCACTAGTATGGGTACAAAAATAATGTGAAAAATTGGATTCTAAGGTCAAAATGTTCCTATAGGAACTAGGATTGACTACGGATTTTGTCCTTGTCAGAACAAGCTTATGCTTCAATATCTATATACGTGTTCTGCATATTGTTATCCCAGAATTCGTTTTTGTGTTATATGCAGAAATCATTTAAACTTAAAGATTCACCTTTAGGTGCCACAACCTAAAAAGCACTGCTTTAGCAAGGCTAAAAGTTTCAAGTAATACATAGTACATACTACTTTGGCAAACCGTGGCTAAAGAATATATAGATTTTGGACAAACCTTCTTCCATTTCGCAATCAGATTGCGGTCAGCATAACCTTGGTCTAAACAGAACTCAAACAACTCCTTGGATATTTCCTTTCTCCGATGGTAAAGGTCAAAAATGTAACGGCTCTTCTGATGTGCTATTTTGAATATAGGCCACAAAGCTTCACACTTTCTCTTGCCATCATGAGTGTCATTCTCAGCTGCCGAATCAATCAATAAATCCAAAAAAAAAAAATGTCACTGCCATTTACTCATTAAAAAATTAAAGACAAATTAGTACATTCAGTAATAAAGTGTGAACAACATAGAAACTAGTATCAAACCTTCTCTCATCTTCGCTTGTAGTTCACGAAGAGTAGGCTCAATCAATTCCCAGCCCTCTGGGTATTTCACACGATTCGTCTTCACTTTCGGCATTCGTCTATATACAAAACAACTATCAAAAGAATGGCAATAATAATAATAATAATAATAAAATTAGAATAAAAATAAAACACAATAGCTAGTAGTTATTTATTATTATTATTTCAAAATCAATCAAAAAGACAATTTAACTTAACCAAAGAACAATTCAGGAAAATATATATATATATATATACTTAACCAAAGAACAACAAAATAACGAACAAGGATTGCTCAAAAAGCAGGCTTTTTTCTATCTCCAAAAAAAAATATATATATATATATATTTTTTTTTTGGGGGGGGGGGGGGAGGGGTGGGGTTGGTGGTGGGGGTTGGGAATTCCTCATACCCATTTAATCGAACATACAGTATTCATTGCAGAGCTGGCTCTAGGGTAAATCCATCAAGGCGGAAACTTTAATCTAATTATCCAACTAAAAAGTCTCAAAAGATTGAAAATAACCATATTAATTAGGGTTAATCGAAAATAAATCCAATTAATTAGGCCTCAGTTTGATTCTACACTCTTTGCAGAACTAACAAGAAAATCATCAAGGAAAAACTCAATAGACCCAGTTTTAAGGACAGAGAATTTCGGAATTTTAGGGATTTTAGGGTTTATTTTAGTGATTTTAGAGATATCATCACACTTAGAATTGAAATCAAGAAGGAAACACGAATTCAATTAGGGAAATTTCAGATAAAGACATAAACCCTACCTCAAAATTTGTACTTGCTCCAAAAAGTTTCGCTGCAGAAATTGGCCTTCTTCTCAGTGGAACGCTCAGAGGAGAGGGGAGAGAGGAGAGAGGGGAAAGAAGTAAAAATATTTGAAAAGATAAAATATATATAGATGTGTATATATATAAACAGGGGCACACTTACAAATTTTAAAAGTTTTGAGGGACAAAACATAATTTTGAAGAATTTAGTTTAAAATTTTAGCATTTTAAAAATTTATTAGGTTAACAAAACGTTTGTCTTGATTATTATTATTATTTATTATTTTTCAGAGGAAGCTTAGTACAATTATTAAATAAAACCACCTAATGAGTAAATAATTTCTTTCAATTCCGGTTATAATTATATTTTTTTCTTTTGAAGAATTTTGTATGAAAAGATAGAATAAAATATCAATCTCTAAATATTTTCATTTTAAATTTATTATATTTTTTCTCCATTATTGTGTCTTATTATTTATGGTTCTTATTTTTCACAAGAATTTTAATTGTGTTATAATTTGTTTTACCCACACAAGAATTTTAATTGTGAATTAAAGGCCTAATTAGCTAAAAATCGAGCCGATTCAAGCAGACTTATAGAGAGGAGCAAGAACACATATGCTATCTTCAGATTACTTGTGCTTTTACGTCACTCATTTATAATGAGCACTAGATTTGGATTATCTTTGATATCAATTCCTATAGAAAGACAAAGCAAAGATAAAAGCATAGTTAATGTATTATTGTTCATCAAATACACGAAAAACTTAAGAAAAAGACATATTTGAAAAACTGATTAAATTGTACAAAAGAGAATTTTAAGGTTTTTAAAAATCAATAGAAAAAATGCAAAAGAAAGTAATTACACGGAAGCGTATATTATTAGAATAGTAAAATAATAAAAATAAAATAGATAGAGTAGTCAACCTGTTGATTCACACAAAATATCAGGAAAACCCTTCAAAATCTGTTGAATCACACGGAATATTAGAAATTGGCATCAATATTCATTGATTCACAAAGAACACCGAATATTAGAGAGAGAAAAGTAAAACTCAAAATTTCATTCAAAAATGGAAAATTAGGCTGGGTGGCATTTTTTAATGACCTAATATAATGGATAAACCAATTTTTTTTATTTAGGAAAATGGTTTGTCATTTTTCAGTTCGGTCAATCAGTGATTGACTATGAAAATTGGTGATTGACTAATGATCAATCAGTAATTGACTATAAAATTATGATTTATGTTATGGTTAATCAGTGATTGACCTACCATTTAAGAAAATCGATTAACCATTTTATAAAAAATGATATTTTAACTAATTTTTAAAAATTTCAGCTATTTATTAAAAAACTTCTTAAAAAATGCTATTTAGTTATAAATCCCTTCAAAAATTAATTATATATGTCTTTTACACTTGAGTGGACAAATATATTTATAGGCTAAACTATTCCAAACGTAAACGAGAAACTACAAATAGAATTAGGAAAATAAATAAATCCGAAAACAAAAAATATATATATAACAAGAAACTATCCGAAAACCAAAAAAAAAAAAAAAAAACTTATTTTTAACCTAAAAATTATGCCAAAAATAAACCTAACTTTTCTAATTGTGAAATTGTTAATTGACTTTTCTTCTATAATAATTGTCTTTGAGCTAAAAATATGCTTCTTAATTTCGACGTGATTTGTTTCCCAATATGGCGTCATCATTCTCCCTAGATTGGAGAGAATTCGTCCTCGAATTTAAGTAGCTTCAATTGGTAAATGTGAAGAATAATAATATTCTTCATGAATTCTGAACCACCTATCTTTCGAGGGAAAAATTGGATGAACTCGCTGAAACATCCTTTTGCAAAATAGGTAAAATGATGTCAATTTTTTCAGATTCAATAATTAACGTTTTAGGAACTACCTCCTCCACAGCATTATTGTAAAGTACGCAAGAACTAAGAGAAGTTTCCTCAACTACCAATGGAAGATTCTTGTCGACGATGACTTCATTAGAACTGGATAATAGATCTTCTTTTTCAAAATTACTTTCGTCAAAGAGTAG
This sequence comes from Ficus hirta, assembly GCA_038430175.1. Taxonomy (NCBI): domain Eukaryota; kingdom Viridiplantae; phylum Streptophyta; class Magnoliopsida; order Rosales; family Moraceae; genus Ficus; species Ficus hirta. The sequence goes on along the minus strand of CM076597.1, from coordinate 20,241,819 downwards.
GTCAAGATAAAATTTATCATCACTTTCTTCCAAGGTCGGAGAAAAATTGATAATTTGATCTTCCTCTTCTCCAACATAGTTGTCATATATTGGATTAAAGATTGAATCAAAATTAATCTTCTTACCTTCTCCTTCTCCGTCGCTTTCATCAAATATTAATTAAATATTCCCTTGAAGTCATTATTAGACTCGTAATCAAAAATGGAATGGATGGCAACCTGTTATTTTAGGGCAGCAAGTTCTTGCCATAGGCTTGCAACCATTTTGGCGAGCTCGGTTGGCAGAGTGGCGGCAGTGGCAGTGGTAGTGGTAGTGGCTTGGCGGCATCGCAAACAACAAATTGGTCTAGGAACTTTCGGCTCCAATACTAAATGATGTAACGGAAGCATATATTAGAATAGTAAAACAATAAAAATAAAGGGGACAAAGTAGTCAACCTATTGATTCACACAAAATACCAGGAAAACCCTTCAAAATCCGTTGATTCACACAGAATGCCAGAAATTGGTATCAATATTTATTGATTCACAAAGAACATCGAAAATTGGAGAGAGAAAAGTAAAACTCAAAATTTCATTAAAAAACTGATTATATCTGTCTTTTACATATGAGTGGACAAATATATTTTTAGGCTAAACTGTTCCAAACGTAAACAAGAAACTACAAATAAAATTAGGAAAACAAATAAATCTGAAAACAAAAAAAATAAAAAAATAAAACAAGAAACTAACTTATTTTTAACCTAAGAATTAAGTCAAAAATAAACCTAACTTTCCTAATCGTGAAATTGTTAATTAACTTTTCTTCTATAATAATTGTCTTCAAGCCAAAAATATACTTTTTAATTTCAATAAGATTTATTTCCCATTATGGATTCATCATTACTCCCACATCGTATAGAGAAAGGCATGATGTACAATATTTCTTCTATTTAAAAAACATAGAAAAAAAAAATGTAAGTATAGAAATATATTTGAAATAATGAATTAACAGTAATTCGTCTTCTATGTAAATCATTTACTAACTAATGTGACACACAAAACTTCCATAAGATCAGTTGGCAAGATTATGCGTGAAATTTGGTCATATTTTCAGTAACTAAAAAAAGATTTATTCATAATTTCGCTTAAGGCCTCTTTATTTTGTTCATCCTGACTCTGTGTAATAGTAAATAATTAATTTTCATCAAATTCAAATTCATCCTAATGCATCAAATCAAACAAACTAAAAACAAAATTAATTAGTAAGAGTATGGTCCGCTCTCTTGATATAAATACATAGGTAACATATAATATTTGTTTTTTTTTTTTTCTTTTTTAAGGCTTGTCTTTTTTTTTTTTTCCTTAATATTGTTTTGTAATCTAGGGAGGATAAAAAATTTAAAAATAATTTTCTTTATATTAAAAAAAATGCCAAATTTCGTTAGAAAAATGACCAGAAAAGAAAAGGGGGAAGAAACGCTGCTGTCCTCTTTAAAAACGACATGTGGTCGATGTCATTGTTAGTCGTCTACGAACCAACCGCCTATTATGATTAGTGTTGCTGTCGTTTAATACTTTACTTCAAATAGACAACATGTCGTTGATAATGTATGAGTTTGATGTCGTCTCATCAGTCAACAAAGCGTAGTGTGTGTGGTTATTTATTTATTTATTTTTATTTTATTTTTTTTGAACTTAGTGTTGTGTATTTTTACTAAAAAGAACATGTGACTTTTTTTTCCCCCGGAAAGTTTGATGTCATTTGAGTCGGAAAAACGACGTTAAGTTGTTTGTCATCATTCAAACACGACACATGTTTTTGTCATTTACAATTTAGGCGTCCTTCGATCGTAAAAACGACATGGATTTTCCATGTTAAGTTTTCTGTTGTTCATCCCTAGAAGGCATGTCTTTCGAGAGAAAAAGAACAATGTCATTGAGCATTTGATACTACTAATTTCTCGTCGATTCTTTTTAGAACATATATTGTTAAGAATAGATTTGTTTGCTGTCGTTTTTGTCATAAAACTAGTTTGTTTTCCACGTGAAGAGTGTCGTGTTCATTAACTTTTTAAAAGTTCGTAGTACTTTATGTCATAAAACGACGTGTCAAAAATGTGTTTAAGTTAAGCTGTCTTTTACTTTAAGACTTGAGAGAAGAACAAAAGTGGATAACGTCCACATTAGGTTAAAAACAACATATCAATTATCACTCTGTTATATGTTTTTGTCGTTTGTGAGCACCGTCTACTAATAAAATTAGAAAAAGTAGTTGAATGATATAAATTTGGTCTTAATATGACATAAAAAAGCAACATTAGATTAATATGATACATAATTAAATTAAAATAAACTAAAGTTTGTGTTGTGTTAATCAAGATCAGAGAATTGTGTTAGGTTAATAAATAGAAAAAAAAAAAAAGTGATTATTTGAATAATTTTCGCAATAAAAAAAAAAAGATGGGTCCGACAATATGGGACCCAAATATCTCTGCTTTTATTTTAGAGTACAAAGCATGTACCTTAAGAGAACTTCATTTCATACAAGGAAAGAGAGGAGCAGCTCCCATACTTGACAAGCTCCTTAGCTCCCCTTCCCATACAGTAACACAGGTAGAGGGGTCAAAAATCTCCCTTGTTGCTATGTGCCCGACCCACCGCTTAGAAGAAAATTTCAAGCATAAAATATGACGTTCCCCAAAAGCCAAAGGGATAAGGGAACAGACCGACTTTTCAAAACTCTCGTGGGACTTCTTCTATTTTCGTTAAGTACATATATATATATATATATATATATTATAAATTTTGCCGCAGTTTCTCGTAGAAAATATGGTAATAATCAACCAGTTTTCGTAAAAATATATATTCTTGTTGCTTATGTCAAACAAACAACATATGATTTACGGTTCATAACTTACATGCTGTTTAACTCATAAAACGACACGAGGCGTCAATTATCATCTACATTTTCGTTTTCGTTTTGAAAATTCTCTCTTTTGAAATGAACTCATTGGTGCTCCACTTCACTTGTAATGGCTACAATCTCTCCTTCACCACCTTTCTAATGACATTCTTGCTGGTCCATTCTATCACCAATGTCTCGTCGTGAACTGGCTTTCTTCGAGGCTCCAAAAATTGGAGAGTCAAACCGCATTCCATTGATTTGCATCTTGCTAACTTCACAGCACGCAAGTGACACTTCTCATCATCCTAATGCGACATATGAACCAGAATCAGAACATAAATTCTATTTGGAAACAGAAGCCACACCACCATTAGATATCTAGTCAAAGCGCAAGATTACGCTCGACTTCAATGCTAGGTGTACCAACTTATCTATCAACGTTTTGATACCGACTCACGTGTTAAGTGCATTGTCATACTTGGAAATTTTCCATGTTAATTAGTGTATCCACCAATAAAAGGATGCCAACTCACTCGCCACATGAGTCGGTATTATAAAGTTTTACATACTCTAAACTTCAAGACAGTTTGTTCTTCACAACTTACAGGCGGAACATTAAAGCATCCTTCACTTGCATCACAAAAATCCAGCGACAGTAGTCTAAGTAACGGCATCTGTAGTCAATATGAACGGGCAATAATAATTATTGTTACTTCGTAAACTGTATTCATGTAATTGAAAGAGAAAGGTGAAAAAATAATACCATATTACCTTTGAAGCAGCATCACGAATGAAGCCGCTTTGTATCCCAGGACCCTGTATAAAGCATGAAAAAATCAGCACAGCAAAATTAAGTCATAAGGAACAAAAATGTGTCAGTGTGTATAAAGCATGAAAAAATCAGCCCAGCAAAATTAAGTCATAAGGAACATTAGAAAAATGTTTCAGTGTTCAAAATGAGACGTTATACAATCATCAGACCAAAACTTGGAAAAGCAAAAAAAATAATAATAAAACAATAGTGCAATCAGGGTATTTGATCAGCAAACGTAAATTAAGAATAGTCTCTCTCTCTCTCTCTCTCTCTCTCTTTTTTTTTTTTTAATTGTTATCCAAAAGCCCCAAAATATGGAAGAGAAGTCTCACATTATGACGCAACAACAGATCTTCAAGAGCCACACACTCGAGAAGAGAAGAAACCCCATTTGCGGTAACCTCTCCACATTCCTGACAAGACAATCATATTGGAAAATTTTAATGACAACTTTAAGGAGAGCATCTCGTCAAGGATTTTATGAGAATTATGCACCAAATACCCCTTTAGCATTTCATCAAAGAACAATAATCGACTTCCCAATTCTACTTAAGCATACAACATATAATATAGGCCCTTGACATACCCATCATAAACAGAAAGAAAACAACCGTTGAAAGTAAAACGCCAATTAACAGAAAAACACAAAATCATGGGAGTAGCAGAACGTTGATTATCCTATAGATGACAAGATATACATACATCATAATCTATGTATTGGAAATAGGATTCTCTTATCTAAGTAAAGCTTTTCACAATGTTCGCAGTAAACATTCAGAAGAAATTATAGAATTTGGTCTCCAACTATAACAAATATGAAGATGCAAAACCTCTAGATGGATAGAAACTAAGCCTGGCCATCCATGTGAGATGATTTGTTGAGAATCTGCAAAGAAGATAAATGAAGGAAATAAATAACGGAAAAAACACTTCATTGTTCTCAACTTGTCTGTGTTTTACATTTTTTGTTAGAGATTCCAACCACAAACTGATGAAGCAAATTTTTAAGATATCTCTAATTAAAAGGTAGATCCGGAGCTTTGATTTCTCAACCATATAAAGAATATTGATAATCATAGAGATACAAAATTGGAAGGTTTACGTGTAATGTTCATGACCAAGGAACACATAATGGCAGTGCACGAGCGAAAACAACCACTAACCTGAATCCAGATGGGGACAACCTAGTAAGGAAAGCTCAACTAGATTCGGAAAGCTTTGAGTCAGAACAACCAAATCTTTATTGGTCATCCATGGGGTTACCCGCTCAAGCTGCAACTTTCTCAGATTTGGCCTAGAGAACTTGAAACCTGAAATTGATATATCACCAAAACAGTAGCACAAAGCCAGGACTCGCAAGTTCCTTAAGGTTTCCATGATGTTTATAATGATGTCATCTGATATTACCTGTAAAGAACTGATGTTAGTCCAAGAAATTTGATTCCTAAAGAAGCAGTTTTTAATCAGGGACGTAATAAGACTAATTGATTAACCCAGTATGACCAAGTAATAGCTCTGGAAAACAGTTCTTGCACATGGGTACTAAAGAAGCCATGTCCACTAGTTAACTAAGGTGGCAAGTCAATAATTCAAAATCTTCGACATAAAAGACCTATTTTGATAAATGGTTTGGGAGAAAAGCAAGCAAATGGACTGCAAATAACCAGCCTATACAATGAGACACCAATAATGCAGGGAAGCAAATGCTGATCTTTGCTGACAGAAAATCGGGAAGATATATAAGCCACAGTTTACGAAACAAAAGTTAATCCCTAGCATCTCAAATGTTGTTTATGAGTAATACCTGAAAATGAAGAACTATGGACTCTAGACAAGGACAAGCAGTGGGTAGTTGTATAAGTGCACCTTCACCTAATGATACCCCCAAGCTCACGGTTATTTCCCTCAGTGATGTTATTGAAGGTTTCAGAGCTTCAATAGATAAGTGCGAAAATCCCCATCCAAGTGAAATTTCTTCTAATCTGAAAGTTTTTCGTAACGCCATCTCCAGTTGTCCAGGATAATTGAAGGTAGGAATTTCTCCATTTGCAGTATTACTATCCCTTTGACCCAAATTCCTACAACCACTCACTCTCAAACACTTCAAAGCGTGGTTTCCATATACTACGTGTGCTACTGCGGCTCCTGAGACCTGCAAAATTTATGAGACACTGTCATTGGCTTAGGAGAGCTCCATTTCCCATAAATGGCAAACAACTAACATGGTTGAAGTGAGAAGAAGAATAAGAAAAAGACACAGTCTTTTTTCCATTTATTGTCAGTCGAATGCTTTGTAAGCTGTAACACAGTTTTCCTTTTACCAAACTTTACTTCAGTTGAAACGTTTAGACTCTACACATCTAACCTCTTGCACTGTATACAATTATATACATATATAAACATTATAGTATAATTGTTATTGTCGGATTGAACTCGCTGATATCTGAAAACTTATATGAGTCAAGACACTTGACCAAGTAACTGCCCACATGAAAATAAGCAATAAGGAGGTGATACTTCCAATCCTTGAAGAAAAAGAGAGAGAGAGAGATAAAATTTATCAAGAGTGTATACGGGATCTAACCATAGTATTAGAAACATCAAGCATCTCCAAGGAGGAACAAGCAAGACTATACAGTGCCCGGTCTGTGAGGTGAGTGTCCCTCAAGCAAAGGCTCTTCAGCATTTGTGTTCGAGACAGAAGCTCGAAGAGAGATGATTCATCAACAACTGAAGAAAAAGAGAGAGAGAGAGAGAGAGAGAGAGAGAGAGAGAGAGAGAGATTGATTTATTATGCGGTCCCACTGCTTTAAAAGCAGTTGATAGGTTTTGTTTGACAAACAACATGAATAACAAAGCAGATGATACGTACACTTGCAGCCACCAATATGTAGCGTCAGGAGATTGAGTGACATAGACTCTGAAGAGTAAGCAGATGAATCTTTTTTATGATGAGATCTAGAGCATAGAGCTAGAACGGAATTCAATCCAAAAGAAGTATGGCAGACTAGAATTGATTGCAATCTAACACGTCTGTGTATAAGAGCTGATAAGCCAACATCAGTTAATGCAGTACATCCATTGACGTTTACGTGTTGCAGGTAGATACAGAATTTGGTGATAAACAGGAGATCAGAATCTGGCAAAAAAAGGATTCAATAACAGTTAGTCTTATGGTTGACAAAGAAAATCAAGAGATATTTTCAACCAAAAGAAAAAAAGGCTGAAAATCTAGCATTGAACAACTGTTCACCAGCACCAATTACATTTCTGCAACTTCAAGACTCATATGCTATCACCGATATGATTTCATTTTTATACCAAATCTATTTTATTTGAACTCCATAGAAATATTGTGCCTTGTGTAATCAAGCTTCAAAATGAACTCACCAAGGTAGTACAATAGTTGCTGGTTACCACTTTTAGGGTGACAAAATACCCCTTAACTAGATATTCATTGTTCCGTAATGTGCTTGCTACTGTGAACAATTTTCTACAACTTCTAGTGCAATGTTTGAGAAATAGGTAGTCCCGCTCAAACTAGGTAGTCCCGCCTATTGGACATAGTTATGTGAAACTATAAAGTGCAAAAATTATGTAATTTTTTTTCTCCCTTTACTGCAAGAATTGGATAGTAAGAACGTGTAGACAGAAGTGCATCTCACCAGAAAGCTCGGAACGGCCCTCTAATGTGAGTTTTGTAATGTTTGACATCATAGGTCGAGATATACGAAAATACAGCACATCCACGGGACTATCACCAATAACTAAATAACTATTAGAAACTTGTTCTGATATGACTGGACTAGTATCAAGGGTGAGGTCAACTTCATGGATCGCAGGGCATTTCCACACCAATAGACGAAAATCTTTTATATCGAAGTCCAATAAATGAGCTGCCTTCAGTATTTTCAATGATGGGAATGACATGGAGAAACACTCAATTGAAGCTTGAAGATGTAATCTTCGACACTTCGAAATATTCACTTCCTCTACTGCTTTAAAAGACATCGGCAATACTCCCTGTAAAGCTTGGGAGAGAAATCTGTCAGTGCTTTCAAGCTTAATCAATAAATGTTTAACGCTTTTTCTTAGCTCGGAATCCTTATGGTATACAGAAGGAAGCAGCGACAAGAATAGCATTGCTGATGTTATCTGTGGACAGCTTGAAAGGTTCATTATCTGCACAGAGAGGATAAAATCGTGTGAACCAAATCCTGAGACTTGTTTCAAAGGCTATCGGGCAAAGAATTTTGGGAGGACAGAGGAATGAAAACAACCCGCGTATACTACCGCTTCCTAAGAAGTATGGAGTATCCCAATTACCCTTGAAATATATGGATATTCTTCATAACCTTTAATGAGAAATAAGATTCTACAAGGAAGCACTGAATGATCCTCAACAAGAAAAAAGAAAGAGAATAACAGGACTACCTTAGAATATTCAGTCAGTCGAATCCTAGTATCATTCAAGTCACCATCCTCCAAGAAACTTATTGAGCCAATGGGTGGAATTTTAATTAGTCTCAAAACTGAAGTGATGCTCTCATCAGCAAGCTTAGATAAATGACAAGATCTTCGTTTCCCTGAAAAGAATTAGCTAATACATAGCATTAATGGCAACAACGTAGAAAATGAGCATTTTGCAATGCTGAGAAAACCATTCAGAAATTAAGTATACCTGCAGTAAACCACAACGGTAAAAGGCTCGGATGGATCTGCTCAACACCAAGGATGGTAGATTCAGAACTTGACAAATTTTTTAGCTTAGTTTTGGATGATTGCAAATCTAATTCTGAAGATGGATTTCTATCTATTTTGCAGGGATGTGAAAGGCCAATACAACAGTGTGCATTCCTTAATACTGTAGGAATATTCTGTAATCTTCTAAATATAGAAAGGCTTAATTAGGTTATGTTATTTTTAGGAAACATCCCATTAATTGGGATCTGTATATTGAGGGCTATATTTTACCCCACACGGCTATATAATGCCATTGCATATCTTTCTTTTCAATATAGAAGATTATTCCAATCAGTACAGTATAGACCTAGGGTTTCCTCCTTCTAATCTCTTTATGGATTTCCCGCCTGGATTTAACAAAGGCAGCCAAGGCAATGTAGTAAAACTGCGGAAGAGTTTATATGGGCTCAAACAATCCCCGCGTGCTTGGTTTGACAGATTCATGAAAGCAATGAAGAGGAACGGGTATATGCAGGCACAGACAGATCACACGCTGTTTTTCAAACACGAAGAAGGTAAGGTGACCATCCTTATAGCCTACGTAGACGATATCATTGTAACAGGAGATGATGTTGAAGAAATTACTCGACTCAAGAAAGGCCTTGCTTCAGAATTCGAGATGAAAGATTTGGGTAAACTCCAATATTTCCTTGGAATGGAGATAGCTCGAAGCAAAGAGGGAATCTCGGTATCTCAAAGAAAGTATGTTCTTGATTTGTTGAAGGAGACTGGTATGTTAGGATGCAAACCTGCTGACAATCCAATGGATCACAATGTGAAATTGGACAGTAAGAAAACAAGCAAACCGGTTGACAAAGGGAGGTTTCAAAGGTTAGTGGGCAAACTAATCTATCTTTCACATACTAGACCTGACATCAGTTTTGCTGTAAGTTATGTCAGTCAGTTTATGCATGCACCTACAAAGGAACACATGGATGCAGTCACACGAGTTTTAAGATATCTAAAGGATTCTCCAGGTAGAGGCTTATTCTTCAAGAAAAACTCAAGTCAGGGTGTTGAAGCTTATTTAGATGCGGACTGGGCAGGATCGGTCACAGATAGGAGGTCAACCTCGGGGTATTGTTCATTTGTCTGGGGAAACTTAGTCACTTGGAGAAGCAAGAAACAAACTGTGGTTGCAAGAAGTAGTGCAGAGGGTTGAGATCCTTGGCTCACGGCATGTGTGAGTTGATATGGCTGAAAAATTTACTGGGAGAACTAAGACAACAAGCCAGCGAACCACTAAAGTTATACTGTGATAACAAAGCTGCTATCAGTATTACTCACAACCCAGTTTATCATGACCGAACCAAGCATGTTGGAATTGATCGTCACTTCATCAAGGAGAAGATAGAAGATGGGACCGTGTGTATTATCTATGTTCTGACTTCGAGTCAAACAGTAGACATTCTTACTAAAAGTCTCTGGAAACCAGTTTTTGAGAGATTAATTGACAAGCTTGGACTCTACAACATCTACGGCCAAGCTTGAGGGGGAGTGTAGGAATATTCTGTAATCTTCTAAATATAGAAAGACTTAATTAGGTTATGTTATTTTTAGGAAACATTCCATTAATTGGGATCTGTATATTGAGGGCTGTATTTTACCCCACACGGCTATATAATGTCACTGTATATCTTTCTTTTCAATATAGAAGATTATTCCAATCAGTACAGTATAGACCTAGGGTTTCCTCCTTCTAATCTCTTTTAAATACCTATCAGCTCAAATAAATAAGCTCTTTCCACATTTTTGCAACTTGTTTTACTACTACTGAACCCTTGATAACAGCTAAACCTCATATACTGCCTGTCCTGCATTATGCATTGTGCAAGCAAAAACTGAATTTCTGGTATAGACCTACCAGATAAACTTTTTTCGTATTGCCCAGCCAACAATGTGCAACAAATTAGACTTCAAATTTACGGTATAGACCTACCAGATAAACTTTTTTCGTTCTCTCTAATATTTCGATTATCTTCTTACCAATATTGCCTATACAAAACCATCTATATTGAAACACCAATATACCTGTTCTAGAATGCTACTATAATTGTTATCTGAGGTGCTCAAGCCTTCAGAGTCTCCTTTGTTCGCATCAAGCCAGATAAGAAGTGCATCACTGAGATGCATCTCACTGTGAAAGACCACAAAAATATAAGAATTCCAGAAATATTAAAGGAATTTTAATTAGGCCATTCCAGCAGGAAAAAAAAAAATTAAAAAAAAAAACTAAAAGAAGCTACCTTTCTATTGTCAAATGCTGGTGCTTTATACAACCCAACAACAAAGAGTATGGGACATCTACAAAAGATTTACAAGAGACGGCCCACATCTGCAAATACAATATTTTCTGTCACTTTCAATTAGCAGAAGAAGAGGTTAAAGTACTCGATGTAATGTTGGAAATCTTTGATGTGTTTCAAAAACATTAACCACACCTGCTAAGTAATAAGTATATTAAGTCACCCAAAAAAAAAAAAAATTTTCATTGACCCCACCATACACCACTTTACAAATTATGAAATGCACTAATATCAGCGCATATTGTATAGTAATCAATCAGAAAAGTGCAGAAATCAAAGTTTGGGCACGTACAAAATTCTTTGCAAGATAGCTTTCACATAACTCTGGAAGAAAATCAATATCTGCAATGCATTTTAGTTCCATCGAGTAGAACAGATAACATAAGAAATATCAAATTCTTGAACCTGTACAAATTTAGTTCTTTTAATTTTTATCAAATCAAATATGAATCGAATATCGAAGAGATTCTCACCATGCTTGATTCCAAAGTTCCAAATAGAAATCAGATCATCCAACGGTATTTGGGGTGACATGGCAGATGATGCTGCATCAGAAAACCAAGTTTTACAGTTTTCAAGAAGAATCTTGACTCCAAAATAAAGTGCAGCCTGAAAATTTTATTAAAATAGCATTAGAGACAAATTTGTTATACATGTGAACTCTTTTCATTACTTTTTAAGTTTTTACTTCTTGGTAATGAGTATTAGATTTCTCATTTCTTCCAGGGTCGTTTCTAAGTTTATGACATTTTCATAGCCATGTCGTTTATCAAAGTCGTCTGCATCACATGACGATGTCATTTCCCTAGGACGAGGTAATTGGTTGTCGTATACAAAAGTGTCATCGTTTGTAATACGTGTTATTATTGCTAAGGCTATTGTCGTTTTAATATCACCTGTGTTAGAACGTTGTTGTTAGTTCACTGTTGTTTTTCGCATTGTTGTCGTCTGTTGGAGAAAACTGTTGTTTTCAATCCATTGTCCTCAAATTGTTGCATTAAAGTTATATACCCGTTTATGATAGATTTGTCCTTTTCAAAGTCATCCGTGCTTGTAATAAATACTGCCGTTTATCAGAAAATTTGTCGTTTTAGAGACTTATGTCGTTTACCTGTCTTGTCGTTTGTATCATACATAGAAGTCGTTTTTTTTTTTGGGCTGAATAAACGAGTAGTCGTTTATTCAGCAAAAAATAAATAAATAAATAAAAGAAAGAAAAGAAAGTTCTCGAATTATATGCTATTGTCGTTTCTTCACAATCAAGCCCTTTATTGTCGTTTTCCAAACATTGTCGTTGAAATTTTATTGTCGCTTATTCGATAACCTGATCTCGTTTGTCTTCTTTTTGGTAAATGTTGTCGTTTAAATCAGATGTCGTTTGCAAGACTCTTCACTCTTGACCCTTTTTCCTTACCTACGATGTTGTCGTTTTATATTGCAGTCTAAGATGTTTGCCGTTAACGATCAATATTGTCGGTTCCTCAGCTGTTGTCGTTTCAATAATTTCCAGTCTTCCCCTTCGCCTAGAAAAACTACTTTCCACGGATAAAATCCCTAACCGGAATCTGCTCTGAAAATGTTTATCAGGCATAGAACTGAACTGTTTACCTCATAAGATGCCAGGAAATTCTCACAGCTAATATCGATTCGGCAGCCATAGATGCACTGCACAACATTCAAAAAAGCTTCCAAGTCCCACTCGATTGAAATCTGATCCAGCCGTGTTTCACTGCAAAAAGCAGAAAAATTGTTTCGCAGTTCAATTAATTCCAATAATTAAGGAAATATTTTGATTCAATTTCAGATTTCAGATTCGATCGCGTTAATTCCCGATTGACTTACCTGAAGCTCCAATTGAGCATCCCATGGAAAAACGAGGACTGTGAGATAAGCCTGAAACACGACAAGAACAACGCCAACAATTCTCGCTCACTTTCCCGGGAAACAAACGGAAAGAAAGAAGAAATAAGAGAGAGAGAGAGAGAGAGAAAGCAAATGAAGAGGCAGATGACTTGCCTACTCCGATGAGCCTGGACTTTGACGACCGGAGAAGAGAGGATTGAAGGCAAATTCCAGGTCTGGATTTGTGAGGCCGAGATGAAACACTCTTCGCCGGCAATCTCCGCTCCGATTTGATCGGAGCTGGTGATGGCGATGATGATTGCGTCATCTTCGTCGTCGTCGCAGGAGCTTGAAGCCATGAGTTGACTCTGGTTGCTCAGGTCCAGGTGTGAAAGAAGGAATGAATGCTAATTAATGCTTCATGATTTTGGTTTTAGTTATTTAGCAAGAGGAATGCTAAATAATCTTTATGCAAGATGTACAAACAAATGTTAGAGTCCTTTACTTTTGTTGGAAGTCTAGATTGTAAGAGCATCTCGAATCTGAACATCAAAATAATGTAACTTTCATAACAATATAGTATAACTTTCACATCAAAAAATAAATTTATGATATAAATTCATCTCCAACCCGTTATTCAATTTCTACCGTCAAAAAGAATATTGTATATTCCTTTTTATCTCTCTTTTAATATTCCTTTTTACTATAAAAAAAATAATAATAAAAAATGACACCAAATTTGGTGTTGAGTGTGCTTTTCCACTGTTCTCAGTCCCCTGCGCTTGTTTGGTGTGAGGGTGTGGATGGAGAGAGCTAAACTTTATTTGTTTGATTTTCTTTGATTTGGATATTTGTGCTCAACAAGTTTAACTCTTCAATATATATATGTATATATATATATATATTTTGGATAAATAAGTATAATACACAAATACAACCCATCACCGAAAACTACCATTTGAGCTAGAGACTGGGATTTTTTTTTTTTTTTGGTTAATCTTTATTTCTTCTTAAAGGTGTCAGATTTGGAATTTTGGTTTATATGTTTAGGAGGAGTTTGGTAAATGAGTTTGAGTTGAAATTTTTAAGTTTTAAAAGTAAATTTTTTTGAATTTTTAGAAAAGATAAAAAACTTTTTGGAAAAAAGACAAACTTTAAAAAAAAAAAAATAAAAAAAAATTTAAAAATCTTAATTTGAGTGTGTGCACCAAACTCCCCCTAAGTTCTTGTTGATAAAGAAGAAGAAGATAACTTTTTTCCCTTTTTTTCTGCCACTCCGAATGGAAGGATGAAGCTCCGGTGAGACTTACCGACAATAAAGGCGGAACATTTCCGTTATGAGCAGACTTCTTAAAGAGAGAGAAGGAGATGGAATCCAATTCAGACCGTTCCCAATTGAATTGATTATTATTTGTGATCTGTGTGTCCCTAATTTTTTAATATTACTTTTTTGCTGCAACCTATGCTCATAATGTGTCAGAACGTCCTCGCCTACCCTTGGCCTATTTTTACATTTCCTCATTTGATCAGCACCATTTATTCACAATCCGACGGACACCATTCAAGTGCCGGATCTATCCGTTGGACGGAGGGAAGACATTTCCAACAAATATATATATATATATATATATGTATTTGGAATGCTAAGAGAGAGATTCATTTGCAAAGCCGTTTTTGTACACTCGGGGCCATGTTACATCGTGGAGTTGCTGAATTGCTGTATCAAATACAAGAATCTTGGGACTGCAATCTCTCTACGCCTCTCATTGATTTGACAAAGCTTTACCACATTTACATTATATATAAGTTACCACAATGTAAAGAAAAAGACGTGGTCCCAAATCTAAAACAACTCAAACTCCAGGAGCTCTCCCGTGGCTTTGCACTCCAAATACTTGCTCTGATTTTCAGGAGGAACCAAGTTTGGGATCTCGAAATCGCAAAACTCTGGCACTTCCGGTGGAATGGAGCATCGTATTAGTGCCCAGTTCAGGCCCTCGAAGAACGGGTGCTGCTTGATCTCTGCGGCCCCTTTCTCCGACCCAAACCGATACTCGGGTTCCTTCACCAACAGCCCCCTGATGAGATCCCTTGCCTGGAAACTAACGATCGGCGTGTCTGGGAATTTAAGGGTTTGCAACACCACATTTGCTAATGTTTCTTCATTGTTGGCACCTTTGAAAGGCGTCCTACCGTACAGGAGCTCGTAAAGAAATATTCCAAACGTCCACCAATCAACCGCAGCTCCATGACCCTCGCCTTTGATGATCTCGGGAGCTAAGTACTCGTGGGTCCCGACGAAGGAATTGGACCGCGCATCTGTAGGCTCAGCCACAAGCTGTGGCAATGATCTGATCTGGGCTGCCAGGTCATTTTTGGTCTTTCTTGTTTTTGCAGCTGCTGGTAAGAATCTAGGGCTGAAGCAAGGGACTTGGCAGGGTGGTTGGATGCAGAAAGGCTCGGCACAGTTTGAATCTGTGCAGGGACCAGACCTCCTTACAGGCTCAATATCCGAAGAAGATTTTAGGAGAGTCGGACTGACAGTGCAACGGAGTGAAAGGTCGAAATCTGTGAGCATAATGTGACCGTCCTCCCTGACGAGAACGTTCTCTGGTTTGAGATCCCGATAGACTACTCCAAGCATGTGCAAGTACTCCAAAGCAAGGAGGACTTCAGCAACATAAAACCTACATAAAAGGTTTAAGATTAGATTAAGAATGAGCTCCTATGGAATAAAATGACTCAAAATAATTTTCAATTGCATGATATACTTCATTTGATGGCCTTATTTTGGATCTCTTTAGAGCAGCTTGGTACAGAGAGGTAAACTCAATATTTCACTAATGTGAATTCGAGAATACTGCAAAACGCTATACAAAGGAATGAAGCTTTGATACAAAAAGGAGACCTGAAACCTACCAACTGTGTTAGAGTTTCAAATGCATGAACAACCACGGCGATTTAAAATTTTCTTCAGTATATTAATAGGTGAATCATAGCTATGTTTTAAAGACTTTGTATATGGTATATCACAACAGCATCCAAAGAAACATTTAAAGTTTGTATAGACTTGTACCTTGCTGCTGCTTCGGAATAGTTCCTGCCAGGCTGCTTCTGCCGAAGGACGTGCAGATCTCCACCAGGACAGTACTCCATAACCAAACACGATAAATTATCTGAGGTGAACTGAGCATAGAGCGTTGGGAGAAAGGGATGATCCAGCATCCTTAGTATTTCTCGCTCAGTTTGAGCCCTTGGCATCTTCTTCCTTCTAGACAAAAACTCGTTGTCCATGACCTTGATGGCAAATAGGCAATTGGTACCTATTAACTCGGCAAGATACACGGTACCAATGTCTCCGCAACCCAGCTTCTTTAAGAGATTGAATTGGTCCAAGCCCAAGACTCCATCCTGCATGCAAGCCCGGATAGCTTCCCACCTCACATCTTTTGACATGTGAGGCCTGTTGCCACAACTAGATCCGCTCAGATTGCTTTCATCACTCATAGTTGTACTACTACTGTACTCACCTTGGCTGCTTTGGGAGAACTCTGCCTGTTCTCTCGATTTCGCATTCTTTTTCACCTTTATGACTGGGGCTCCACTTCTAGTGCGGCCATCGGAGGTAACGCCTGGTTTATTTGCATAGGAACGAACAGCAGTTGAGTTTACCTCAGATTTGAAACTGCTAGATTGAGGTGCCAAGGATATTTGACTAGATTTTTTATTTGTGTTCTTCAAGGTACATTGGCATCTCTCGCAAACCAGCTGACTTGTAGAAGGATCAAGCTTTGTATCTGCTTCTTTAAATCCGCCAGACGTACTGGTAGCAGAACTTAAATCCTGCTTAACTTTCCTCTTATTCTTGTTTCTGCTGACCGATCTCACCAAGCGAGGATTATTTCTGGATAGCTTGCTTACCCTACTTCCACCAACTAAGCTAGATGAAGAAGATACTGCATGTAACCTGACCTTCTGTCCGGCCTTCAAAGCTGATGGCTTATTTCTTAACTTGGTCGAAACAGGAAGATTTTCAACCAATTCTACAGATTTGCCACCATGATATGAAGAAGATGGGGAAGGTTCTGATGTAAGGTTCTCTTTGTCCACCAGCACAGACTTTATTGTTTGAGTCCCAACTTTGCTTGGTGCGGAAATACCTTCATTTCTTTTTGGGGTAGCTCCACAAATATTTTGCGTTGTAACAGTAACATCTTCTACCAATTCTAAAATGTCACCACCATGATCAGAACAAGATGGGGAAGGTTCAGATGAGGGCTTCTCTTTCTGCACCAACTTTGACCGTACAGATAGAATTCCAACTTTCTTTGTTGCGTAAGTACTTTCACTTGGCACTGGGATGGTCCTCTTGACATTTTCTGTTGTAGCAAATCGAGGAGAAGAATCAACACTTTGGTTTGGTGACTTCAGCTTGGACATTTGAAGACGCTCAGGCATCTTGTCCAAAGCATTTGTTAGGCTTTCTTCTGGCACCAAAGATATCTCAACCATATTCCCCCTACCGTCAACGGACAGAGGGCCGGATTTACTTGCTTCCAGTACAACGGAATTGTACAATGTCTTGATCCTTCCAGCTTCAGAGGCTCCAGGAGAACTTGTCATCTTTGATAAACGTTTCATCGCAGCCATTTCTGAAGCTTTGGTAAGGGATAGCTCCCTCAATGCCTGTTTCAAAGTCACTGGTTCAGAACTTCCAATCCCCGGTGAGCGAGGCATTCCCATAGTAATTGGCTTCTTCGAGGCATTCCTATTCATAGGGCTAGATCCTGCTTGGTGTGAGAGACTCAAACCCTTGGAAGTTTTGAGATTGATTGCGTCAAAGAGCTTATTAATATCATCTTCGAGAGAATCCTTGTATCCCAGTTGTAGCACAGGAAGCTTCTGATCTCTGTCTCTCACACTCAATCCTGAATGTGGTTGGTATATTCCTTTGCCACGTTGACTTGAACTCGGCTCCTCGTCTGCTTCAACAATTTCAGAAGTGCCCGGAAATGAACCCATTATCAAGACCCACTCTGTTCAAGTTATTCAAATGCAGAACCGGACGAGAGTCCTAAAAATCTACAACAAATATTGCTTCCCAAACCATTCAGTTTAAGACATTTCGAGATACAAAAACTCCAAAAGGGCTAAGTCGAAACAGCTCTTTGCTGACGTTGGTATAAACTCTTTGTGGTCTCCATCTTCTTATACTCACTTCAATCAAACTCAGATCCAAATCCTGAAAAAATCACAAGAGTAGGGACTCATGACCAATTCGAACTCGATAAAAAACAATGAAAAGAGAAACAGAACGGCAAAATACATAACCCACCCAAATACCTCCTATTGGGCATTTTGAAAACAATAAATACAGATTTCAATACAACAACAATACAAGACTGGAAAACTAGTATTCCACAAATTTAGCATAAATACCCACTCTTCAACGCTAAAGACGAAACGTAAATGTTACACGTAACAATGCTATATCAAACTGACGCACCACCCAAATCAATATTCAAACTATTACAACGCTAAATATTCAAATGACAAAATACTCTACCAGAAGCCAAAAAATTTAAGACTAAATGAATCCTTACAAGTTATATTCTCATTCAAGCTACAAACAGAGATCTGGGTATCCATGATTTAACACCTGAATAAGTGAATTATATTCCCAAAATCACAAATAAAAAAATAATTTTTATTACAAATGCGATATTAAAAAAAAATGACTTCTTTTTTTTTAAATATAAATATTAATGCATCTGAAACAATGCAAAGCAAGAGCCAGCTCTATCTTTCTTTTTTTAAGATTAAGCTTAAGTTCGCAGAAAATTCAAACTGAGAAAAAGAAGAAGAAGAAAGCCAAAAATAAATAAATAAATAAATAACTAAAAAAACTCGTCTTTGACAGATTCGCCTCATCTTTGACTGAAATTCCGAAAGAACAAACCAAAACGAAACCAAGAATTTCCCAGAAGCACAACATCAGTAGTTCAATAAAATCAGGGGAAAAAAAAAAAAGAAATCAAAACAAAAGGCAAATCCAAAAGCAAAGAGAAATAAGAAACAAAAAAAGAAAGGAAAAAAGAGAGAGAGAGAGAGAGAGAGAAGCAACTTGAGCTGAAAAACGAAGCTGAAACAACCAAAACAAGATCTTAAAGCTGGGAAGCTGAAGAAGAAACAACTTCAAACATTCACATTTACAGAAGAGTAGCAGATCGGTGAGACGAACAGAACCTGAAATCAACCGAGCAGAGGAAGACACATTGAAGCGAGATTCATCTCCGAATCAGAGAAAGGAAAATGCAAAACCCTAGGTGCTAGGATGGTTTGGGGTTTGAGCCCCCCTCTCTCTCTCTCTCTCTCTCTCTCTCTCTCTCTTTAGTTTCTCTTTCTCTCTCTCTCCTCACTCTTCTCTTTCTCTCTCTAGCCTTGTAAATGGGGGGTAAGAGAGAAACCGCTTGTTCCGAGCCCTGGTGCTTTGTTTTTCTCTTTCCATACTGAGGCTCTGATTATTGTGAAGCTAGTGGGAACCACCGTATATGCCACGTGGGACCCGACATAAATGGATTTAGTAGGAGGGAAAAAATTAAATTAAATTAAAAGGAAATGTGTCCGGTGATATTAATTACTGTCTGCGAAACTTTTTCTCTGAAAAAATATAATTTTTTTTTTTAACTTTTATTCAAATCTAATTATTGTTGGTAATTATTAATTGTGAAATTTTAGGAGGAATGATATGAAATGAAAATCTGTTGGTCAAAAAGTGTGGGGATTTTAATTATTAATTACTGAGGTGGTCATTTGGTCCATATTTCACTTTAATTGTCTCCAACCAACCCAACTAACCTCTGTAATCACTAATTTTTAAAAAAAAATAAATAAAAAACCTATGTAATGACTAGCAATCATTTTAACTTAGTAGCTGAATTATCCTAAATTATAAACCATATGGGGCTTTTTTTTTTTAAGCTTTTTAGAATATACTATCCTTATCAAGAGCAGTATTTCTGAAAATTTATAAAGAAAAATTTACATATAAAAATTGTTTTCATTCGTATGATTATCATTAAAAAATTAATTAAATAATTAAGATAAACAATATATAACATTCATCATAAAAGGATGGTTTATCAAGATTTTTTTGTTTAACATCGAGGGATCGAATCTTATTATCTGTGGTGAAGATATAATTATACTTTTTCAATAACCTGTCAAGCTAGACTAGGTCTTGATGGCTAAAGTTCTTGAATTGAAGGGGAAAAGTACATGCAAGATCATTCTTTCATTTCTCCTAATAACATTAGTTTCAAGAAGTAAAGAAATCGTTGATTTATTTTTCTTAAAAAAAAAACATTGAATGATTACTTTTTGATATGCTATAGAGATTTAATTATTTATTTTATAGTTTTGCTAATGGAGGAAGTTTTTCTTGTAGCTGAAAAAGAGAAAAGAAAAGCTGGCGTGAATCCGCCATGTTAGACTTTTTTGTTTATTTTTTTAATTGTTGACATCTGAGTCTTCTTGAAAGGACCAAAAATTGTAAACGTGATGCTTGATAAAACAATGCCATATGCCAATATATCCATTTTCATATCATTAAAAAATATATAAATATGTATAGGTGTAAGTTGACGTGTTGTCTCAAATATAGAATGATTGGAATGGGTAAATCATACCATTAACGATTCATTTGTCAAACCAATGTTATCAATCAAAGACGTCACGTATTCAAAACTTTGATTTAGACATGTGTTTGTGAAATTGAATTTTGTTTACTTTGCTTTAAAAAAAATAAATAAATAAATTATTAGGTTGATCTATTAACCCTTAAGATTGTGTATTTTTTGTTCCTAATTTTTTTACATATATTTAGAATATCCTTAAATTATTAAAATATTACTATAATAGTATTTTCTGTTAATTTTTGAATGAAATATATTAATTAACATTATTTTTTAATAAAATTACTAATAGATTCTATATAGAAATTAACGGAAACGATTATTGTAGATATTTTAATAGTAGAGAGGTATTTTCTATTATTTTTTTGATAGCTTAAATTACCATAAGTTAATAAAAATATTTTTTCAATAATCCTTTGTGTTAATATTTAGATGAACTCCGTCAGTCGTTATTATTTTTTGACCAAGTTACTAACGAATTTTGTTCAAAAATTAATAGAAAGAACTATTGTAGAAACAATATAAAAGTTTAAGGACATTCCAGCTATCAAAAAAAATTAGGACTAAAGTTAAATAAGGTTAAAAGTTTAGGGACTAAATAAATAATTTATCCTAAAAAATAAATAAACTAGTTATTAAACATTGAACTTTTTTTTTTTTTAACTTGCCATGGTTTTAGGGTTTTATATCATGAAATGAGTCCATGCATTAGTCATTTGTCATAAACTAAAGGATAAGGAAGATTGATAATTTTTCCCCCTTTCCGCTTAAAAACAAATTATTATTCGGACATAATTATTTTCATTTATATTCTACAAAAATACCTCAAATATGCAACAACTACACAAATACCAAAAATTTTCATTAATAGTTTTATCAAACAACTTCAAGTGTTCTCCCTTAAATAAATAAAAAAAGTAATAATAATGACTTAAAGTCATTCTCAAGAAACAATAATTAAAAAAAAAACCAAAAACTTAATGTCGGCACATGTGAGACGAATTGAACAAAGCATAGTACTAATCACGAATAATGAACCCACTAATCCAATTAAACAAACAATCCCATCATTGGGTTCAATTAGTGGCGCACCACAACTAATATATATATATATATATATATATATATAAGATCACCTACTGACCTTTTTTCCATTAAAATTTTCCACTCCAAAACATGCACCAATTTTCCCATTGCACGTCCAAATGTTGTATTATTGGCTCACCTATATCATAAATAATATTGCTCAATCAATATTCAATATCAATAGATTTTAAATAAGAAGGGATATCTTTACCTAAAATAGACTTAAATGATTATAAGTGATGGTGGTACGATGATAAAGAAGATCTTATTTAAAATCTTCGTATCAAATCTGGTAGATGTTAGATGATACATAACTCGAATGTATATTTCTTATGTTGATCAAGAAAATAAAGACACCAATAACCCTTTTTTTTAATTTAATAAGACACCAATAACTCAAATGTATATTTCTATATTGATCAAGGACATAAATAAGATCTAATCATGTAAAACCTTCATTTCTTTCTATCAGGTCAAATCTAATAGACTTTAGATGATGCATAACTTAAATGTATATATATATATATATAGTCTAGTAAATATAACTCGAATATATGCTTCTATGCCGATCGAAAATGTAAAGACATCAATATTTATTTATTTTTTTTGTAAGCAAGAAAAAAATAGACTCAAATTTTATTAATTTTCTCTTTAAATTTTTTAAATTTGAAGGCAAGAAATTTTGAGAACCACGCCTTGAGATACTGTTTATAAAAGCTGTCTGCATCAATAATTGATGAAATGTGCAGAGGGCTAGTAGGTTAGAGCAGGGTAGAGAGGTGTATATGGCTAATGAACCAAAAAACTTTCTGACCCAAATCTGGCTTCTTCTGTGATATGTGTCCCTCAATTACTCGTTTATATTTTAGTCTCTATCCAAATGAAAGATGAAATTTGAAATGCATTGCAATAAAAACGCAAAAAAATACAAATAAAAAAAATGTTCCATATAAAAATCAATCGTGTCCCTCTGCACTCTTGTGATGTATTGCTATTCCTTTTGGAATTTTCAAGCACAATCATCATTTTGCTCATTAAATTTCATTTCATTTATCATATTTTTTTAGGGTGTATGAAAAGAAAACCCTACTTATAAGAGTATCGTTTCAAAAATAAAATTTATGATAATTTAATGAAATTTTATAAAAATCTAACAGTTTAAAATTATATTTATATGTACATTTTTTTTTTCTTATCTTGAATCTGATGTAACTTATATTTAAAACCGTGGCACAACATTATTGGTGTTATTGATAGTGACATGCTAAGATTACTCCATCTAGCTAGAGTTACTTCAAATTTCCCAATACAATAATATGTGACTTTACTTTTAAGGTATTTGGAAGTTAATGTAGAGCATGAGGGAATCAAACCAATTGGGAGACAAAAAAAAATTGGAAAGATTTGGTGGCCAAATTCCATAGAATCATATAATTCTAAGAATACCAACACTAAGATTTGGCATCCACCAAAAATTGTCCCAACTCATATTCGAAGCAATATCTAATTAACAGTATTGGAATTCAATTCCCTTATTATTTGTATATTGCAATTAAAAAAGTATTGTGTACACTTTGGATTCCTTTGTATCCTTTTACTTGTCGGGGAGTTAACAAGAGAGCTAAAAAGGCAAAAACAAATACGCTTAAATACAAAGAATACAATGACAATTTGAGCTAAACACAAAATATTATTATTTTTTAATGATAAAAGAAAGAAGAAGAATGTCTTTCACATGGCATCCCAAGTAGCCAACGTCAACTTTTCCTCGAAAGGGATGGTTGGTGTTTGTCTTGGTCCGCCTTGGACTCCAAGATTTTTTTTTTTTTTTAAATATTTTTTTATAACTCCAAGTTTAGGTACTAGTAGTAAATAATGGTGTATATATCCGAATGCAGAAAGTGCCCCATTTTGTTTAAATCTTTAGCCTTACTCTTGGCAAAACTTTCTTCTTCTCCTAGGCAGATTTTTTTCTTCTCCTAGGCAGATTTAATAGCACTTTCACCTTTTTCACTTTTTATATTTTATGTTCTTTTTACTAGTTAAGAAAAATAAAGAGGATTATTAATATTATTTATTTCAGCTTTTATCTTCATTATTTATAGAAGAAATCTCAAAGCTTATTAATATTACGAAAGGGTCTAGTATAGTGCTACTTGAGAGATGAGCCAAGTTCCATGCAAGCTTCGTAGGTGAGGAATGCCACAACAAGAGCATATGTATGGAATATTACCGTCTCTATAATGACTTTAGGATTTTTGCCTTCTTACAATGTCAAATTAAAAATGATGAACATGATAAAAATCTGAATCAGTAATCAAATGAGGTAAAAATACTAAATATGTATAATAAAATGACTATTTTTAGAATTTCTTTTTCATTTATTATATTGAGAGTACTGAGTATTGAATTTGATATTAAAAAAAGTTCACCAAGATATTTTTTTCTCTCTTTCTCTGAATACAAAAAAAAGTTACAGTGTTTGACCGGAGCTTTGGCGCCGCCTTCAGGTACGTTGTCGGGCTTCCGACCCTAAAGTTTAGTTCCCGAACTCATCTCAATGTTGGCTTTCTCGTGATGGTGGCTGTGTGTAGAGCGGCGCATCCGTTGGGGCGGATCTAACTTGTCTTGGAGGCGAGTTGTCCTTCTGGGGTGGCTCCTCTCAGATCTGGCTTCCATTCGATGACCGATGGTTTGTTACCGATGGATCTTTCTTTTGTTTTATTGTAATAAGGACGTTGATGTTTCCGCTCCTTTAGTGTGTTTTTTTTTTTATTTGCTATGGTGTTTTTGCTTTGGTAATTATGGAGGCGATATCCTCCACTTGTGTCTCCCATCCGTTTGTTATCGGATGTCGTGGTGTGAGTGCCCCCATTACGTGGGGATTGGTTTCAGTTGACTGGGCTAGTCCATCAACTGTTTTGGTGTTGTTTAACGAGCAATGGTCAAACTCGAAATTTATGTGTGAGTGGGTCTTCCTCCGTTTGAGTCTCGATACTTATATACACCCATGTGTTATTTTGATCTTTACTGGTTGATTTAATCTTTGTATTTATGGTCATTTGTGTCTTATGTATTTTGTTTCTTGTGAAATGAAATTTCTCTTTTTAAAAAAAAAATATATATATATATTGAATTTAATATTAACTTAAAAAGAAGAGAATTAAAGACATCATTATCAATATACCACCCTTATTGTGTTTATTTGTTGTCTATGATGTCTTTTGGGATCTCCTTACTTTTAACGAAATTGTAACAAATTAACATTCAGAAAAGCAAATAACAACTTTTTTTTTTGCTTCCTTTTTTTTTGGGTTTTTCTTTTACTAATCAAGAAAAGAAAACAATGAGAACCATTGGGTTTAACTGAATAAAAAAAATATATTGACATTTCTTAGTCTCAAATCCACGGATCTTCTGATCAATTGAAAGTTCCCGTATATATATGGATAATACTTGTTTCAGTTGACCATTAATTACAGTTGTTTTGTTTCGAAGCAGTGATCCTGCTATTTAACTTCATTGTTTATAGAAGATATCTCAGAACTTATCAATAATACGGAGAGATTAAATCCAACGCTACTTAAGTGACAAGTCCATTTTGATACAAACATTATGGGTCCAATGCCATACGGTGCATAGCAATATATATATATATATATATATAAGATTTTTTATATTAAGACTGTAGAGTATGTATATGAAATATCTTTAAAAGAGATAATTAAAGATAGAATAGATGTCTCTTAAAAGACTTCAGGTTTATGGTCGTCCTTCTAAAGCTCCTCGTACAATTGAGGTTATTTTGCATCCTCCTCCTGATTGGATCAAGGTTAATACGGATGATATAGCTTTTGGTTCTCCGGAACTTGCGGGATGTGCATGAGTTTTTCAAAATTATAGAGGTTTCGTCAATGGTTGTTTTGCTATTTTACTTGGCATTGGGTTTGCTTTTGAAGCGGAATTAGCACCTGCCATTCACACAATTGAGTGTGCTTTGACTTTTCGTTGGAGGAAATTATGGTTGAAAAATGATTCCATTTATATTATGTCACTTCTTCATTCTAAATCTTGTAAAGTCCATTGGCATTGGAGACTGGCTTGGCGTCGATGTTTAAGTCATCTTTCTTAGATAGAGTTCGTAGTCTCACACATTTATCAGGAAGACAATAGAGTTGTAAATTCTTTAACATCTCGTTCTCCAAGTATCGTCTCTCCTACTTGGCACTGGCCAGCCCCTAATTTTATCTCCTCATTTACTGCAGATGATATTAGTAGTAGACCACAATATAGGTTCTTTTGAATTTTTTTCTTTTTTTCCTATGGGTTTTCTTTTTCCCTTACTAGGTTTTTCTCATTGGAATTTACTAGTAAAGTTTTTAATGAGGTCTATCATAGATTCTGATTTTTAAATGTGTAGCTTCGACTATATCTTCTGTTGTTAGAATCTGCTCGTTATGTTTCATATATGCATTTACTTTTTAGTTGTTTTTCATTTTATGGATAGTTGGAGTTATTATTAGTTTTTCTTTATTTTTAATAAAATATTGGAGATAGATAAATGATAAGAGTGTTAAAGAGGTACCGACCTAATTGAAATGTCACAATGCATCTATTAATTTATGTTCCAACAACCTTATTGAAAAAAAGATAATTAAAGATATAACATTATCGTTATACCACCCTTTTGTATGTTTATTTATTGTTGTGTATGATGCCTTTTGGGATCTCCATTAGGCTACTTAAAACAAAATTGTAGCAATTAGCATTAAAAAAAGCAAACGGATTCGAATATTATGATTTAGAAACATCAAACACGTAATAAAAGGGACTTAGGGGGGCACTTGGTTGCCTTATTGGCACTCACATCCGCAAAGTTGACCAACAAAAGGGAAAAAGAAAGCGAGTGTGTAATTGAGAAGCCAAGCAAGCCACCCTACATTCTTATAAAGAGAAAAGCTTTTGTTTTACCCAAGGTGGTCTGCAAAAGTTTATTTGGATTGGACATAGCTTAGCCTATGAGCAATTAAGAAGATCATGGAAAGTGAATATTTGGTGGCCTCTTTTTTTTTTATAATTATTTTTTTTTTAATTTAATATTTTGGTGAGTGCTTTTTCTGTTACATTAAAGTAATGTTTGACTATTGGTGAATCAAATGTCTCATCATTCTATGGAGCTAAGTTATAATTTTGCTGTATTAAGTTGAAATTTTTTAACCTTATATTGCTACAAGTCCACCAAGGTAATAGTTTGGTGGCATTGAGCTTGCTCTCAAGTGTTGGATGGGAGATATCAAGGTCAAGTCTTACGAGAAGCAAATGAGCTAAGCCAACACCACAATGATCGTAAAAGCTCTTGATGGGCTGAAGGATATGCTATATCTCCGATATAAGTATGATTTAATGCAAATGTTCTCGACATTATAAGCTTTTATGATCACGTTTGAAGAGATAGTCATGACTGATCGTTTCATCTAACTTTTTTTCATTATTTAAAAAAAAAAAAAAAAGTACTATAGAATCTAGCCTTTGTTGGGGAGCTAACACACCTCAATATTCAAAAGCCCTTGATGAGACTAAAGGACATGCTTTATTTTCGATGTAAATATGACTCAGTACAAACATTCTTGACAACACAAACTTTCATGATCATGTTTAAAGAGATAGCTATGACTCATCGTTATATCATTTTTTTTTTCTTTTTTTTCTTTTTTTTCCGTAAAGAAAAAAGAACTATATAATCTAGACTTTGTTTGGGGGAGACCCACTAAGAGATGTGGTATATATATGGAGGTTAAGGATTCAAGTTGACCATATGCCAATCAGTGGATCAGCCTAAGATTTCAGTCTGATTGTTGTGTACAATATAGCTTGAAGTTAGCCGTGAATAGCTGAAAAAATAACTACAGAATAAACGTGTTTTTTGTTTTTGTATTTTTGATTTTTGGCCGAGAAACATAAAGAATAAACGTGTGTCAGTGTGACAATAGACGTGGCATCGTATTGGTAGGCGTTGCATGTTATATTACACGTTACATGTAAAGCATCTATGAGACATGGCATGTTTGGCCTTTGATCAAGAGACATTGTTTGAAGTGTGATTATAAGCTGGAAAATGGGCCCTTTCTTTTGGCCCAACCCAATTATTTTCTTGGGCTTTTGATCCACACATTCTCTCTCTATCAGTTTCTCCAGGCCCAATAAGTGACTGTTCTTGTTTAAGGGAAATTGTAGTAAATAAAGTAAAATAGTCAGTCTTCCAAATATTTGAAGTAAATAGTAGATTTAGTAGATAAATGAAAATTTTATTATATAAATGACATATTTACGTTTATCTGATAAATTTGTTAGTTACTCTAAATATTTTAAAAACCTATTATTTGCTTTAATTATAAAAATACTATTTACTTTTTTTATCCTGCCGTTTTACTACTGAAACAAAAAACTAGGTTGGGCTAGCTCAAACCCACCATGAAAAATGTTAAATTAGATGATAGTTGTGGTAGATGTTTTTATTCAAGGGTTTGAGAATGCTTTTATAGTTGTGGTAGATGTTTTTATTCAAGGGTTATTTTACTTTGAACTTTGAATTGTACATTTTTTTCCTTTTTAAAGGATAAAAAGTGTAGCTATTTAGCTACCATTCATTGCCTAAGAGAGAATAATTAACGTTTATAGAAGCTGGGTTTTCCCCCAAGATCCCAACCAATACGCTTCTCTATTTAGAGACAACAAATTTAGCTTAGTCTGAAAAGAGTCGACGTAAGCCACCACTGAAAATAAAAGACAAGATCTCAGGGCATATTTGTCCTTTCAGTGCACAACTAGAAGGATTGTTAATAGTTTTCACATCACTATCATTTTTGATAATTAGACAATCTCCGATGTAATTTATCTTCCAAAAAAAAAAAAAAAAAAAAAAGGGAAAATTAGCATATTTAAAATTTGTGCTCTAATATGTAACATTATTTTTAATACTATATATCTACATTTTTATCTTCGCACTATTACGGATACGAAAATAATGAAAAAATTAGATTCAATTGTCAACTGTTTCTATCGAAAATAGGATTGACTACGGATTTGAGCCATAGCAGGTTTTATAAAACCGTATAATTTTCTAGATCTAAATAAAACAGGTTTTACATGAAGAAGATTTGGCTTTGATCAAAATAAGCATAAATGAAATCGGAAATTGAAAAATATACAAATCTTTTAATTTATAACTTCTAAATATAACTTTTTGAAAACAAAAAATTAAAGTCCGACCACTATTGAGCTTTGAAAATCATAAAAATAAAATTTTAATATTTAAGTAGTTTTAATATGATAAAACTATAATTATTAGATGAAAAGTTGATATACCAATCAATAGCAATCAAATGCAACTTTAACTTGGAGCCAAAAAAAAATGGTAACTTTAACATTTGTTATGTTTGGTGGAAAATTTGCCACCAAATTTTTTGTTTTTTTTTGAAAATAAGGCTGCTGTTTTATTAATAAGGAATTTGCCACCAAATTAGCCCTCCACAAAAGAGCACTTTTTGTATCCAAATAATTCATTGACATATCAATTTAATGCTCCATTAAATATGCTCTTAGAAATAAGCCATAGCTAACAACTCAACCAGTAATATCAAAAACCTACCTTGTATAGTTTCCGTTTGGATTATAGAATGTATTTATATGGTTTAGAATGTTGTCAACAAATTGAACATATGAATTTAAATGTAGAATTTGAATTCTGTATTCAAATTAAATGTGTGTTTTGATAGTTTTGTGAAAGGTAATATTTGAATAATATAAATGTAAAATAATAAATGTGATACGAATTTATAAAAATCGAAAATTTGAATTTAGATTCGAGATGAAATGTTGCTAATTATAATGAAATCACTTAAATATTTCACTGTCGACCAAGCACGCATTATATTTAATGTAAAACATTCAAATCGAAATGGTGATTTAAATCGGGACTTAGTCATAAGCCAATTAAGAATTGATTTTAGAGAGAAAAACGATTCAAAGTCCTCCAATAAATTTATTCTTTTTTTTTTTTTTTGAGTTTGAGGGTGAGCATATTCGAATTCTGTAACTTTAAGTGGGATCATATGTGATATAATTATTAAATTATACCTGCAATTATAAGTAAAGTTAGTTTGTATTTTGATCGACGATTGGAATTAAAATTTTTAAATTAGAATTATTTGATTTTTTAAAAATTAATTATAATTTTTATTATTTTTTTAAAAAAAATAGAAATTCAGTCAAAAAAAAAAATGATTTAATTGAAGTTGAAAACAAAAAACAAACGAATCCTTATTCTAACGACAGCGATGCGAAAATTGCATAACACGTATCAAGTTTGTTAAGAAAAAACGACAGTGAATGATGAACATTGTCATCATCAATGACGTCAACAATTTGACCTATCCCCATTTTCTTTCACTGTCCCATTAGAGTCGTCCTTTTTTTTTATTTTTATTTTTATGATTATTATAATTTGTTTTTTCATTAATACACGACGTTGAAATGCTTCCTATCATTGTTTTCTAATTCATCATATCCATTTTTTTTTTCTTTGCTTTGATTTTTTTTTCCTTTCAAGAAATTATTAATTGCCTCTTCTATCTAGGTGGTTTGCCCATGAACCTGCCCTTATTTTTAGCACTGTACGTTTTCAACAATATTTCTCGATTGAATTATAACTAATTAAGAAAAGTAATTTCCTTAACCTCACATTTACATAAATTTACGGGTTTCATTGACGAGTAAAAGTTTACTTATTCTGTTTTAATTTTCCTTCCGTTTTTTAAAATATATTATGTATTTCCTTCTTGTAAAAAGATATTATTAGAAACCAAATATTGTTTTCTTTAAATAATGACTTTTTACACCCGAATGCCTTAAATTTATTATATAGTTATAATTTACATTTTAAATATTTAATTTTTACAATTTATATCCTAAATTTAAAAATTTATAGTAATTTATCTTTCATTGATTGCAATGTTGATTTTTTAAAATAAAAATTGATGCTTAACTTATATAGATTGTTAATTAAGATATAAAAGGTCATTTTTAATCAATATTAACTTAAATTTATATTTAAAACAAAGTTAATCGAAAGTTTTCTATTTTAATAATACTTAATTTAATTAAATATGTTTTAAAATAGATAAAAATGATTATTCATGTACTTAATTAACGACTTATGTACAAATTACATATCAATTTTTTTTCAAAAGACTAACATAATTTTTTTCAAAAGACTAACATTGTTACCGTGAGGGGTAAATTATTATAAATTTGTAAGTTCAAGGTGCAAATCATCAAAATAAAAAGTTAAGAGTGTAAATTGAAATTGTGCGATAATTTCAGGGTGTACCGGTGCTAGAAAACCTTAAAAAATAATGTTTCGTTTGATATATCAACTCAATTTTTTCTGAAAAGTCAATAAAAATTATAATTAGTTTTTGAAAAGTTACCAAATTCCAACTTAAAAATTTCATCTTCAACTGGCAAACCAAACGCAAACTTAGTCTTTATTTGGTAAGTTAGTTGGAGATAAAATTTTTAAGTTGGAATTAGTTGACTTTTCTAAAACTAATTATAAATTTTGTTGAATTTTAAAAAAAACGATAAAAATTGAAAAATATAATTTAATTAGAGTTAAACTTGAATACTAAATAAAGGCTTAATATACTAAAAAATATATAAATAAATCCCTTAAAAAATAAATAAATTTTAGAAAAAATAAATAAATAGAGAAGGAATCAAATGTGTTCACACTTGAAGGTAAGTGTCCAGAATAGTAGAATATTTCAGTATGTCCAAATATAGACAAGTTCTTAATCGGCTGACGTGGCGTTTGTCCAGTCAGCTATATAGACGGTCTACAATCAGCCACGTGGATGCCGTTACACGGAACGGTGGAAAAATCTCTCCAGTCAATGGCCAATCGGAAGAGCGCAGCTGCCATATAAAATCTGAGCAATCGCGAAACTCACCTTCTTGTCTGGTCTCTCACAGAACCGAAAAAAGTAAAAAGAAAAAAAAAAAAAAAGTCGCAGAGCAAAAAGCTCTCTCTTTCTGATCGATCGGTCTGCAATGGCGGAAAAGAGCTTCAAGTACGTGATCGTCGGCGGCGGAGTCGCGGCGGTGAGTCTCTACGCGATCGATTTTTTGTTGTTTTTGTTAATTTTTTTTATTCGAGATAATTCTCGCCATTTTTGGGAAATTTTCAATTTTTTGCTGATTATTGATTTTTTTTTATAATTTCATTTGAATTTCCGGCTGTTTCTGGCTCTCTGTACGCGATGTATGAGTTTTCGCCTTTGTTTTGGAGATGTTAATTTTATTCTGATTGTTTTGATATATTGAGATTTTGCCGTTAACTTGGTGGATTAGTGAACTGGAAACATGCTTTTCTAGATGTAATTGAGTTAATTATGTGGTGATTGAGTGTGATTTTGCTAAATCTCTATTTGGTTGATTTGAAATTTGAGAAATTTATTTAAAGAACGAAAATTTCTTAAATTCATTTTGCCGTTTAAAGCCTGAGAAAGATGCTCCTTTGACAATGTGATCTGTGTGAGAAATCAGTTATGTTTTTTTGTTTGTAATTTCGTGTACTAATGAAACGTTTAATAGAGAAAAAGTTAAAAATAAAAAAAACCATAGTTGCCAAGCGTGTAATATTTGGCCCACCTCTGGAAATTTGGGTTTTTTAAGATTGAGGTGTCAATAGGGCCAACAACCTAGTGTTCTGATTTAGATGTATAATCTCTCTTCTGCGGTTTAGAATAATATATATTTATATATAGGATAATTAGGGTGGGTGGCCTATATTTATTACCTAATCTGATAGATAGTCCAACTTTCTTTTATTTAGTTAAATGGCCTAATATATGTTTTGCTTAATTAATTTTCATTTTTCCCAAACACCTCCCTTCCTTCTCTCTTTCTCCTCTACCTACGACTGAGATCCACCATCGGAGGCGGCGTAGCTCGCCGACCAATTCTGCAACTCGGCGGGGTTTGGGAGGAGATCGCGGTGGTGGGAGGTGATCGCGTTGCGGATCCGTCACTGATCTCCACCATCGGAGGTGAGGTCGCGAGCTGCACCGGTGTGAGTTCGCCGACCAGATCTGCAGCTTGGCGGCGTCTGGGAGGAGATCGCGGCAGTGGGAGGCGATCGTGTCGCAGATCTCAACCGTCACCGATCTCCACCATCGGAGGTGTGGTCGTGAACAGCGCTGGCGCGAGTTTCTAGTGACTGCAACGGCGAGAAGATCGAACGGACGTGAGAGAGAGAGAGAGTGAGAGGAGCTCGCAGGGGGCTGTTATAGGTGGGGGAGAGGGAGAGAGGGAAAGAGTGAGAAAGTTGTATTTTTAAAAATTTTTTTAATGGTAAATCAGTGATTTACCCATAGTTAATCAGTGATTGACTACAAAATTTGTGAGTTATATTAGTCAATCAGTGATTGACCGTGGTCAATCAGTGATTTATTGATGGTCAATTAGTGATTAACTAACGGTCAATCAGTGATTAACTAATGGTTAAAGAAAAAAAGGCTTTTTAACTAATTTTTCAAAACTTGGTCAATAGTGACTACTTTTAGGTTTGTTTGGTGAATGAGTTTGAGTTGAAATTTTTAAGTTTCAATGGTAAATTTTTTTGAATTTTCAGAAAAGACAAAAAACTTTTTGGGCTAACCAACCAAACACCAATTTTTAAAAACTTGGGCTATTTATTAAAAAACTTACTACAAAAAGGCCATTTAGCCCTACACCCCTTATATATAATCATAGTATTTTCACGAAAAAAAAAAAAAAGAAGTCTTTCAAAACCATGAATTATAAGACATTCTCAGAGGGATAGACCCCCCGCTTTTCATAGTTTACTTTCTTTCTTTTTCTGTGAATAATTATGGTCTACAGAGGTGGACGGCCTTCAGGTCATTTTATCGTACTTTCTTTTACCTCCGACAATTTTTTTTCCTAATACTTACTCTCAATTATTCTTCGCTGTTTGTTGGTTTTATAGGGATATGCAGCTAGGGAGTTTGCCAAACAGGGGGTGAAGCCAGGCGAGCTAGCTATTATCTCCAAAGAAGCGGTATGCTTTCAACTGCCTCTATGTATACAGTGCATTGTCATATGTGTCTGAAACTACAAGTTTTACGCATGAGCAACAGATAATTAAACAAACATGTTGATGCTGATGGTTTTACGAATGCGGGTAAAAATGTACGCAAAGAATAATGGTTGATGATCTCGGCTATGTTCTTAGACATGAAACCCATGCTATACACAATTTTTCATGGATATGAGATACAAAGTTTATTCTTCTGACGAGTACTAGTATGGTGCTTTGCTTTGAGTTGTAAACTTGTGAGCTATGAAGAATAATGGTTGATGTTCTCGGTTATGTTCTTGGACATGAAACTTATGTTATGTTAAACACAATTTTTCATGGATAAGAGATACAAAGTTTACTCTTCTGACGAGTACTAGTATGGTGCTTTGCTTTGAGTTGTAAACTTGTGAGCTATGTTGTTGCCGGTTCTTGCTCTTGGTTTTTTTTTGGCCTCCTGAAATTTGTTTTGTACGTAATTTTAAAAGAAAAATTCCTTTGTTTTCCTCCCAGGTGGCTCCCTATGAGCGTCCTGCACTCAGCAAGGCTTATCTGTTTCCCGAGTGTAAGTTGTGTAGTTTTCTTTGGATAAAATAAATAGCAACATTCATTACTGCTAGCAACCTGCATTCCAATTAGAAACTACTAGCTTTATATTCCATAATCTCAATTACAGGAATTTATCTTTCAATTTGGGTTTTTGCAGCTCCTGCTAGACTTCCAGGTTTCCATGTCTGTGTTGGAAGTGGAGGAGAGAGATTGCTTCCTGAGTGGTACAAGGAGAAGGGTAATTTTGCCTCTCACCGCTCCAATGAGTTTCTGATAATCTTAAACTTTCTATGACGATGTTTGAAAGGAATTTTTGACTCATACAAAGCTAACTTGTCATTACAGGTATAGAATTGATCCTTAGTACTGAAATAGTTGAAGCAGATCTTGCTGGTAAAACTCTTGTAAGCGCAGCCGGAGAATCCTTCAAGTATCAGATTCTGATTATTGCAACTGGTTCTACTGTAAGGAATCCGAAGAATTCCCGAAAGGCCTTCTCCATTGTCATCTGAACCTACTTTGCAACCATAATTGAAAGACCTTTCACTGTTTTTGTAGGTAATCAGGTTGTCAGATTTTGGTGTTCAAGGAGCTGATGCCAAAAACATATTCTACTTGAGAGAAATTGATGATGGTGACGAACTTGTAGAAGCAATAAAAGCAAAAAAGAATGGGAAGGCTGTTATTGTTGGAGGAGGATACATCGGTCTCGAGCTTGGTGCAGCTTTGAGAATTAATAATTTGGAAGTTACCATGGTTTACCCTGAACCTTGGTGCAGTAAGTGGATATGAATTAAGCCTTTACTTTTGTGTATATTGTGTCTGTGAATTTGCTTGATTGTTAGATGGTTTATTTACCTGGGTCCTTGATTATGCTTTTTTGTTCTTGCAGTGCCCCGACTATTCACTTCTGGTATAGCTGCTTTCTACGAGGGTTATTATGCAAACAAAGGAGTCAAAATTATCAAGGGAACGGTTGCAGTTGGTTTCAGTGCCAACGAAAATGGAGAGGTTAATTCTCAACAATCTGTTCTTTTGTTAGTGACATTTTATGAAACTGAGCTTTTATTTACGGTTAAGTTTTGCTCACCATACAGGTGACAGAAGTGAAACTCAAGGATGGAACTGTGCTCGAAGCTGACATTGTTGTTGTTGGTGTTGGAGGAAGACCCCTTACAACACTATTCAAGGGACAAGTTGAAGAACAGAAAGGTGGCATTAAGGTTCGTGCAACTTCTGAAATTCTCTCCTTAATGTTTCACAGTGCGGTGGTGTGACCATGTCTTCTAATCATGATTTCCAATCTTAATTTGTTTGATTGGTTTGTATCTCGGAGACCAACAGTTGTTTAACCACGTACAACGAAACCTGATAGATATCAAATGCAAATTTCTTCATTAAAAGATTGTTTTGCTCAATAATTATGCTTATCATGGCATGGTGATCTCAAGGCTTTTGAACATTTGATATGATTCTGGGTTCTATTTCCTCTTGTTTGGTTGCAGACTGATGCTTTCTTTAAAACAAGTGTTCCCGATGTCTATGCTGTCGGTGATGTGGCTACTTTCCCTCTAAAATTGTTCAATGAGGACAGAAGAGTCGAGCATGTTGACCATGCCCGCAAATCCGCTGAGCAGGCTGTTAAGGTATGAAGATTCATTTACTTTATGGTATCGATACGTTGTGAACCATTGTTAGATTCCGTTGTCAAATTGGGATTTAAATTGTGAATGTTAGTTTTTCCAATCGTACAAATTCTTGAACATTTGGTCAAAATCCTTTAACATCAAATTAAGCAGAATTTGAGAAAAGCATACATTCTTGTCTTGTTTGCCAGGCCATCAAGGCAAGTGAGGAGGGAAAAACAATCGAGGAATATGACTACCTGCCATTCTTCTATTCCCGCTCTTTTGATCTTTCATGGCAGTTCTACGGCGACAATGTCGGTGACACCGTGCTTTTTGGAGACAACAACCCTGCATCTCCAAAGCCCAAGTTTGGCTCATACTGGATTAAAGATGGCAAGCTTGTCGGAGCATTCCTAGAGGGCGGCACTCCTGAGGAAAACAAGGCTATTGCCAAAGTCGCAAGGATCCAACCTCCGGTGGATGGCTTAGACCAGCTCAAAAGCGAAGGTCTCGCCTTTGCTAGCAAGATTTGAACTTTTTCTTTAAGAGGAAAAAGATAAAATGGCTTGCCTACTACTACATGTCTAGATTGTTCATTGCCGGGCTTCGTTTTTTCTCTACAGTTCATTAGAATTCTTACATTGTTGATGACTTGTTATTCTGTAGATTGTGTTTCGTTGAAATGTAATAAGAATATACTTCGTATTTGGTTAAAGATTCGCGACGAGGAGTGTGATTCCTTTTCTAAAGGATTTGTATTATCAGCATATCGTTTTTCTCGGAATACATGGACCCGAGCTAAGGAAAAAAAAATTAAATCGAACTTTTTATAGTAAAATAGAAGAAAGAGAGAGGTAAATAGCAAATTTACGGAAGTTGAAAAGTACTAAGTCTTAATAAAAGGTTTTTTAAGGAGGTGATCAAGGTTAGCGTACTCTTGTAAACGTTAATAACCCGTCAAATTCGAATGAAAATATACCAATTAAGAGAACAAAAAAAAAAAAAAAAAAAAGAAGTAAATGAACATCTCCAACCAAACAAGGAAGTGATATTTGTTCGAACCTTTCATACCGAACACCATGGTAGGAAAAAGCTCCCTGCCTTTCCATTTCCCATACTAAGATTATATACCTCTCCCACCCACCAAATAAGTAGGGCCGTTCAATATAACCAGTAAACTGATCGGAAAACTGACCCCCTTTTGTTTGGAAAACCGAATCTATTAAAAACCTAGTGGTTCGACTGTCGGTTTTGAGGATCAGGATTGGATTTCCGCACTAATGTTGATGGACTCCATGCATGTTTGTGTCTAGGAACACCTAAAACAGGTTACATCTTCTAGCAGTTCCGTGGTTGTGTTCTTTCTGTTACTAGAACATGTTAGCTGTTTTACCAACCGGAGAGATAGTAAAACAGAAACGAGAAGCAAATCAGGAACTCAAATCTGAAAGAATACGTCGTGTATTTTTCGTATACGTGTGCACTTCGAAATCTTGCAGATCAACAATTTACAAAAAACTGTTCTCATTAGATGTTATATATGCAGCTTCAATCGAAAGCTACAGCGTAGAATTGTATAAGCAAGAGAAACAAATAAGTTCACTTGTGCAAATACTCAAATCAGCCATGCCAGGGACAAATCAAGCCAAATTATCTCATTCAAGTGATGCTAGCTCGAAAGTCTATAATGATAGAAAATACTTACATCGTCTTCGGATTTTCCTCTTTCTCCTCGACTTTCTCCTCTTTATTTGCCTCGGCTGCAGCTGCAGGAGCAGCAGCACCACTGGTGGCGGCGGCAGCTGCAGGAACAGCGACGCCACCACCAGAAGGTACCAAGGCCAGCTTTTGTCTGCCGGCCTCAATAACTTCTGTTATATCTCTACCCGCAATTTCTGACAGAAGAAGCCTAATCCTAGCTTCATCCGCATCTGCCCCCATTGAAAATAGAAAACGTGAAAAGAATAGATATAGAGATTTTTGGCGGTTTTACAATTATAATCGGACTTGGAAATCAATTGTTATCTTTAAAATCTTAAGGAAAAAAAAAAGTCTATCTTTTATTAATCCTCGTCCGAGATTGAGAATTGCCTTAAAAAAAAATACACAACTAAAATATTATCTCAATTTATAATGACTTCAGGATTTTTGATCTTTTATAGAATAAATCAAAACTCAACATAATATGTCTTTTTCAAAATAACCCTATAGTTTCTGGTAGGATACTTTTAGTAGTCTACAAGAATACTTTTGCTAGTCAACAGATCTTCAATTACTGTCGCTGGTCACCGGTCACTAGTGCTGAGTATTCTATCATAATACTTTCGGTATTTAATATGGCCTTCGATCACCAAAGAATATTGTGATAGAATACTTTCGGTAGACTAGGTAGTCTATTGGAATACTTTGATATTCTATCGAATTATTTTTAATATTCCACTGATTGTTTATTATATATTACAAAATTATTTTTTGTATATTTTATTGGGTTATATTTATATTCTACCATGTGAGTGATTGATCAAGATAGCTCTTAAACTCTCTAGACAGGGACTAATTTTGTCTAGAAAACAACTAAGCTTTTAAAATATTAATAATCTTATTAGTCATTTCTATCTAAATCCGTTACCCGTTAACTATTTAAATCCATTAACTTTTTAACATAATTAGTCATGAGCAATGCATGTGATTTAAATAAAATGGTATTTTAGTAATAGAACAATAAATTATAATTTTAAAAACGGTAAATTGCTAGGTTGATCCTTAAACTTTTAAGTTTGTGAAATTTTGGTCCCTGTTTTTTTTTTTTTTTTTAACTATTAAAAATGATGCTACAGTAGGCAATAGTATTTTCGGTTAATTTTTTGATAAAATCCATTAGTTAGAATCACTTTTTGATCAAATTATTATGTATTCCGTCTAAAAATTAATAGAAAAAACTATTGTAGCAATATTTTAATAGTTGAGGGACATTCCAATTACGAAAAAAAAGAACAAACTTAAAAGTTTAGAGATCAAATGAATAATTTATTCTTTAAAAAAATAAGAAAACTATTAAAAAAAAAAAAAAAGACATTTTCTCATGCCAAAACCCAGAACCACAGCCTCCAATGACACCCCACCCGGAAAAAACTTCAAACCCAGATCATATAAGGGGGAGAGGTTGTGGTAGAGCCTCTCCCAATGACTCTATCGGTAGAGTCATTTTTTTAACCGTTGAGATTTAATCGAACGGTTGAAATATTGTTGGTGTATCATATTTATTATACACCTTACCTCATTTAATCTTTCTCACCCAAGTATTTTCCGTCGCCGGCGATCTTCTCGCCGCCGGCGACGGACGTCGGCGACTTACCCCCGACGCCGGCGTCCCATCTCCGGCGTCCCACTCCGGCCGGCTGCCGGCGATCTCTTTCTCTCTCTTCCCCTTTCTCTCTCCTCTTCTCTCTCTCTTCCCCTTTCTCTCTCTTCCCCTCTCCTCTCCGGCACCCCCCCACCACCGGCCCCCAGCCCCCAGCCCGGCCCCCGGCCCCCCCACCCCGCCCGGCGACCCCCCTCCCCCGGCCTTCCCACCCCCCCGCCTCCCCCTCTCTCTCTGTTCCCCTTTCTCTCTCTCTCTTCCCCTCTCTCTTCCCCTTTCTCTCTCTTCTCCTCTCCTCTGCGGCACCCCCCCACCACCGGCCCCGCCGGCCCCCAGCCCCCAGCCCGGCCCCCGGCCCCCCCACCCTGCCTGGCGGCCCCCCTCCCCCGGCCTCCCCACCCCCCGCCTCCCCCTCTCTTCCCCCCTCTCTCTCTCTCTCTACCCCACCCCAGCCCCGTCCCCCCCACAGCACCCCCGACTTGAGAAGAGAGAGAGAAATAGAGGGGGAGTCGCGGGTGGGGGTGGGATGGGGGGGGCGCCGGGCGGCCGGGGGTGGGGGGGGTCGAGGGTCAGGAAGAAAGAGAGGGGAAGAGAGAGAGGGGGAGGCGAGGGGGTGGGGAGGCCAGGGAGGGGGGCCGCCGGGCAGGGTGTGGGGTGGGGGTGCCGCCGGGCAGGGTGTGGGGTGGGGGGGCCGAGGGACGGGCTGGGGGCTGGGGGCCGGCTGGGCCGGTGGTGGGGGGGTGCCGGAGAGGAGAGGAGAAGAGAGAGAAAGGGGAAGAGAGAGGGGAAGAGGAGAGAGAAAGGGGAAGAGAGAGAGAGAAAGAGAGAGAGAGAGAGGGGGAGGCGGGGGGGTGGGGAGGCCGGGGGAGGGGGGCCGCCGGGCAGGGTGGGGGGGCCGGGGGATGGGGGCCGGCGGGGCCGGTGGTGGGGGGTGCCGGAGAGGAGAGGAGAAGAGAGAGAAAGGGGAAGAGAGAGGGGAAGAGGAGAGAGAAAGGGGAAGAGAGAGAGGGGGAGGCGGGGGGGTGGGAAGGCCGGGGGAGGGGGGCCGCCGGGCAGGGTGGGGGGGTCGGGGGCCGGGCTGGGGGCTGGGGGCCGGTGGGGCCGGTGGTGGGGGGGTGCCGGAGAGGAGAGGGGAAGAGAGAGAAAGGGGAAGAGAGAAGGGAAGAGAGAGAGAAGAGGAGAGAGAAAGGGGAAGAGAGAGAAAGGGGAAGAGAGAGAAAGGGGTCGCCGGCGGCCGGCCGGAGTGGGACTCCGGAGGTGAGACGCCGGCGTCGGGGGTGAGTCGCCGGCGTCCGTCGCCGGCGGCGAGAAGGTCGCCGGCGACGGAAAATACTTGGGTGAGAAAGATTATATGAAGTAAAGTGTATAATAAATATGATACACCAACAACACCGGCGAGAAGGTCGCCGGCGACGGAAAATACTTGGGTGAGAAAGATTATATGAAGTAAAGTGTATAATAAATATGATACACCAACAACATTTCAACCGTTCGATTAAATCTTAACGGTTAAAAAAGTGACTTTACCGATAGAGTAATTGGGAGAGGCTCTACCACAGCCTCTCCCCATATAAGGTTTCCAATTCAAAATAAATCAGCTGAAGAGTCTTCGCCACCAGAATCGAACATGCAGCAACATATATCTTCATCAACAAAATGTAATTTAAATTTATTAAAGATTCGTGTAACCAGTTTTTCTTATCTCACGATTATTTATTCTTGTTTAAACACTTATCAAAGGAATAATAACTAAGAACATTTTATTTGATTATATTTAAAAAAAGAAGAAGCAAATTTGAAGGAAAATAGAGATCAGACCCATATCTTAATCTTAAATAAAATATAGAAATATACAAAAAAGCTGAAGGCATTTCCTTCTTTTTGACACAT
Organism: Ficus hirta; assembly: GCA_038430175.1. NCBI lineage: Eukaryota > Viridiplantae > Streptophyta > Magnoliopsida > Rosales > Moraceae > Ficus > Ficus hirta. Next base: position 20,200,881 of record CM076597.1, on the reverse strand, counting down.
GTCTTTCCATATTTTTTTTTCTTTTTTCTTTTTAATTCTCTTTAATTCTTTCCCATTTCCTTTTCTTTCTTTCTTTCTTTTTTTTTTTTTTTCAAATTGCTAAATTTTTATGCTTTACTTTAATCAAAAAATTATCTCTGCATACTTATTATTTTTTAGTTTTTCATGATTATTTCAGATCTTCAAGTACTATTTTTCACAATGTTTGATGCACACACATATCATTCTTTGTACTTTTTAAAATTATTTTTCACTTTCATCCACGTGTTGATCTCTTTTCTGCATGCTTGGTTTCACCGTTTTAAATTTTTATTTTTCATTCTTTTTTGCCCATACTAAAATAAATTTTTTTAAATATATCCTTATTCAAACATTTTTTATGTGATCATTTCAACTATTATTTTCTCGTAGCACCACCTAATTAACTTCTATGTGATTCGCTAACTTCTCTCCAATTTTTTTTTATTTAAAAATTTTCTCCTTAATGTTATTTGAATAACTATTTTCTCATAATACCTCATAATTAATTTTTTTTTTATAATTGATTAACGTGCTTACAACTAGTATTATAGAAAAAATCAAAAACTGAAAATCCAAACTCAAATCACACATCGGAGGACGGAGAACTTAATGACAATAAGAGAAGCCAAGAACGAACAAGTAAAACCCAAAAACTCATCTCTCGACTAAAGTAAATCAAACCAATTTAAAATCAAACCAAGCCATTTAATAGTTGATTTGGTTTAGTTTGGTTTGGTTTAAATTCTATAAAAACCAATTAAAAATTTGTTTGGTTTGTGGTTTTTTTATCTCTGAAAAAAAATCAAATCAAACCAATTCAATTGCTACTGATATATATTTTTAAAAGAAAAATACTAGAGATACCAACTCTAATCCTAACTTTTGAGTATCAATCCATGTAGCATATGAGTCATCATTTTTTATTAGTAATTATTTAAAGTATTGTCATATCAATTGATTATGTACGATTAATGAAAATAGATAAATGCTTATCATACTAAAATGTTGTGGATGTTTTACTTTTATTTTGATTTTGATATTTGCTCTTGAGACATAGATATTCATGATTTAGAAATTGATAAATGCTTATAAAACGTTGATTCTATTCTATTCAAGAGACAGAAAAAAAAAAAAAAAAGTTGATGAATATTAACTCAAACCAAATCAATTGAAATCGGTTTGGTCTGATTTGATTTTGATTCCTTAAATCACTCCGCCTAGAATACCTGATTTGATCTAGTTGCAAACCCGCTAATAGTAAAATCCTAATATGGATATTTATTAATTTTTTTTATTTGAATATCACCTAGCTTCTTTTCCTTTTAATGAGCATGAATACTGTTTAGGTAACCATGGTGATGCTTGTTTAATCAGCATTCCTTGCTCAAAATTGAATGATCGGGATCACATTAGATTAGATTAGATTGAATTGAATTGAATTTCATTATATTAGATATTATTCTGTGTTAGATCATTATTGAGATTTGCGATCATAACTAACATGTTTAAATCGAAATTGCTACTCGATTCCGTATCAAAACAGCACTTTCCATGAAAGCTGGGTTTAGCCGGCATACTTGGAATAATTGATAAAAGCAACAATGTTTAAAGATTTTATTCATTCTCAATTAATGTGCACTCAAATAAATAAATTAAAAAAAAAAAAAAGAATGTCATACATCTTGAAGCAAAAGAAAACTAAAATCAAACACTAGTAAAGAAACTAAAAACTAATTAAGAGGACCCACAAAAATTTTCGACATCCACCGTAAACTGCGAAATCGAACAAGAAGTCTAGCGAAGACAAAAACACTGCAGCCTCCTTAGTCAAAAAGACTGAATCCCCAATCCTGCAAAATAGTAAAACAGAAACGAAAAACATGTCATGAGGAAGATCAAATCCGAAAGAATATGCCGTATTTTTCATGTTCTTTTGCACTCTGAATCCTTGCAGATTAACAATTTACAAAAACTTGTTAAATCAAAACTTTCGGTGTAGGATTATACAAGCTAGAGCAATAATTAAGTTCCTTTTATGCAAACAAGCAAATCTACAAAACAAGCCAAACTATCTCATCATTCAATTGATGTTAACTCAAAAAGTCTATAATGGTAGAAAATACTTACATCTTCGGATTCCTCTTTCTCTTCGACTTTCTTCTCCTCTTGCTTTGCCTCGGCTGCAGGAGCAGCAGCGCCACCGGCGGCAGCGGCCGCAGGAACTGCAACACCACCACCTGCAGAAGGCACCGAGGCCAGCTTTTGTCTACCGGCAGCAATAATTTCAGTTAAATCTCTACCAGCAATTCCCGAAAGAAGAAGCTCAATCCTAGCTTCATCGGCTTCGGCCCCAACTACAAATTACACAAAAACAGATACCTAAATCAATAACTACTGCAACAAATATTCTAAAAATAGCTATAATAATTCATCAATTCTTCCAAACATAAGAATCTAGGACTAACAAAACTGCAAAGTAAAGAAAATTCTTGTTGCAATATTGAAAGTGCATTACGGATTTTACAAAACAGAAAAACAACAAGTTTATGGACATAGAACCCCAACCCCAAAGGAAAAAAAAAAAAAAAAAGAAAAGAAAAGAAAAAAAACCAAGCAGACGCAATTACTATATCTCCTCAAGTCGATTATGGGTCAGAGAATTTTCGCATAAAAATCAAATCTTTTCGTTCTTTTTCTAAAAAAATACGTAAAAAACGGATCTTTTTCATTCAGTTTTAACATTAAACAATAATATAAATAAATAAATAAATAGACAAGGAATCGGAAAAAAAAGAAAAAGTACCAGAAGCGAGAATTTTCTTGAGATCGTCAGCGGAAGGATTAGAGTTCCCTCCCAAAACAGCCAACAAATACGCAGCAATGGTCTTCATTCTGTGCAAATTCAATCGTAAATACACATAAATTAATTAGATTAACCCTAACAAGAAAAAAAAGAGTACTAAATTAAAGTAAAATAAAACAGAAAATCGAGACGTACTTTGAGTGAATTAAGAAGACTGGAAAGGCGATTGATTTCTGAAGAAGTACTCGAACGCTTGAATGCGAGAAGACGTAGTAAAAAGTTGAGGGAATGTTGGGTTTATATAGAGATTTTTCGCGAAATTTTTGGCTAGGGTTTTACAATACTAATCGGACTTGGATCCAAATCCTACTAATCCTTGTTTATTTATTTATTTGTTGAAAAACTAGTCCTCATCCTAATTGATTTCGGTTTAATTTAAAAAAAAAATTAATTTCGGTTTAGTGATTAATTAGGAGAGATTGGATTTCTTTTTTTTTTTTTTTGAAATAAAGAGAGATGCTATTTTTACCTGCAATATTGATAAATACCCTCACAAAATCATTAAAGATTCTTTTTAACATCTATCCTATAATTAAATTATCTTAAAATCAATTAAAAATGCTCATACCCCTCATACCTATAAATAGAAATATTCTTTTATATATATATATATATATAATAATAATAAAAACATACACCACATTATTTAAAAATGGAAATAACATTTTTTAAAGAAAAAATAATGCCTAAAAATTAAGTTAACGTTAATATCATTTTATCAACTCTAAATTGTTCTTCGTCAATATTTTTTTTTATTAAGAAATCTTTGTGACTACATGAAAAATTTCAATAGAGGATTCAAGTGAAACAAAAATAAAAGAAAGTATATCTCTTGAAGAGCCAACAACTATTAAAGTATGTATTTTTAGTTTTTGATTCATTAGTATTATGTATTCTTTTTCTTTAATTTTATTATTTACAAATGATTTTTTGTGTTTATTTATACAATTTTTAAAAAAAATCCTTATTAAGGAGGGTTTTTATTTCGAAACAGCTTTGTTTGTTTAAATTCAAAATCTAAACTAAATAAAAAACTAGATAATTCCTAGAATACATTCAAATAATATAATCTAAATAATTATAAATAAGTAAATAAATGTAACTATCTATTTTCTCCTATAGCTAGGATCTCCGTTTTCCCGCTTCCACCCCCTCTTTATACTCCCTACCCCCGCCGAGATCACCGTTGCATCTTCCATGAAAGACAAGATCTCTTCTGTGCATCTCCTACATGTCGCACATCTCCGACACGACGAGGGAGTTCTCTTCACCACCCGCCTCTGGCCCTGGGGAAGATCATATATCTCTCTTCACATCTATGACATTCATAGCTCACGAGATGCGGGAGAGATATGATATTCAGAGTTGTTTTTTTTTTTTTGGATTTTTTTTTCATATATTTCGGTAAGAAATGTATTGTTGAAATTTTTAGTATCGGAAACTACCTATAAATTATATCATGGCGAGATATTGCGATCATGCTGGCAGCCTTAATTAGTTGGTTACTACAAATTGAGTATCACAGTATGATACCAATAGTCACCGGCTGGTTGCGGCCAACCGTCAGAATTTTTAGTATTCGCCTTGGGCTATTGTTTGATATCTTAGTATCATAAATTATTAGGTGTATTTTTGGCATTCTAAAATTTTTTTTTTCGACATTAGCATTCTAATTTTTTATTTTTTTTTCGACAGTAGCATACTAAATTTGTTGGTGAAACATTTTCTACAATTTACTTTTTCCTGGTGGAACAAATCAATTCAAGACATAATTTTGAAACTTTTTGCTACAAATTGCCCAAATTAGATTGACATCCTCATGAAAGACACCCATTTTTAATTCTATTCTTTATTTTTGTAGCTATAATCATTATATATACCAACAAACATTTTCTACAGTTTACTTTTTCCTTGTGGAACAAATCAATTGAAGACATAATTTTGTGACTTTTTGCTACAAATTACCCAAATTAGATTGACATCCTCATGAAAGACACCCATTTTTAATTCTATTGTTCATTTTCCATAGCTACAATCTTCTATATACAAATATATACATATATATATATATATATATTGAGATTTCATTAGCGAACCTTCAATGAACTAGAATTTTCCTCTTCACCATCTCATCTCTTTGTGTGATTGTTTTGTTCATAACCAAGTCCCCGCTCAGTAGATCTAACTAAGTATATTGTAATTATGTCGACTGTGGTCATCGATGAGATGGTAGAATCTTGTCATTGGACCTTCAACAACTATCAATTCAAGTTCATAAAGACTACTGCATAGTCTTTTGCCAAAGCAGACTTGCATGCACTAAGTGACGAAGTCAAGACTTTTGATCAAATGAGCTAATAACTACGTACATAGGTAAATTTTATAGATAAATTTTATAGGTATTAATTAGATTTTCAATTTTTAAATTTTAGTTTGAAAAGGAAGATGAAGAAAGTTGGAAGGGTCTTAGAGAGAAAAATGGAATCTTAGGTTATCTAATTGAGTGGAAAATGAGAAGTAAAGAAGTTATAAGTCCATGAGCCCTACCATATTTTAATCCTTCAAACTTTAAAAGGAAAATGGAAAAGTTTGACAGTACAAAAAATAATGGTATGTAAAATAGGGGCCCTTTTGGGGGGATTTTTTGAGACAGTGTTCTGAAGATTGAGTTGGAAATGTGTGAATGGGGAAAAACTTTGGTAAAATTTCCATGATATAGAAAAAGTGAAAGAATTTAAAATGTGTTCAGAAAAAAATGGGAAAAATGGATATGGTCTTGTCGTCTTGTCAATATGAGTATTTTGACATAAAAATCAACTCATTTCGATTTGAAATAAGAAAGTTATGGACTTTTAAAATTTGAGTTTTTTGAAAATAAAAGCGAATGAAAGTTTGATTTAAAGTTGAGATTTTGAAATTCATATAGTAAAATACCATTTAGAGTTGGTGCCCTAAACAAGCCCTAAGAAATTTGACCTTAATCTCGTTATCTTCTAATTTATATACGGGTATAATTATAAAATGATTATCCATTTTATTTACTCTTTTCTTTCTTTCTATCAAACAATATGAAAGAATACTTCTCTACTTTCGTTTTTAGTTCCCACATTTGGGTATGTAATGTTTGGTTGTAGAGCCTAATTAATGCCCTATAAACAAACGCATGACATAGAGAAAGCATGTGGATCGACCTTTGCGGCAAGGTCGTCATCGGGGGGTTGGAAGGGGGTGGGAAAGGTTTACAGTATCTGAGAGTTGTTTCATAGAGGGTATTTTGAAGATTTTATTTGTAATTTCGGTCGCATTACTTTTTTTTTAATAATAAAAAGGGGTGCCATCATTAGGGTTTATCATGAGAGAGGTTAGAGAAAACCTTAGATAGTGCGACGGTGTGATTTCTCTTGTAAAACTTCTTGATCATCTTAGTGAATTACTGCAATAACTAAAGCAGGATTTAGTCTCATATTAAAATGAACCTGTATAAAAATTTACATGTTCTTTGATTGTTTATTTTTTTCTTCGAATTTCATTGCTCAGAAATATAGAATCAGGACGCACATTCTTAAATTTTTATCTTCCTTCCTTTTGATTTTCCATCCCTCTTACCAAACATAACATATATAGCTTTCATTATTTCACTAATTTGTAGTTTTGACTGGATATTTTGGCCGGCACGTCATGATCCGAGAAGTAAAACGATTAATTTGATTTTCTTCTTGTGTTCCTTCTCTGTTACATTTTCTTCCTCAACTGGTGTATAATAAAGATATATAGACACACACAGATAAAATATGGCTAGCATGAATTAAGACAAAAATGCGAATACCTGCCTGCCCATATGTTTGATTACGTGAATTGAAACCAAATCAAATTGAACCAAATCAATTCAGTATTTTCTTTTTCATTAGTTTCTTAAGATCAGTTTGATTTTTTTATTTTTTGTAGTTAATTAGAGGTTTTCGACATTCTAAATCACAAAAAACCACCAACTTTTTTTTTAATTAAAATTTTCTAATAAATACTTTATCATGTTTGTAATATGTCTCTCTCTATTTTCGTGCATGTTATCTTTAATTTATAGCTTAATGTTATTTCTATGCTTTTATGATTGAATTAAAATTAAAGTAGTTAAAAATTCTTTTAAAAAATTAATAGTTAATCTTACAAGATCAGCTTAAATTTTGCTATAAAGATCCATTAATATTATCAAATGTCTAAAGTGACTAAACCAACCTGTCAAAAGCAATCATATAATAATTTGGTTTAGTTTGGTTTCTCTTAAAAATTTCAGACCGTCCAATCCTATCAGAAATGAATTGACAACACTTATTTAATTGTGGTTTTTTTGTTTCAAACTGACCATAAACATCCCTACTGTGAATCAAGCACTTAGGACAACCTTTAGCGCAAAATCGTTACTTGATCTAGGTACAAAAATGGATGTCATCTCTATGAAGATTAACAGTTAGCGATGACGATGGCGTCATTGAAACGTTTTTGTTGCCTTAAAAAACAAGAGGCGCCACCAACAGTGCAGGAGAAAGATTTACCGATAACAATTGTGGCTGTCGAAAATTGTAACTTAGTAGAATTCATTTATGAATCCACTTGATTTCTTCTTTTGAAAGCCTTTGTAATCGATCGGTCTGGTAAGAAATGTATATGTTTGCATATATATATATATATATATATATATATAATTTGTGGTCGCCGGAAGCCGTTAATAGTAACAGCATGAGAATGTCGTGGTTGTTTACTGATTGGTGGCCATGGTGACAGCTGGTCGGGCATGAGTTTGTAATTACAAGGCTTTTAATGAGTTGAGAAATAAAATTCACGTGGTATATATTATATAGTAAGTGCTTACCTATAAGCTAGGTAGGACCACAAAAACATATTGAAAAACCTAATTCCATCTTTACAAATTAAAAAAAAAAAAAAAGGGTTTATAAATGCTATCAAAGCCCTTCATCATGAAATCTTTCTCTCACTGTAATCTCTAATATGATAATAATATTCTTCACCTTGGATTCCTCGCATGCATTATTTTTGTATTGTTTTTTGTTTTCCTCTATTCAAATGAAAAAGATGTGTTCTTCAAACAAATAATTCTATATTTCTAATAGAGAAAAATTAAAATAATAAGTAAAAAAAATACATAAAAAGACCCAAGAAAAAGGTACAAAAAAAAAAAAAACCAAAAAGATAAAAAGACTAAAATGACATAAATTAACAACATGAAAAAGCATTAAAATGAAAAAAAAAATCCGGGAGAAAATGGATGACCAAAAAACAAATACAGAAGTAAAAAGAAGGATTAAAATGAAAAAAAATTGGTCAAAAAAGAAAATAAAAAAAGAACTAAAATGAAAAAAAAATGATCCAAAAAGAAAATAAAAAAGGACTAAAAAAAAGAGTCGGAAAAAAACCAGAAGACCAAAAGCAAAACAGACATACAGACGCAACAGTAACACTGAAAAAAAAAAAAAAAAAAAAAAAAAAAACCAATGGAACAAAAAGCAAAAATAAAAATTTTTGTTTTGGACGACGTCCGGACACAACAGTAGCTCTTATACTGTGCTTTCTTAATATTGTATAGATATCCGCTGGATATTGGACAGCGACGTATCACCAAAGCCAATCATAACTCTTTTCTTTCTTTTCTTTTTTTGGATATATTTATATTTGGATTCGTTTGATAAATGAATTGAGTTTGAGATAAGATAAATTTTTAAATTTGAGTTGAATTAATTTTTTAAAAAATAATTATAAATTTTATTAATTTTTTAAAAAATGACAAAAATTAAAATAAAAAATTAAAATTGAATTTAAATTAAATTGATTTATCTAGACGAAACATCAATAATTACGGATATAAATACAATATTAGTGTCGTCGTATTTCTTTTATTTTATTTTGTTAAAAAACAAAAGGAATACGTGCATGTGAGGTGGCATAATTAGTTTTTAAAATCTGTACCAGCTAGTTAGATAATAATTCTTTATATTCCTCAACTGCGATGAGAGAGAAGGATAAGGATAAGATCTTAGAGGAGAGAGGTCTCTCTCTCTCTCTCAAAGATATATTATCACAATACTCTTATATATATAGATATATATTTAATTATTTAAAAAAATGTCAAAAAAAATTAATTTAAATTTAAATTCAAATGATATCGAAATATTTTGGAATCTCCGTTTGCAACGTACCCTCAAAGTGAATTGGGTTGGTGAGCTACTACTCATATGCCATATATCCAAAAGAAACAAGTAGAATTCACGTTTTTGGTTTGTTGGGGTAGCGAGAAAGTGATTGTGATCATCTTTTTAATTTTGATGTCTCGATTAATATTTAATCAATTATATTATGACATATTATTAAATGAAGTTAGTTAAAAATAATAATAATCACAAAGCATTTCAAACTTTTTAATTGAGGTTCACAATTTGTTGTTGTGGATCTAAAAAAATAGAGATGTGCTTTAATTTGAGCCAAGCAGTTAAAATGTTAAAGTTTCTCATATTTGCAGGGAAGGTAATGTATATTTTTGCAAATAAACTTGCTTCTTGTGGTGTCACGCTTGATCACATATCGTGGTGGTCGGATTCTCTAGATTTTCTTTCCACTTTTGTTTCGAGGAATAGGTGTTAGGATTGTATCTGGTCTTAATTTGTTCGGAATGTTTATGATATTTTCTTTTGGAACAAGCATGTATGCTCTTTTTCTTTCTTGATTTTTCCTATTAGGTTTGTTTTTAATGAGTTCTATTTTTTATTATGATTTTCAAAGATATGGTTTCGATCGGTTATTCCTTAGCTTCTTGCATATATATATATATATATTTTTTTTTTTTTTTCTTGTTTCTAAACTCATAAGTTGGTCGAATAAATGTCTAGGTTGTTTTCCTTTTTGGGTGGTGATTTGTTCTATATTTTTTAGACATTATGAAATATATTTATTTTTCTTTTTCATTTTAATAATATGAGTGTGGAGTTTAGTATATGATGGAGTTATAGTAGGTGCCAATTTAATTAGGATGTGCTAATTTCTTCATATACTACTTCTTCCCTCCGTTTATATATACACATATATATATATATATAATTTAAATAACGTGATGTATTAATATTGTTGGTAAGACATTATATTTGAGACATAAAAAATTAAAAATTAAATAGGAAATCTAAGTCTTGGTTATACATGCATGCACACACTTCTTCACCAAATTATAATGCACGAGTTATTTAAGGATTGTTCATCTCTCTCTCTATATATTTCTCTCTCTTAACCATCATTGAGAGGATTTTAATTACGGTTTCCACTCATTTTTGGAAATTAAAAAAAAAAGGGTCCCACAATAATTTTAATCTCTCTTATTTCCCTTTCTCTTTCATTTCCTTTATATTTTCCTTCTTACCACAACTCCGTCTTTTTTTCTATTTTTCCCTCATCCTACTTCATTCCCAACCACACATAGCATTAAGGTTAGGCAAAGAAATTACAGTTACGAACCGTCAGTTTTAACTTGTATTACTATTTCAAATGTTTATGAAGTCGAGTAGTACTATTTAATTAATATTGTCAATTATGCATGGATTTAACATCATCTATTGCATTTAATCCATTCGATCGGGACATCTGATAAAATTAAAACGATATGACCCGCACAAATCAAGGATATATAGAGATCTGTATTGATTTTATATGAATTAATAATATAAATTCAACACAACTTATACTTCTAAAAAATAATTTTAATATTTTGAAAAATACAACACAACCTAACACCTTCATTATTTGGCTTGTTTATTTTCCTAATCTTTCAAATGTCATGTTGCACCGGGTAGGAAAAATTTAGTTTGATCAAGTAATGCATAAATATTAACAAAACACCACGTGAATCATTCTATAATTTATTTTTAGGTTTCCACTTGATTCTTACATATGAAAATGGGCTTTAATAATTTTGCCTTCCTGTATGCGAGCATAAATTAATGAAGTTGATCTGTCAAACCCTTTAGGCAATTAAAAAAACACGCCCCTTTTCATTTCTCCCAATATTGTATAATTTAATAATAATCTAATTTTCTTCATTACCCAAAAAAAAAAAAAAAATCGTAATCTTTCCCATCTCATTTCCATACGGACACAGCCCTTAATTCTGCACATGCTAGGCACAGTCAAATAAATACTACAAAAATAAAAATAAAAATAAAACTACTATATATATATATATATCCTTCACTTCAAACATGGGATATATTATATACGTATACAGATCGCTCTCTAGCTAGTAGTCCTGAAGAAGTGATTCAATCAGCTACATACGTGAAAAAATGTCCTGCCTCGAATATTCTCCTATGGTGGTTGATCGGATTCGTGAGGTGATCGGCGGCCGAGATGTTGTCGGTGATGCTACCGGGGAGTCGACCGAGAGGATTGATGCCGTGGTGAAGGTGCAGAAGGTGTTCAGGGGACACCGTGAACGCCTCATGTTAGCGGACTCCGCCATCGTGAGTGAAGAGCTTTGGTAAGTTTGTTTAAATCTTTATGGTACACTCTTTTGAAAAATTATATTCATGGGGCTTTAAGCGTACCTTTATAATGTGTGTCAATAAATTTTTAATGTGTATATGATCACAATATAGAAATAATAATTTTTGACACAATTATAATCTTCTTAATTTATAAGAGTACATTTAAAATTTTTCAAAAGTTTGCCCAACTTCCTGATTTCAATATGGTTTCATCTATGTGTGTAGTTCTTGTTATTACAATTATTTTTTGTTTCTAAGCTTTAAACAGGAGGATTTGAACTTTACAACTTGCAGTATAATTAACTGCAAAATTTATTGATAGATTTTGTCTGCAACCACATGTAGTGCTTCTTTCGATTGGTGGTGACAAACAAAATAGAACGAACAACTAACATGTTTTACGCGCATGAGAATTGAGAAAATTGATTGAAAAATTAAAAGTGTGTTTCTTTTTTCCTCTCTCTTTAATTTATTTTTAAAAATAACACACAGGTTGAAAGCTTTGGACTTCGCTGCAATGAATCACAACACGATTTCGTTCTTCAAATTCTCCAAACCTGAAACTGCTGTTTCACGGTGGAATCGCGTTAGCTCGAATGCTTCTAAGGTATTATATATCATATGGTTCGCTCTCTTTGAAGCGAGTATACTTACATATGTATATATATAAAAAAATATTTTTAAGCATCACTGATATTTAACGTCATAATTAATATTTAACGTCATATGTATTGTTAAACATCATTAATATCTTTTGACATTGTTCATATTTATATGTTTGAACTTGTGTTTAACCAGGTGGGAAAGGGCTTGTTCGAAGACGACAAAGCACAAAAGTTGATTTTTCAGCATTGGATCGAAGCTGTAAGTAGTGACTTTCTGAGTTCTCTCTCTCTCTCTCGATCTACTATAATTTATTTTAATGAAATTAACATTTGAATTGGCCTCATTTTATATTTTATTTCTCTCTCTCTCCCGATCTACTATAATTTATTTTAATGAAATTAACATTTTAATTGGCCTCATTTTATATTTTATTTATTTTACTTTTAGAGAATTCTATGATAAGTTAAGGAAATATATCCTATTATTAAGATTTTATATTAAACCGTCAGATCAATATAAGATTTAATCAATTTCACATATTTTTCATTGTGATGTGCGCAAATAAACATATATACGCTAAAACATAACTAATTACAAATACTAATTTAATTACTTATCAATCTTTAGATTGATCCAAGGCATCGGTATGGTAAGAACTTGCATGTGTACTACGAAGAATGGTCCAAAGGCGATGCTGGTCAGCCATTTTTCTATTGGTAAGCAAATGAGCATTGTTGTTCGGCTCTACTTAAGCTACGCACCACAAGACACATGATGTGGGTCCCAAGCGAAGTCCGTTTGTGACGCCCACACTCCTGTTTCTATATCGTAGAACAATATATTTTTTTAAGCAATATTATCCTTTCCCAATACGTATGTGAACTTTGTGAAATTTGCCACTGGTCGACACAAAAGAAAGAGAGGGTTGCAGTTCTTGATCGATTAATAAACCGTAACATTTTTGTTAATGTTTTTCCTTTGCAGGTTGGATATGGGAGATGGAAAAGAGCTTGCTCTGGAAAAGTGTCCTAGATCAAAACTTAGAGAACAATGTGTCAAGTATCTTGGACCTGTAAGTGCTTATACGAATCAGATTATTAATTACAAGTGATTTTAATTGGGAGAACTGGTATTTTTATTATCGGTAGTAACTTTTATTTTAACTGTCAGATTAACATTTCAATGGTTTGAATTACGAACAGAAACAAAATTGTTTCTCATACTACAATTGTTTTCAATGTGGACACTGATATATTAAACCGTTGAAAAGGTAATCTAATGACTAAAGCTACAATTCACACCGGTAGTGCAAAATGACATTTCCTGTTATAGAAACTGATCCCTTGAAACTAAACGTGAAAAGTGGGTTTATGCGTGATTAATATAACTTTTTCATACTAGATAATATGGCATCCTACTATATATAACATGAAATGTGATTTTTTTTTTCTTTTTTTTTTGGTGAAATTAGCAAGAGAGGGAACAATATGAATACATTGTTGTCGAGGGGAAAATTATTCACAAACAAACCGGAGAGGTCCTTGAGACACAAGCAAAAATGTGGATATTTGTTATGAGCACCTCTAAGCAACTATATGTTGGTCAGGTGAGATTATTTCACCAAACACAAGACCTTCTAATTTCTAATTTGGAGAAACTAATATTTTTCTCTGATATACGTAATAATGTCGATATATAAAATTTCAGAAAAATAGAGGAAAATTCCATCATTCTAGCTTCTTGGCTGGAGGGGCCACAATTGCTGCAGGGACCCTAGGGGCCCAGCATGGAACTTTGAAGGTATATTTCACACTCAATTGTATGCAATATATAAAAAGGATATGTGCGTTGTGCAGTGAACAAACGTCTGGCTACGCAGAGAGAGATGATACAATCTAAGAAATTGTATTCCAGCTCACCTTCTCTCTCATCAGCAATATTCATTTTTGCATCTAACGATTTCCAAACGAGTTGCCGTTCGTGTCCGACAAAAAGGGACTGTCAGACACGCAAGTAATATTTTGGAAACTTAGGCTTCATAAAGATGCAACAAAATTTAAAACAGGAGGTCCCCACCCCAAATTCGTCCCGCTTAGTATTTTATTTATCTTTTAAAACTTCGGGATCTAATTATTTAATTGAACTGTTCTATTTATTTATTTATTTTTCAAATGGTAGCACTTAGATCTTAGTCATCGATTGTTTAATTTTGTAATTATAGTTTTTCCTTTATTGGGACTTTTGATAATATATATACATGAAAGATGATTTAAAACTTGCAAATAATAAAATATATATTTTAAGAAACATAAAAATGTGTTATTTGTCAAACCCGAATTCGTGACCTAACGAGTTTTCGGGTGGGGCATCCCGAACTAAGTCCCTATATCATTCGTAATTATGATCTTTTAGGTTGTGTTTGGTTAATTGGATAGAATCAAATTATATAATAATTAATTAATTTAAAAATAAATGTGGGTTTAGTTTTAAAACATCAAACCATTCATATATTATAAGATTTCTCTTGTTTAATTTAGACCTGAAATATTTACTCTCTAGAAGTGTGACCAAATGCAATGAACTGAGTCTGGGACATGTTATTAGTAATATCCTATACTTCTTCGTAATTTGGCTACTGAGATTATTTGGTAACTTAAGAGTAGAGATTGACTTTAATTATATTTAGACCAAAACACTGATTTGACTTTGAGATTTTTGCAGTCCATCTCTCCATTTACTGGGCATTATCAGACAACAAGTGACCGTCTTAACACCTTTCTCTCATTTTTCAAGGAAAATGGTGTGAACCTCAATGAAGTCCAGGTATATCCCTAATATAGTTGTTCAAATATTCATCTGTTTTTAACTTTATATAAATCAAATAGTTGTAATAAATCGGATAATTAAATTAAAAACGCTTGTAACAATTAATGAGGTATATGTTTATGTCTATAATTAAAACGATAACCAGATTACAAAAAAAAGTAATCACAGAAAACTCGTCTACATATATTTCACCTGCTCTTACCTGACACTATTTTTGACATTTTTTTTTTGTCTAGATACTACAGCCAGATCCAAATTACAGGTCATGAAGGTTGTTGAATGTATATCACATCATCGCTTAATTCCACGAGCTAGTAAATTAATTAATAAGACTCAATTACTTATATTAAGGTCAACTTGTTGGATTTTCCACATATATAGAGAATGCTTGGAATTTGATGTGGAATGTGTGTGTGTGTGTGTCTATATATATAGACCAATATATATGGCCGAATAATATGGATTGTACCTTTATATATGTCATCTCACGAACTATAATTTAAGGATGGTTTATTTAGTACATTATTATCTTGTATAATCTACTCATGCAGGTTTCATAATACTAATCCAAACACAAAAAATTGCATGATACCCCAAATTAATTAACATTAAAAACGCACAGGTGAATATCTTGTGTACTTATAGTACGTACAAGTTCCTTAATAAAAATAAATAAATAACCTTGTACTTTGCAGTAGTATCGCAACTATAAGTTTTAGCGATTAGGGGAAACATTTAATTAAGATGGTTTAAGTTGAAAAAAAACTCTTATCACTTAATTAGTTGAAGTAGTTTCATATATAACTTAGCAGTAATTTTTCACCTAACTATTTGATAAAAGATGTGAAGTTCAAATATTTCTATCTTAAGTTAAAAAAAAAAAAAAAAAAGTTGGAAAACTTCACTAAAATGTATTAGTGCCACCAATTAAGCCAATCAACCATGATCTTAATAGTTAAATATTCTCATGATATCCCACAGCTGCAGAATCCACCAACAAATTAGAATCCAAGAAAGAATGATAAAGAAAAGAAAGAAATAAAAAAATAATAATAAAAAACACCCACATACACACGAAAACACACAAATTTTATGTTGTTTGGGAAAATGGCCTACATCTGGGCAAGACCAGCTCTTTTTCTCTTCATCAGTCCGTCCCTTTTTTTTTTTTTTCTACAGTGTGCAAGGCAAATTACAGCTCATAACTCTTGTTTATAGACTTAAATCAATATTATTGATCATTCATGTGGTTGCAGGCATAGCCTAACAGTTATAAACGAATCAAAAAGCATTGAAATTAAAACAAAAATGCATTGCACATATATCACAATAATATCTAAAATTCTAATCTCTACTCTTTAAATAATTATACAAGCTCTATGATATGAACGGTGATGATGATGTTTTTATTTAAATTTTATAATCATCATCGATTTAAGATACTTCGTAATACTATTAAAATTCGTGGATAATATTTAAAACTAAAAATTTAGTCAACAATTTACAAATTTGCAAAATGTTAAGGAACTAAAAGCAGCAAATGCTCGTAAATTTAGTAACTTGTAGAGTTGTGAACAAAACAGCCAATTAACTCCTTCCATTGCTACTACATATTGAACTCATCATTTATCGCTGAATAAACTTATAATTAAAGTACTTCACTCTATCCGACCTTATGACATTTTTTTTTTTTTTTTGCTAGAATAATCCGATCGAAAACAAGTCCTTAAAGTTGTCACAGTAGCATATATTTTACAATATTACTGCTAGTTTTCTTTTTCTATTTTTCTTTACCTTTTTTTTCCCCTTGAATCAAACGTCATAATTAAAGTTGGCTGTCATTTGTCCTTTTGTTGTTGTGTTTCTCATGTTGTTCAGCTCTCTAAAGAATATTGGATTTATTACCATTTATTTTCTATTAACCAAGTAAAATATTATTTACTACATAACTGAAACAGAATGAGTTATCAATGCTCTTTTACTTAATATTATTTAGGAATTAAATCTCATTATCCATTATAAAGTTACAATTATGCTTTTCTATTGACCTGTCAAATGGAGCTAAACCTTAATAATTTTGGACTCTCTCAATTTTAGGTTAAAAAGCATGAGTCAAATTTTTTGTTGCACATGTGATACCAATAGATTATCATAATGACGTTAGATCGAGAACATTAAAACACTATCTCTTTTTTATTAGCAAAAAAAAAAGTATTATTATTCATAAAATAATTTGTAGAATTACTAAATCCATTCACAAGATTTCTTTTTCTTGTTTGGTAATAGACTCTATTCATATAGATGTAGATACAGAAAATGACAAATTTTCTAGATGTAGATATTTGGTCACGTTTTTCATTTCGTTCCTAGAAAAGCTTAGGCGTTTGTCGCGTAGCAACTTGCAAGGACCCACAAGTTTATAAACTTTATTCTTCATCAAAAAAAAAAAAGTTAATAAACTAATTTATTAAGGTATGATCTATCAGAACAAAATTTATTATTTCTGTTTATTTAGTAGATAAGATAGTTCCGCTAATTACCTGAAAATCTTATTTCATGTCAATTATAATCCTAGTCAATTAACATAAGTGGTTTCTTCTCATCTTCCACGCCAGTCTTGGCTCAGTTTTATTTTTTTTTAGACAAAATGAGAATTTTAGTTAGAGAACGTGAAAAATACAATTAGTGATAAGATTGATTGTCAAATTACAAGTTGAGCAAAAATGATACACAAAGCTCTTCTTGGACTATAATGTGTAAGTTATGTGTAAAAAAAGTTCAAATTTTTTCAAATTTTAGCAAAAATGATTGAATTGCTAAAAATTATAAATTCAGGAAGTTAATTGCTAAGAAAAAAAGTTTAGGAGACTAAATTTTCAAATTCAAAAAGTTTAGTGGACATTCATGCAAATAAGTCTATTATTATTATTATTATTATTCACGATATAACCGTAAGAAAATGATCTCTATGAATGCTCTTTTATCTGGGATCGAATCTCATTATTCATTGTGAAGTTACAATTATACCTCTTTATTAACTTGTCAAATAGAGTTGAGTCTTAATAATTTTGGACTCTCTCAATATTAGCTGAAAAGCATGAGTCAAATCATTTTTTCGTTTCACATATGATATCAGTAGATTCCCATAATGACGTTGGATCGAATTGTGAAATCACTATTTTTTTTTTTTAGTTAGCAAAAATAAAAAAAGGTATTATTATTCGTAAGACAATTTGTAGAATTATTGACTCTATTCATATGGGTTTTTTTTTGCTCTGTTTTTGTTTTTGTCTTTGTTTTCTTTTTTGTTTTTTTGTTTTGTTTTTTTGTTTTTTGTAGACTTTATTCATTCAGATAGATGTAGATATATAGAAAATGACAAATTTTCTAGATGAAGATGTTTGGTCACGTTTTTCATTTTGTTGCTAGAATAGGTTAGGCGTTTGTCGCGTGGCAACTTACAACGACCAAAACGTAAATAAACTTTATTAAGATATCTATTAGATCAAATTTTTACTAATTCTTTTTGTTTTGTAGATAAGATAGTTCCGCGTATTACATGAAAACCTCATGCCAATAATACTAGTTAGCATAAGTCAATTATCTTCTCATTTTCACGCCAATCTTTGGTTGAGTTTTACTCTCTTGGCGGTAATATATAGACAAAATGAGAATTTTATTTATAGAATATGAAAAATACAATTTGCGATAAGATTGATTGTGAAATTCTATTAATTTTATACATTTTTTAATTTAAATTTGATTTTATCAAATCTAACACTAAAACACATATACTAATACTACTAATTAATGCATCTCTTTTTGGGAGTTTGTATACTGTTTTAATTATTGAATTAATTTTTCAACCTTTTTTTTTTTTTTTTTTATGAATGTGTAATGTCGATTAAATGTACACCGGACACAACCAAGTACAAAATTAAATAGGAGAAATTGAAACCACAAACGGAGTCCAAATGACAACCCCACCAAAAACCATAGGCCTTTTTTTTATGGATTTTCATGAAATTTTTTGAATTTGATAATTTACTTTCTAAACTTTTTTTCCCTTCTAACAATCAATTCCCCTGAATTTGTAATTTGGGCATCATCACTCGTTTTTACTCAAATACATTAAAATTTGAACTTTTTTTTGTATATGACTTGCACATTATATTCCCAGAAAGGAATTGATGATCGTTTTTATTTAATTTCAATTCAAATTTCTTCCAAAACATGAATTAACTTAAACTTGAACCTAAAATTTAGAAGGAATTTACATTGAAATTAAGTAAAAATGATCATCAATTCCTTTCTAGTGATATAATGTGTAAGTTACGTGCAAAAAAAATCGTATAAATTGAACAAATTTGAACAAAAAAGACTGACAGTATCAAAAATTAATAACTCAGAGGGTTGATTGCCAATAAAAAAAATTAGCAATTAAATTGTTAAATTTATTAAATTTGATAAATTCAGGAGCATACGAATTGACAAAAATAATAATAATAATAATAAAAATCATACACGAAAAAGAACAAAAAAACAAAAAAACAATAAAGAATATCTAAAGGCTTATCCTCCGGAGGGCCTCAAGCCACACAATTTTTGACCAATAAAACCACGAGGAGTAGAACAACTATATATAATATAAGGTCCATATAAAAAATTCTAAAGTAAAAGCTTTAACAGCACACGAAATAATTGTGCATGATCGAGAACAGTATTTACACACACACACACACACACACATATATATATATATATGTTGTTCTGAATTTCCTAAGTGGAGAACTGATTCAACAAGCACTAGTACTATAATTAGCCTATATATCAAATTTGGAAATTACTAAAAAGCGCGAGAAATCATGTCCTGCTCAGAACCTTTGATGATGGTTGGTAGTAAAGGCGACGGCTTTGAAATGCATGGTGCTTTCAACGAGAAGTTTCGGGGGATTGATGGCGGAGATGTCGTCGGTGATGTCGACGTGACGGAGGAGTTGGCGGCAGAGAAGAATGCTGCCGTGAAGGTGCAGAAGGTGTTCAGGGGACACCGCAAACGGCGCATGCTCGCGGACTCTGCCGTCGTAGGTGAAGAGCTCTGGTGAGTTAATTTGTCAAATTATATATTCTCTCACTACAACTAATATAAATAGAATTGTTCTTTCTCAATTTGGCTTCATTGGCATGCACAAAGTCTTATTTTTGTATAGGAATTTGATGAAATTCTTATATATATATATATATATATTTTTTTTTTTTGTTGGAGGTCACAAGCTTTGGACTTTGCTGCACTGAATCGCACTACGATTTCATACTTTAATTCCTCCAAACCCGAATCTCCGACTTTGCGGTGGAATCGCGTTTGCTCGAATGCTTGTAAGGTATGATTCACTTAATTTTGATTTTAATTTGTTTGATTACAAATTAAGAAGAAAGATAGTGGTAGAATTAATTTGATTTTTGAAGAAGTAAATATGTTTAGTTAAAAAATTGTTCTTCTTTATGACCTGCAGGTGGGGAAGGGTTTGTCCTTGGACGAGAATGCACAAAAGTTGGTTTTCCAGCAGTGGATTGAAGCTGTAAAGTCTTAGATTTGTTTGGTGCTTTAATTGAAATCCAAAATTTTCAACTTAATTTTTATCTTTTTTCTAAAAAATCAACAAAAATGATAATTAATTTTTATAAAATCAATCAATTATAATTTAAAAATTCCATCCAACTGACGAACTAAGACGAATCTTTTATCTTGTTTTAAGTTCTAGAAAGTTGTTGTCTTTTAACCTTTTGTCAAGGTTTCCCTTGACTTTTTGAATGGTCCTAAATTTTAGTTACTCCCAAAAATTAAAAAAATAAATAAATAATTTGACAGTTGTCAAAATATCGTTGGTTGAACGATTGACCACGTTTAAGAAGTAGAGGAGGGGGTTCGGAAAGGTTTTGGATAAAAAAAAATGAGGGTCAAGAAAAATTAAGTTTTCATTAGATTAAAAAGAAAACATAGTTTAATATTCGTGTTTTCTTGTCTGTGTTGTGGAAATGTAGATTGATCCAAGACATCGGTATGGTTGGAACTTGCAAGCTTATTATGAAGAGTGGTGTAAAACAGATGCTGGTCAGCCTTTTTTTTACTGGTAAGTAAACTTAATTGTCGTAAGGTTTAATTATATATGTCAATTTTCCTCTCTTAGTTTATTTTTTTATCATTTTTTTTAATCAAAGATTCGAAATTGTGTTGCTTTTGCCTTGCAGGTTGGATATAGGAGATGGAAAAGAGCTTGACCTGGAAAAGTGTCCAAGATCGAAGCTTAGAGAACAATGTGTCAAGTATCTTGGACCTGTAATAAGTTCTTCCACGGATCCAAATAATCAGTCTTAAATTGGAACTTAAGTAAAAGTAGGTGTTGCATATATGCAGGGGCGGAGTTAGAAATTTATTCCAGTGCGAGCGTATATCAAAAAAAAAATTTCTAAGATAAAATAAATTTTAGTAGGGGTCATGTGAGAATTTTTAATTTTAGTGGGTGTATCTGAAAATTTTTTATTCTAGTGGGGTAAAACAGTAAAATTGTAAACATAAAATTAATTTTTATAGGGATTAGTTGAGAATTTATTATTTTTAGTGAGGTCAAAGTAAAAAAATATGAGAACTTTTAATTTTTAGTGGGGGCAAATTATAAAAGTTTTAAAATTTTTTGGTAAATTTAAAATAACAAAAAATTCAATGGGGGCGGCCACCCCACTCGCACCCCCTGGCCTCCACCTCTGTATATATGCATACGTACATACATACATATATATGTAAAAGACTCATGTCCGTCACCTCTATAAAAACGACACTTATGTATAATATTTTTATTGGTACATGTATTTTTTTTTTTTCCCGCACAAACACTTCAAAGTTAAATTTTTCAGATAGATACAATCATAAGATAAGAGAGTTATTCATATATATATATACACACATAATTATTTGTAAATATTTATTCGCACTATAAGTTATGTACATGACTGAATGTGTTTTTTGTTTTTGTTTTTTTTTTTTTCCTGATAAAATTAGAAAGAGAGGGAACAATATGAGTACATTTTCGTCGAGGGCAAACTTATTAACAAACAATCTGGAAATTTCCTTGATACACAATCGGCCATGTGGATATTTGCCATGAGCACCTCCAAGCAACTATATGTTGGTCAGGTGACATTAATTTTCCCTTTTTTTTTCCAAATTTTTTCTTCATTTCTGATTAAATTCAATCCCGGATAGTAGTAGTACTGAATTCCATGCATGCCATTAAAATTCCAGAAACAGAGAGGAAAATTCCATCATTCTAGCTTTTTGGCCGGAGGTGCTACGATCGCCGCAGGAACCCTAGGGGCTGAGAATGGAGTTCTCAAGGTATGCAGTTTCATATGTCAATTTAAATGCAAAGAAGTAATATATATGTTAAAGAAATTGAACTTTATTGGCTTGATCAACCCTAATTTTAGTTTGCTTAAATCGATTATCAGCAACAAAGCGTATAATCAAATTTAAAAAAAAAAAAAAAACTAAAATGGAGGATTTGAACTCTACACATTATTAATATGATAAGATATGAATTTACCACTCAATCACAGATAATCAGAATAATTTATTATTATTATTTTTTTTACGGGTATACAAACAAAGTAAATTAAGCAACAATAAAGACAGATAAATTGCTTAGTTTTGAATCAGATGGCTAAATACATATGCAATATTAGCCTATGTTTGGTGAATGAGTTTAACTCAAACTCAACTCAAATTTTTCATCTTAATTTTTGTCTTTTTCTAAATAGTCAATAAAATTTATAACTACTTTTTAAAAAGTCAACTCAACTTAAACTTAAAAATTTCATCTCATCTCAAACTCAACTCAAACACCAAACGAATCCTTAATGTCATATATATTAGAGTTGTAATTATGATGATTTATATTATGGTCTGTAATTAATCTGTAATATTGATTTGACAATATATTTCAGTCAATCTCTCCATATACCGGGCATTACCAGACAACAAGTGATCGTCTCCACAGCTTTCTATCTTTTTTCACGGACAAAGGAGTGAACCTTGATCAAGTTGAGGTAACACTTTTTTTTAATACCTTGTATACTTGTACTATCTTGTACTTAAATGTCTGGTTAACTCAACAGATAAAGAAGAGGCTTTAGGATCTTTAATTTATAAATTTGAAACTTCATAAACTTTCTTTCAAATTAATAAAATAGTTGTCCGGGACCTCGTACCAAAAAAAAAAAAAAAAGGTCTAGTTCTGGAAATACTTATCACGATTTTATAGGTACTAAAATCTCTCTAGTTGTACAAAGCGGAAGACATAGTTTGGACAAAGATTATAATATGGTTGTCAAAATATAATTTACTAAACATTGGGTGACGTGCTAATTAATTTATGGCTATTTTAAATATATGTATATATATACATAATAAATGTATCCGGGTTATACAATAAATTCATGACTAAACAGTTTACCAGCATTTGCCTGACGATATTTTTAACATCCCCTTTTCTTCAGATTGTCAAGCCCAAAGAAGGTTTTTACTCGAGGTCCTGAAGTTTGTTCCGTATGTATGACTACGTCTCCTTTAACAGCAGAAATCATCCCACATATATATATATATATATATATATATATATATGGAACTTCTGGTGTTTAAACTTTTTGTATCATTTGGTCATCATATATATAAATAGAAATATGTGTGCCTGCGTGTGTTCTTACCTACAGTGTATATGGCTGAAAGATCTAGCTGAGTTATCCTTTTTATGTCACTTCAATTATATATTTAAGAATGGTTTAAAAATTAATGTCTAGTTATTTTCATGATTGCAGATTTAATTTAGTCATATAATTTTACATCTAACATCATTTCGTACTCATTGCTTGTTTGCCCCTTTTAATGCTAAAATTGCACTTGTGAGCATATAGCTTGGAAGTGAAAGGGTAAAAAGTTAAAAGTTTTTAGCGTATTATAAACTCCAAAATTCAATGCTCTTAAGTCAATTAATTTTTTCTTTTTTTTTTTGTGTGGGTAAAATAAGTAAATTAATACACCTTTTAATAACTTAATAATTCTTGTGAATTTCTATAAGTTAGATTTACATTTTTTTACTACAGCAGAATATATAACACTAAAGTCAAATGAAGTCAAAGAACTTCCAATGTTATTTCTGGAGCGCTAAAATGAAAAAGAGCCGAAAGTGAGACGTTAAAAAACAAAAAAAAAAAAACTAAAGTATTTTTAAGTAATTTCATAATTTTTTTTTGTTTGAAAAAAAAAACATATGAATAAAATAACATAGTGAGATCGATGTGACACCTTCTCTATTACTCCCCTATGAATCAAATTAGACACTTGTTAAGAGCAAAATTGCCCAAAAAGGAGTTCAAACGTTAGACCACACCCTCTCTAAGTGAAAAATGACCTTAATGGCAAGCGCCTTATGGCTTCGACCAACCCTTGGGGCGATTTCATGAAAGTTAAGCATACACCTTAACCACAAGCGCGGCGCCTTACCTCTTCAACCAACCCATGGGGCAATTTCATGAAAGTTAGGCATGCACCCTTACCGTGAGTGCGGCACCTTACCACTCCAACCAACCCTTGGGGCGATTTCATGGAAGTTAAGCATGCACCTTAACCGCAAGCACAGCGCCTTACCACTTCGACCAACGCGCCTTGGGGCGATTTTATGGAAGTTAAGCATGCACCTTAACCGCACAGCACCTTACCACTTCGACCAACACGCCTTGGGGCGATTTTATGGAAGTTAAGCATGCACCTTAACCGCAACTGCAAGCGCCTTACTACTTCGACCAACCCTTGGGGCGATTTTGGGGAAGTTATGCACCATTTCGTTAGTCTCCCATTTGGGCATCTTTCCGATAACTACTAGTCCCGGTTGGGCTCAATCAAACAAAATCATGGGCCTCTATTGTTTGGGTCAAGACCTTGATCAGTTTATTGGGCCGTCTCTGCTTCTCCATGTGCTACAGCCCATTTTCAGAAGTAGCATTTTTATTAGATAAATAATTTACTTACTAGAAGTAAACAAATCATTTATCTACTAATTTATTGTTTATTATTATTTATTTCAAATATTATTAAAACGTACCATTTATTGATTAATTATTTAGGATGAAAACGCAATTTACTTCTTTCTTAAAGTTATTGGAATAGATAGACATATAACAAAATCAAGTTATTGGAGTTGAAATATAACAAAGTTTCGAAATATTTTAAGACTGACAAAATAATAACTTATAATGACATAATTACTTTTATGTTACATAATTTTTTAAAAAATTTTAAATCCACCAACAAAATTTTCTGTAAAAGTGGAACTAATAATGGTATCATTCCCTAAAGTCTCTTTACACGATCTTCGGTTATATATACAACATTCCACCAAATCAAATTATATCAACATTACGATACATATACGTTTGTCATCATATTTGTCATTACTATAGTGTCAATGTATTTCGAGATCTTATCATTGTAAATTTGTAATTTGACTTATTACTATTGTTATACTTGTCATTGTATATTCATCACATATTATTATGTATTTACTTCATGTCACTATATTTTTGTGTTTTCATTATATTTATGTCAGTGTATAATGGCTATTTTAACACCATATTTATTTATTTTTTTCTTATTAGAGATTATTATCAATGTGTTCATGCCCTCATTAATAGATCAACAAAAAGTCCTTATTTGTCATAATTTCTTCATATTTGATTGGCATCTATTCCCGGGCATGCTTCATTTCGGGTTGGGCCCAACCCAATAAAACCTCCATATCTGCCCGTGCCTAGTGCCAACCTATAACTCATACGCGTAGGCTTGCCAAATATATGTCTCGTGCTCGTGCTCGTGCTCGTGCTCGTGCTTATACTTGTGATTGTTTTTGCACAATATAACAATCTCATAGAACCAGTGAATCCTTTTTTGATTTCTATATACACTTTTTAGATATTGTAAGCTTGATTTTATTATGACTCAACTTTTAGTGAAATCAAATGAAAAGATTCATATGAAGATCTGCTTCTTTTATTTTAAAGATTTCACAAACCTATCAAATGTGAATATGTATAAGTGGATCATGATAATTTTCTTAATTTAAGACTCGTGATCGTCATGTTAGTCAATCATATTCAAAGAGTCATCCTATATTTAAAATCAAACTCGTATTATATATCGTGATAGTCCATTGTGTACAAACTATGAACCCCACACGACCCACCACCTATTGTCGTGTTTGACCATAGTTTAAGATAACCTTGTACTGATTAGCCTAAAAATTTCCGTGTCGTGCCATCATGCTCAATGGACAAAGTTATGGCTCGCAAAATCCTCATCTCAAATTAGTTTTGTCGTTGCTAGCGTTGGAATCACTTGCTTGCTTCCAAAATTCCTTATCCTGAACCTTTATTTTAACAAAACAAAACAGGATCAAAATGTATGGGCCCCAAAAATCTGCCCCATTTCTTTAATGATTTCTTTATTTGTTTATGTTGTGTCCTATCCATTGCCTACTTGTTGCAAGATTTTGGTCTGTAAAGTGGCTTTAAATTAGAGGCAAGGGATACAAAATTTTGGCCAACTATACAGCATCCATTCATTAGAGGCAGATCAAAGGGGATCATCACTTGGCTGCTTGTGGATCGAACAATTTTGATAACTAGGTAGGCCATGGAAGCATTAAAAAAAAAATAAAAAAAATTATCAAGCTTAACCCAAAAAAAAAAAAGCTAATTAACACCAAGAATGATCATCCTCGGCGTTTTTTTTTTTTTTTCTTTTTACGGAATATGGGGGTATATGGAAATTGTTGAAAAAAGAATTTAAATAAATGCCTGAAGTTTCTTTAAATTAGGAAAATTATCATTTATTTTTCAAATGATCAGTAAGTCATTGATGGACCATGACTAATCAATATTAATACGTATTTTCACTAACTGATTATGGTCAATGAATTGACTCCTGTTATGTTCCTAAATAAAAAAAAAAGGAGGTTATTATTTTAAATAAATGTTTAAAATTGTCTTTTTTTTTTTTTAATTCATGAGATCTTTCTCACCCTTAAATTATATTGAATTTTTGGAAATCCAACGTTCATAAAATCAAAGATACACATAGTGAGTGGGGGCACACTCAAACATTTAATCTTAGTTTTTTAACATTGAAAATTTTAAAAAATTTTCTTTATGCCCCTGTTTGATAGAAACAATTATAACCATACACCAGTCTAATATTAATCTTAACATATATAAAAGAGCCAATGTGCTCTTCTTCTTACTTCATCATGTGTCAGCCTATGGTTTTTTTTTTTTACCCTTTTTCATTTTTTTTTTCCTTTTTTTTTTTCTTTCTCCTAAGCTCATGGCTTTTGTGGCCTTTTTCCATTTTTTCCCTACTTTCATCTTCTTTTCTCCCACCTATGCAACTTCTGCCAGTTGCTTCTCGTTCTCTCTCTCTCTCTTTTTTTGGGTTTCCGTTTCTTCCCTCTTGCTCTTCCTCTTCATCCCCTTCTCTTGTTCTTCAGAATAAGTCTTTTCAATACGAAATCTGCAATCCCTAATCCCTAAGCCCCTCAATCTCTTGAATATAGATTTTGTTTTTACAGGGTTTTGCTTTATAAGGATTTTTAATCAACATAGAGTTTGATACATTCATGGTAGGCAACAAAAAATGGTATGAGATGCATGTCAGAAAACATAAGTAGTGCTGGAGAAGTCCATGTGATAAACATTTTATACTCTGTGTTTTTTTTTTTTTTTTTATACATGGTTTCTTATGTATATATTTTTAACTTTTTTTTTTTTTTTTTTGCTCCAGTGTATGGGTCATCTTTTTGTTTTTTTGCTCGTTCGGTTCTTTTTTTGGTTGAGGTTTTTTTTTTCCCCTAATGTTTGATTTGTACTTAAGATTAACTAAGAGTTTTTTTTTTTTTTTTTAAGTATAGATTTCGTTTTTTTATAAAGGTTGTAGAAAGAAGAGGAAGATGATCCCGATGAACAAGGACTACAACTCACCAAAATCAGAGCATTAAAGCTTTGGGCTAAATTTGTCACATAATTTAGCATTTGACATTAATATAACAATATTAGATAGTACTTTTTTACCCGATTGTAAAAATTTATAATTGGCACAATCTTTTAATAGATATTCTAATATATTGATGTGTTTATATGATTTAATATAATTGATCAGAGTATGTAGTTGACTATTTTTTTCTTAAATTTCTTAACTTAGGAGGGATTAAATGCTATTTATTTTCTCCGGTAAAACAAAATGCCATCCATTTGGTCAAGTTTCAATATGTCATCTTTTTTTTTTTTTTTTGATGATTGAGTTTCCAGACGTTGTTATTATACATAAGTTTGTAAATACTTTAACGCTCATGATTCACAATAATAAATTGTCAAACTTTCAAATTGAACTTCTAGCTAGATTTCTCAAAAATCAAATAAAAATATAAACAAAACTCAACTTGAAAATGCAAATGAAACTCAACTCAAAAGTTATTTTAATCATATTTATAAAAAAACCTGTTAGACACTAAATAAAAGAACATATTTCGTGCAGGGCACGCTTTTCAACTAATATAATAAAAAAATATAAGACAACGTCCTTATTTAATGGAAAATTATCTCTCGATTTCTTATTTGTTGCACTCTTACTAAAAAAAAAAAAGAATGAGTCCCATAATATGAGACCTACTAATAAGATCCACTTATCTATTAATGTAATATTAAATATCACTGATATTTTCTCATATTTTTCTTATTATAATGTATGTTCTCATAAACATGCAAGTATTAGTCTCTTTCTTTTTCTTTGTCCTAGTTTTCCTTCTTTTCTGCTATTTGGCCCCCATTTTAGTTTCTTTATTAGGGTAATTAATTTAAATTAGACAATGAAGACAAAAATTATCCAGCTGGAAGGAGTTTAATAATATTGTACTAGCTAAGTAGATAGAAAGAGCCAGCAGGTTTTCCTCTATATCATATTAAATATCGATCTGTATATCCACTGTAGGGTTGAGAGTGACACATCAACTGAAGCAATTAAAATTCATAACTCATCAACTAGTCTTTTTTCCATTAGAAATTAATACAATAATATCCTGGCTATTCCTGTCTCGTGAAAGTTGTTTTCTTAGAAAGAGCCTGCATGATTGGTACAGACAACGTACGTACGTAAGTGCATACACTATGGAGTTTGGACTAATATATACATACATGTATATATATATATATAATATATATAAATATATGGGTACGTACGGTGCTGCCAACTACCAGGTTGACTACCAATTAAGCAAAAGGCCGAAGTCAATTGAAACCATTTGCTAAAACAAGTGGTTTTAATTAATCGCATTGAATTTCTGCGTTAGAATATCTAGATGGTCACATATATATGTAATGGATTACGTAACTGTAAATTAAAGCATGTGAAATGGCCATTTCATATATATATATATATATATTAGTTGATAAGCACGTGCATAATCCAGACGGAATAGATAAAACAAAAGCAAGAATAATAAAAATAAAAATCTCACGTAATGTTGATTTGGTGACCATCTGATTGTCATGTGATAAGTAAAAAAGGAGGAAGAAAAAAGTAATTAGACTCTTTTATAGTATATATATATATATATATATATATATAGAAAAATATAAGTGTAGATAAGCACATGTTTAAAAAATGCTAAATATGAGAAACAATATTAATAGTTATTACCAAGTTTCCGTCCACTAATATTGAATAATATGGAGCTAGCTAGCTAGAGGCAAAACAGAGAGTGGAATTTTCTTGCGACATGAGTTTCCTGTCATGTAACAATTTAAATGTTGAGAGCACACTATTCAACTAGCACATATATATATATATATATATGTATATATATTTCACTTTATTCTCATAGGAAATTCGATTGTCAGGCTCATCACATGTTGACACAATAAGCCTGGCACCCGTTAGGAGTTAGGACCCAATAATGTGGAAAATGCCCATGACTAAGGTTATGCCACTGAATGATATACTGTAAATTCGAAACTAGCTAACAGATCTTAATTAGGAATATATGTAAGAAAATTGACCTTTTTGTTTAAAAATTATTTGAATAAGCGTTTTTTAAAAATGGTCAATCGGGTTTTTACGTCGATTGACCATTATATATTTGATCAATCTTAAATCGAACATTGATCGATGATAATAAATTATTACTTAACTCATATGACAATTATTTTTACGGACATCAAGCACTTTCTTGTTTTTTTTTTTTTTTTTAAAGGGCCAATTTTTCAAATACATGTCCAAAATCTAAGGATAATTCTAATTATTTAAGAAGTAGCAAAGTATAAATCAGATTATACTTTTTAGCCGAAGTGGTGTGTGTGAGTTGTGCACCATTTGTAGCCCATATCGGTGGCTGGTAATGGAGACATCCTGCACATTAGAACTCACAGGAAAATTACGTTGCACTTGTCCACTAATCCACACATGTGAACCCCAAATCGTTACGTACATGCTCAATTTTAGACATCTTTTTTTTTTCTTTTTTTCTTTTTTTCTGAAAGGTCAACTATGAAAAATACTTTAGCCAAAAAGGTAAAAAAAAAAAACGAAAAAAGAAAAAGAAAAGAAACGAAAGAAAAGAAAACTGCTGGTCATGCACAAGAGGAAAGCGCACAGGAAAAAACCAAGACATATAACCACTCCACGCAGTCATATTTGAATTTCAACCAAATAATTAATTAAGCTTCTTTTGCACTAAAGGGAAGCTTCTCGGAGCTTGAACTTCTGTATGGTATGTATACAACATTCCATTTTTGGTTGGATAGAGAAAAATATCTGAATGATATAAATTTAAAGATCATTATATTAATATGATATAAAATAGTAATATTAAATTAATATGATATAAAATTAAATTAAAATTTATGTTATATTTATCAAGATAGAAAAATTTGTGTTATATTAATCTGAAAAAAAAAATAATTATTTAAGTAATTTATTTTATATATATATATATATATAAACATGTGTATGATATATGTATACAATATGATTCCTTATATATATATATACATATATATATGTACTTTTTGGACACATGTGTGGCTTTAAGATGATATACATATATATATATATATGTATGTACTTTTTGGACACATGTGTGGCATTAAGATGATCTGTAAAATATTATCCAGGCTGGCCAAGATTTCAACTAGCATCTCATTAAATATTGCCACCTGCCAACAACTTCAAAACAAATTGCCCTCTTCATAAATTTCAATGCACGTGCCCCATATACCCCCTTTTTTTTTCAAGGGGAAAAAAAAGAAAAAAAGAAAAAAAGTTATAAGAATAGAGACTTAAGTTGTGTAGTTTAATGGATGGTTTGATGCCAAGGCGATACATAGATTATCTTGTAATTTCAGTTGCTTCAGTTTTACTTTATAAAAGGGGTGCCATACATTGTTAGAGTTTATTATTAAGGTCATTCAAGAAAAAAGAAAATATACTTGAAATTAAGTGGTGTGCAATTTTCTTTTTTTATTATTATAATGGAATATTACTGAAAGTGAACTTAGTTTTTATATATTGATGTCAAACGGGCCGGCTTGGCCCAGCCTGGCATGTTTATTTTGAGTTAATTAATATTTTGTATCGTGCTCGTACCGGCTCATTTAATAAACGTATCGTGCCGTGTTTATAAAAAAATTATAGCATCAAGTCTGGCCCACGGTCCATTTATAAACATGCCATGCTCGTGCTTTAATGATGCCCAATAACAAAAATTTTAAAATAAATAAAAAAAGTAAATTTTGAATACCATAAAAATTTTGTTGATTTTTAATAAAGATAAAGCATATTATTTAAAAAAGAACTATAATATTAAAAATTTTATCAAATAAAAACTCAAAAGATATAAAATCTTCACAATAAAATAAAAAATATCATAAATCTTATATAAAAATTATTAAACTTATCATAGAAAAATAAATAATAAGATTGTCGTGTCATTTTCGTGTCTTTTATCATGTTCATTCATGTGCTCGTACCATTCCCTTAACGTATCCGTACCCGTAGCATGTTTCCTGCCCTTGTCCTTTTTCCTCGAGTAGAATATAAGGGAATTGTCCTGGTCCTTGACCAAGGTCACCTCGGTAGTACTCTTGCCTCTACTCCGTCTTATGTTCCAGTACTAGCATTGGACTCCGGTTCCGCTTTACTAGTAGACTCTGGCTGGTGGGCTGGAAGCCGAAGGGAGACATTTATTAATACACCAATTTAAATATGAATATATATATATATATATATAAATATATGTAAAGATAAAACATTATTTCTTACCAGCGGCCCTCCATTTTGTGTTTGATAATATTATCAGCATCTTTATATAGGTCAAGAGTTTTTGTTTATCATTATAATAATTTCTTCTAATATTTTTATTACTCGAGATGAAATCATATAGGAGGAACAAGGAGTTATAAGAATTGACCGACTATCTTTCAAATATGAACAAGTTTTATATATCGATATATATACAGATAAATTCACAAGCAATTTACCTACTCTTCTCCTTGGATAAAAATTTAGACTAAACTTTGTTTTTCAATAAGCTAGAAATTATGATGTAAACTTGTTAATTACGTATGTTATTGTAATAATCTACAGATTAAATCAATATTTTGAATCCATAATTTGGTAAAAATATGAATAATCTATTTCAAAAATCTTACTTAGAAGGATGCAATTCAGATAGGACCGTCTAATCCGTTTGATATCTAGGTTCAAATTGAAAAAATCCTATTTGAATCGAGAATTTCAACATGATTGATATTTAAAAGATAAAAAGAATAAATATTCGGGATTAAAAAAAGGAAGCCAATTTGAATTGGATTAAATGGACTTAATTCGTCAAACAATTATATCTTTTATGTCTGCAAGTGCATGCTTGAGTCATCAATATCACTTAAATATTTTAAAACACTGGGTACTAGTTTGCTAATAAATTTATGAACATTTTTTCTCTTTCCAATTAGAGATGAGAGGATAAGATCGGAGACCAGAGTTTTTTTTTTCTTTTTTTTTTTCTTTTTTCTTGGGAGCAGAAGAAAGTCCTATCTCTCTCTCCAGCATATATTTTTTCACCTTTTTTTTTTCTTTCTAGTTTTAGTATTTTCTTAATGAACAAATATATATATATATATATACACACACATATATGTATATTCATTTATATCTCTATTTAAGGGATGGTATATGCTCGTCACTCTATCTAAAGCTAGTTTTATTTTTCATATTAATTTTGTTTTGTTTTGTTTTGTTTTGTTTTGTTTTTTTGTTTTTTTTTTTGTGTTTCTTGTCAAATCTATAGTTTGCGGGGGTTATATATAGAATGTTTTAAGTGGAATTGGAATTGTAGTTTTATCATTATATCAATAAAAAGAGCCTGCTACAATATTGCTTGCTAAAGGCATATGATCATGTTTCGAAAGAGTTAAGATTTAAGTTTACGATAATAAAAAAGACTGCCAACCAATTAGAAAGAATGCTTCAATAAAAAAAAAAAATCCTTCTGATCGTTTCGAAAAAGGAGTATTTTACTTAAATGGTTTATAAATTACAAAATTTACATCTATATATTATTTGTTTTTGTTTGAATGAAAATACAATAAGAATTTAAAACATATAGTGATTATAAATAAAGTTTAACAATAAATTTATACTAGATCTATTATATAAAGTGTGGAGTTTAAATCTACTTATCTCATATTATATATATATATATATATATATAGACACGGGACATTAAATAGTTAGTGGCGCACCAACATGAAACACACGTTGAAACTGCAGGCGAGAGGAACGTTTTAAGATTTTAAGTTGACAAAAATTCAATAGATAAATACCTTTCATGGATAACTTCAAACTTCAAAGGCCAATCAAATATATATATATATATATATATATATATATATTCTAGCCCCTTCAATCGTCATACAAATTACTTACCCTTTGTTTGAATCACATGTACAATTTTAGAAATTGAAAATTTTTTGCAAAAATGTGTTTTTTATAACTTTTTGCATCATTCTTTCTTTTGAAAAAAAGAAAACTATCTCATTTTCAAACTTATTTTGTATAGTAATATTTTGAAAAAAGAAATTTTTTTTTAAATCTTCTCATAATACACCATTTCTTCTTATTCGAAATAACTTTTTGTTTTTTAGAAAATTTTTTTATATATCCAAACACTATCTCATTCTCATTCTTAAATTGAAATGACTTTCTCATTTTAAATAAAAAAATTTTCCTTTCTGAAAAACATACTATCCAAACGGAGTTTTTTTTATATTTTACAAAAGCACCAATATTTTCTAGTGCAAAATTATTATCTTTGTTGAACCTTCAACTTGTCTGAAAGAAATCAAAAGAAAGTAAAGAAAACGTCACTCAATATCAGTGCTCTATACGTCATGAGAAGAGGCCTTATTATATATTAATCTCATAAAGCGTGTAATTGATTTTAAATGTATAATATTACCTTGAAAGCAACGACAATGCAAACGGGATTGGAAGTGCAAGAAATAGTCAAGGGCAACGCGAGGTTTGTGAATATTTTAGATTAGGTAGGCACGTTAAGTATATAAAATCTACTACTGGTGATCGTGACAAAAATAAGACATGATCTATTAGAAAATTATTATTAATTTATGTTTGTATTTAGTTCTACAAAATAATGAAATTAAGTAATTGACATGTATGGACCGTTAAAATAGTTGAGGAGAATAATGATATTAGATTCTCGTTCTCTTATATATGACTATTTGTAATCTCAATAAAATTCCCAAAGTGACTCTAGGTGATGGCATGAGTACATTTCTTTAAAATAAAATAAAAGAGAGAGAGAGAGAGAGAGAGAGAGAAGATATACGAAATCACTATAATATTTTCCAATAACCTACCAATCTCCTCTTTCCAATCCTATCCAATTATATGACGTTGAAGCTCAAATATATAATGGCTATACGTTCCTATATATATATATATATATATATATATATATATTCATGAATAAATCAATTTAAACACATAAATTAATTAAAAGAAAATCTTTGATATAATTTTGAGAAGGGTGTGAATGATTATTTGGTGGTAGGGCATTGAGGCAATGAGATATTGATAAGAGGCGACATAAAAAA
The DNA here is from genome assembly GCA_038430175.1 of Ficus hirta. Taxonomy (NCBI): domain Eukaryota; kingdom Viridiplantae; phylum Streptophyta; class Magnoliopsida; order Rosales; family Moraceae; genus Ficus; species Ficus hirta. Next base: position 20,165,757 of record CM076597.1, on the reverse strand, counting down.
AGAGCCAAAATTGACTCATAAGAGTGCGCACTATATATATAGAGTGATTTGGTACGACATTTTGGACTAGTTATGCCTTGGACCAATGAGATATGTAATCGACTTCATTTTCCACTTTGTCATGAAGCACAATACTTTGATGTGGTGTTTTCTCAAAGAAAATAAAAAATAAATAAATAAAACCTTTTTGGTTTGTTGTGAACCAAATTAAAAAGGAATGTGATTGACCCATTAACGAAGTTTTCAAAAGTAATTCTATAAATACATTTGACAACGTTTTGATGCACCGTATTGTTAACTTCATGGAATTTATTGGTCATACTAATACACTATATGTTTAAATGTAGCGATCGTAGTGTGTTAGCTTTATTGTATTTTACAAATCCATTCACACACATATATATATATATATATATATATATTGAGAGGACAAGAAAGTATATATCTGATAGAGCAGATACAATCAATGATAAAAAAGAATCCGATTATTAAATGTCTTCTTCTTTCCATCATTTTAACCGAACAGTCTAGAATAAGAAAGAAGGCATGTGAAGACAATAACAATGTATAAGATTTTGACCCCAATAAAGCCTGAAAGCCTAAAAGAACATATATAGTAAGCATAGATGAAAGCATTTAATAAATATAAGTTACTTCTTGAAAGATATATTCTGAGATGAAAAAAATACTAGGGATACTAATTCTAATTCTAATTCTAATTTTTGATTGTTTATAGGGATATTATTTTTTGAATACCAACTTATGTGACATATGAGTTGTCATTATTTTATTGATAAGTGGTTAAAACACTGTTACATCAATTGATTGTTTCTATCAATGAAAAGATGACGCGTGAATTGGTACTAAAAAATTTGGGATTAAAATTGGTGTCCCTAATACTATTCATTATGAGATTTTGTCATCCGGTCTAAGAAGAGAAGAAGGGGATGAAGAAAGAATTAAGAGTAGAGACCTCTTCCTTGCTTTACCTCTAATACTCTGTATAGTCCTCCAAGATTAGAAATACTAGAAGACAAAAAATATGCTAGTACCTAATTAAAGTGAGAGACCTTTAAGATAAGACTATTATTGGTATTGTTTTGTATATTTTTATTTTCTAATATTGATAATTGACTTGTTGTATGTTTAAATTAATTAATCTGTCAACTTTCTTAATTGAAAAAATATTTGTCATTACTGAATTGACAAAGTAAAGTTGGTGTAATCCGACCTTGTTTTATTATAATTTATGATCAACTCCTCAAAGTTGTGATATAGAAAAAATAATTTAATCCGACCTTTTTTTCTTATAATTAATGAACAACTCCTCAAAGTTGTGATATAGAACATGATATTCATATAATATTATTGTTTTTGTTCTCATTATTATTTTTTGAACTTTTGCTTTCTTCTTGAAAATAAATGTAAAAGTTAAGTTCGTTGTATAAGTATTTGCTTATGTATTTGTCTCCTAGAATTCATAAAACGACTAGCCTTTTTCCTCCTCATCACAATAAAAGTAATTTGATATAAAATGACAAATTTACTCGGGGAAAACACTCTCGATTGCTCTTTTTTCTAAGAATTTTTTTATTGCTAAAAAAAATTAATATTTTGAGAAGACTCAATATCTATTAATCTTTTCTTTAGGAAATTAAGAAGGCTCTAATTTGATACTTTGAAATAATAAACAATTTGTTTTTATTATTTACTTTTTTTTTGGGCTCTTTTTAATTACGAAGAACCACAATTGTCACGGTGGAATATCATATTATACCTTGGAAAACTGATCGCAAAGGCGCGTTGCTCCGACGCACACTAAATTGGCCCCTTTCACCATTTTGACACGCGCACAGGCTTGTTAAATGATCGTTGTCATATCGTTTTATTTTTTTATTTTTTTTATTTAATAATAAGCTAGGTCGTTTGCATGCCTTACAATTTTATTTCTCCTTTCTCTCTCTCTCTCTCTCTCTCTCTCTTTTTTTTTTTACTCATCATTTGTTGTTCAATTCTTTTTTCTTTTTTTTTTTTTTTGGAATGTGTTATTCAATTCTTCTTACAGGTGCTTTTTTTGTATTTTTATTCAATAATTCATCATATCTACCGTCTTAAAACTCATATTATCATTAAGGTATTCTTATTGTCGAATTAAATTATATGGTCACATAAAATTTTGTTACTTTTCTATGGTTTATAGATTGTAAATTACAAAAAGGGACTAATGCATCATGTGTATCCATTGATATATACTTTACTTTTTTTATGCAAAAGGTGTCCATTGGTACCCAAAAAGCTCAAATCAGTATATTTGCCATATATATCACAAATCACAATCACAATAAAAAGTTAATGGAGACACATCTCTTTTTACTTTCCCCATTCTTTTCTTAAATTGTCAATCAATTAAAATTTAAATGTTTATTATTATTTATTACATATCTATTATTATTCCAAAAAAAAATCCCTACAACTTTTTTTTTCCCCTCTTTATCCTTTTTATACTCACTAATAAATAGATAACCTCTATTTTTTAAGCAATCCTTTTAAATAACCCCTTATTTTTTTTTACACAATCCTTTTTTATAATTAATTCTTTTTCAATAACCCCCAATTTTTTAACAATCCTTTGTTTTTATATTTTATTCTTACAACTATTTTTTTCATATAGATAAATAATCTACAACTTTATATATGTATATACATATTTACGTATATATCTACGACGTTCATAAAAATAATAATTCAAAAAACAAAAACAATATATACATATATGTATAGATATCTAAGATGTTCATAAAAATAATACTTCATAAGAAAAATATAAAATTACAACTTTATAAGTTTAATTAAATCTTATTTAAAAAAAAAAGAATCATTGAATTTCTTAAAAAAAAAAAAAAGAAGTCTAAAAATAAGAAAGACAACAAATGATAAAAAAGAATTATTTAAAAAATAATAAGGGATTATTTGTTCGTTGGTGAGTGCAAAAAGGATTAAAAATAGAATTATATGGTAGGGATTATTGTAGAATATATAGTAAAAGGGGCGTATTGAGTAATAATGAATATTTAAAATTTAATTGATAGATAATGTAAGAAACAGAGTGAGGAAAGTAGATTGAGAGGTGTCTATTGACACCCTAAAGTTAATTAATCATTCTTGCCTTCCATGCCTTTCATGGTTGAGAATAATTTCCTTCTAGACCATTCTTCACGAATTATGGGAAGATCTTAGACCACAAGTATGGAAATTATCAAATAAGAAAATTCAAATATATATGTTTTTTTTTTCTTTGAGAATTCTATGGTGCCTATAGATTTATATAAAATTATGTCAATTTTACATACATTTATATAACTATTTTTGTAGTTTTTAATCAAGTTTAATATTCAAAAAATGTAGGAAAATAATAGTACCCTAACATTGAAAGCTTCGGTTAAAAAAAAAAAAAAAGAAAAAAAAAAAAACCATTGAAGTGTCGCAGCCGATTCATTTAATTCCTCAATTATCACCACAGTATATGACTGTTGACTGATAGTTTGCCAGCGAGAGGTGGTTGAACACATCACTACATATCTTCAAATGGTTTTTTGTTTTTTATTTATTTTTCTGAAGTATATATTCTTAGAATAGATTCTGTGTTCGGTTAGCGGATACATCTGACTGTTGTAACTTTTTATTTAAAAACTTAAAATAATTAGTTGATTTATTTGATAATTTTTTATTTAAAATCTTAAAATTTAATATTGTTTAGATATTAATGTAAAAGACAAGTAATATTGAAAAATATAACATTAAAATCATCTTATTGTTGTAATATCCCATGAAAAATTACAAGCATTGTTTAATAATAGTGTCGGATAACAGTCTATCTCTATCTTCTTATTATGATTTTTCATAGTTTACTTGCACCCACAATTCTCGCATATGTGAAAATTGGTCTCCTCGACATGCAAATTGCATGGGATTTCAGAAAAAACTATAAACTAATTAAAGAGATGCACCAAAATTTACGCTCCCATGAATTCAAACACCTTTATTTCTTGCAATCCCAGCAACAAAGTCTAAAGTAATTATAATTTGGTTTGTCGACCATGAAATCAACCCGTAGTAGTCACGTTTATTGTGCTCTCCCAAACTAACAATGAATTCACATTTCTTCACACAAGTAGAAATCATCGTATTTTGCAAGGAGTAGTCATGTGTTTTTTTATTTTAATATTTTAAATGGCACTACTACGTAGTCTCACGCGGTTAAATTTACATAATTTTTTATTCAAATATGATTTTAATAGAGTTTGATATTTAAAACATGTAGTTATCAAAACTATGTCTATCTCCGCCATTTTTTTTTTGCTAAAAAAGATGATCATTGATATCTTCCCGCTCTCATTCCCAAAGTTTATAGTAGAAATCCTGGATTCACTAATAAAATAAAACGGTCCTATTCAATTCCTCCGTAGTCAGGGACGGAGCTAGAAACATATTTCAGTGGAGGTGTACATTATTTTTTTTTCAAAATAAAATAAATTTTAATGGGGGTTGTGTGATAATTTTTAATTTTAGTGGGTTTACGTGGGGGCAAAGCAGTAAAATTGTTAACATATAATTAATTTTAATAGGGATGATGTGAGAATTATTTATTTTTAATGAAGGAGAATTTTTTATTTTTAATGGGGACAAATTGTAAAAGTTATAATATTTTGGGGGCAAATTTAAAAGGAAAAAAATTTTCAATGGGGACAAACAATCTATTAGTTGGACAAAATCTTTTAATTGAGATTACCAGATACCGAACCTAGAAATATTATGAAACGGACCTACTCGATTCATCAGTGGTTAGATATAATTTTACACAACCCACTTTACTAACATGACGTATTAATCAAACAATACCTGTTATGCTGAGATTATTAAATATCAAACCTAAAACTATTATGAAAACAAATAAATACATAAATAAAAGCCATTATTATCGCTGTAGCAACTCAACATGATTTCTTATTGTTATGTTATTTTCGTATTTTCTTTCCCAAGACAAAGGATGTCAAAAGATTTTACTAAAGTGAATAAATTACTAGAAAATTATTAGCACCTTCTTGGATGTTTCCCCATTGAAATTCACATAAGCTTTGAGTTTTTTTATCATTGAATATACTCTTAGGCTAGCCCACCACCACGTGAATCACCCCAGTCAATTTCAAGGTATTTTGTTTGCTTTTCACTTCTTTGAATAACAAAGCTTTTTATTCGTTCCTCCAAAAAGACAAACATATAATTATAAAATAAACAAAAAAAAAAGGGAAATAAAAACATATGAATTGGAATTCCACAAGTTTTTTTTTTTTGGGCATTATTTCAGTACCAAATCATTATAAATACCATTCCCTATCACTCTCACCCATTACATTTCTATAAAAAACCAAAAAAAAAAAAAAACATAAAAAAAAAAGAGAGACTTTCTTCTTCAAATCCCACCTTCTTCGTTTAGACCACAACCAGCGCGTGCATACACACACGACACTCGCGCGTGGACTAACAAAATCGACAGGTTTTTTTTTCCCGGTTAAATACACCCCCGGAAACACACAAATTCAAGTCCAAGAGCGTGGAAGACTTCTCTCTCTCTCTCTCTCTCTCTAAATATCCGTTTCTCTCTGTAGAATTCTCCCCCTTTCTTTCTTTCTTTCTTTATCAGTGACTTTGGAGTTTGGACTGAGTTTCGCGTAGATTTTCAGTGAGTCGACTCTTTGACTCGGTATCCAATGGAAGTAGTTCAATCTCAGCCCCTCTCCACCTTCGACCTCAATTCAAAGTCTTCGCCATTCCCGTACGGTCTCGGCGACCTGAGCATTTCCTCCTCGGAGCTCCATTCTCGCGAAATGCTCGAAGCTCTGAGAGACGCGCGATCCCCGGTGGATGACACCCACGCGCCGGTGAAGGATAGGTTCGAGTCGGCGGTGAAGCTGCAGAAGGCCTACAGAGGCTACCGCACGCGGAGGAGGTTGGCCGACACCGCCGTCGTAGCCGAAGAGCTCTGGTAAGTTCGCAAAAAAAAAAAAAAAAAAAAAAAAAAAAGAGAAAAAGAAAAAGAAAAACTCCGATCACATGAAACTACGTCGTTTCGTGTCGCGATTCGGCGAGAAATTGACTGAGAAAATGTTGTGTTTCTGTGAAGGTGGCAAGCTCTGGACTTCGCTAGGCTGAATCACAGCACGATTTCGTTCTTCAATTTCTCGAAACCAGAAACCGCCGCTTCGCGTTGGAATCGTATTAGCTTGAACGCTTCTAAGGTAATGATTATTTTTCTTTTTTCTTTGTTTTTAATTTTATTTGCGGCTGATTTTGTTGCCGTTTGGTTGAATAATAGAGAAAACGACGGAGTAAAGTTTGAATATTGTGAAGCGAGAGATGATATTTATGTTTGTGTGAATTTGGACTATTTTGACCAGGTGGGAAAGGGCTTGTCCGAAGACGCCAAAGCACAAAAATTGGCTTTTCAGCATTGGATTGAAGCAGTAAGGGACTTTCTTACCTTATTTAATGCTTTCTTTGGCTTTAGTAAAGCTACCATACTGATTTTCTGTTGATATCGTGTTGTTATACTTTTTATACTATTGTCGTTATTAAAATATATGTCATGTTCTTCTGTAGAATTGATCCTTTCGAAGGTTTTATATTTGTATTTGTTTGTTGATTAATTCTAAATTGTAGATTGATCCGAGGCATCGGTACGGTCATAGCTTGCACTTGTACTACAAAGAGTGGTGTAAAGCGGATGCTGGTCAGCCGTTTTTTTACTGGTAAGAAAATTTTGAGTTTTTTTTTTTATTTTTGAAATTTATCATGGTCAGTAGTGGTTTTTTGGAAAAACTTGAATTTACCTTTGAAATCACGTTGGTACTTTTGCTTGTAGGTTGGATTTAGGAGATGGGAAAGATCTTGATCTCGATGAGTGTCCAAGATCAAAGCTTAAACAGCAATGCATCAAGTATCTTGGACCTGTAAATGCTTCCCCGAATCAGATTATCGCAGTTCTACATTTATACGAAAAGTTTTTAACACCGTTTCCCAATATATTTAGATATGTTTTGTTTCTGTTTATTGGTGAGATTAGCAAGAGAGGGAGCATTATGAATACATTTTCGTTGAGGGGAAAATTATTCACAAACAAACCGGAGATTTTCTTGATACGAAAAGAGGATCGCAAGGGGCGAAGTGGATATTTGTAATGAGCACCTTTAAGAAACTATATGCTGGCGAGGTTAGATTTCTACAACAGAAATACCTTTTCCCTTCCTTTTCTTTTCGGGAAAATTCTTAGTTATGAATGGTCGGATGTCATTCTGGGTCACTCTTGCTATGTGTATACATTTCAGAAAAAGAAAGGAACTTTTCATCATTCGAGCTTCTTGGCTGGAGGAGCTGCATTAACTGCTGGGAGACTGGAGGCAGAAAATGGAACTTTGAAGGTACGTTACTATAGACTCCATGTCGGAGACAAATCAAAGTAATGGTTGATCTAGAACTTGCGAAGTGTACACCAGCAACGTTTCCGTGTGCGATTTTCATGTTCATGATAGTTAGTTCTTCCTTTGATAGCGAGTCATACATGGTTTACATTCGTATTGTCGGCATTGTATAGAGACCCTATCGAAGACCCGTCAAGGATGGGCCGCCCTTTAAGAGCTCACAATTGGCTCCATTACCTCTTTTAGAATTCTTTACTTTAAAAAAAAAAAAATCTTGCACCATACTATAAACATACATCTGGAGCAACTTGTTAGTAATTCCGTATCTCGTTTTCATCGTGCTGATCATTGTCTCATCCACCATTGTTGACTTTCCAGTCCATCTCTGCATATAGTGGGCATTATCGACCAACAGACGACCGTCTTAACAGCTTTCTATCTTTTCTCAAGGAAAATGGAGTGAACCTTAATGAAGTGGAGGTAATGCCTTTCGCCTGACCTTGTAGTGTGCCAAATATGTGATTCTGAAAAGCTTTGATAGTTTTAAAGCGACTAGATAACTATGGACAATGTAGGAAAAAAAAAAAAAAAAAGATGATTGGTAAAACCGTGATTGGACGTCGGGTGTGTGTATGTGTTAGTCATAAATTATTCGTCGAATAGTTGTGAGAAGCTCTGTTCTAGATATAGTTGCAGTCAAAATGTATTTTTAAGTCGGTCTTGCTTTGTTATTATGGTTTGATTGTATATAGCTAAAATTTTTGCCTAATTTGCTTGACCCCTTTTTTTTTTTTTTTAAATTTAATTTAATTTTATCATCCCCTGTCTTCAGATACGCAAGCCAAGCGAGGATTCTGATTCCTATGATGATAGCAAGCTTAATCGAGCTGTGACTTTGCTTAAAAATCTAACAAACCCTGAAGTTCCTGAACTCGAAGAGGAACAGCAGAAAGCCTCATCCTTTGAAGCTACCGAGTCTAAACTTCCTCAAACCGGAGCTAAAACCAATTATAAGAGGACTTTGTCTGGCGGTCTTCAGAGCCCAAGAGCTGAAGTGCCCAAGAGCAAAATACTGGAAAGAATCAATTCCAAGACGGCGGCAAAATCGTATCAGTTAGGTCATCAGCTATCTCTCAAGTGGTCAACAGGAGCGGGACCGAGAATCGGCTGTGTTGCAGACTACCCTGTAGAAGTGAGAATGCAGGCACTCGAATTCGTCAACCTGTCTCCAAGAACTCCCCCAACACCGAGCTCCTTCCGACGAATAGCTGGTCTTGCGTCACCCACATCTCATTCCACAGCCGATGCCAATAAGGGAGATGGAACTTCTGGTGATTAAGGCTTCATGCGTCACGGTCATTTTCGTAGCAAATCGTATTAGCTAATGAATGCTTGAAAGAATGTAAATAGCGCGTCGTCCCTTTATGTCACTCTCATACTGTTTTAAGGATGTTATAGCTAAGTTTTCTTGTTTACTTCTCATCACATTTTATAATCACTGCTCGTTCTATCGGTATAGTCCCAATATGGTTACCACTTTTTCCTTAGCTCTTAATTTCTCAAAAATAAAAAATAAAAAATAAAAATAAATCTTAGTTCTTAAATGGTTTCTTCTGAGTTTTGCTTGCTTGATTTTTATGTCATTGTTGAAAGGTCCAAGTACTTCATTGATTGTCGTTTTTTTTTTTTTTTTTTTTTAAATTTTGTGTAGGAAAGGCCCCACATTGATTGTCGTTTTTATCCGTTGGTGTTTTTAGCTATTGTTGTATTTCCCTCTTTCAATCACTGATCTTTTGTGGTTCAAGCAGAAATTTCTTTTAAAAAAAAAAAATAAATAAAAAATTCTTTGAGGTTCTCACGTGGCTTTATTTTAGACTAGAGAGATTAATGCTAAAACGCACTAGGAAATATCTAGAGCAATTTTCAACACAAGAATTGGTGCAGCAGCAGAACCAATTAACTTGCAAGTTAATTACTTTTTTTTTTGCCCCCCCTTTAATCAGCTAAACAGTTTAAGAACCTTTAACTTGAAATTAAAGGTCTTGTATACAATAAGAGGATATATCCGATAATTGTAACTTTTTGTTCACAAATTTGAAACAATTAGTTGATTTACATATGACTTTTAATTTAGAATCTTATCACGTAATACTATTCAAATATTGATGCAAAAGACAAATATCATAGAATATGACTTTTAATTTAGAATCTTATCACGTAATACTATTCAAATATTGATGCAAAAGACAAATATCATAGAATAGCGTTACACTGAATGCGGTTGTTACAATATCCAAAAAAAAAAAGCAGTTACAAACGCCGTTTAACAAGGATGTCGAATAGCAATCCATATTCTCTAATTAGGTAGAGGCGAAAAGGGCCAAAATGTTGGTTGGAGTTGGAACTAAAGTAACAAACTTGTTCTTTGCAGAAAGAATTATCGCCCGTACGGGATCAAAAGAAACTCACGGCTTTGAAAAAGAAGAAAATATTATTGACATGATATACTTTACTCATTATGGTCTATTTGCAAACATTTTGTCTATTTGTGAAGCTTAGTGATCAGCAATTGGAAAAACAGAAAAGAAGAGATAAAACCGAAAAGTACTTTGAATCTGGGAAATCTACAAAGTTTACACCCAACAAGAGAACCCAAGAAAATGAAGTAAAAGTGTTGGTGAATAATCATTCTTTTACCTTCTTTGCATTGACATAGCAGCATACCTGCTTCCCCGAAGTCGTTCGTTGGTTTCCATGGTAAAGATTGTGTTCTGCAGCTGCACCCCAAAACGTCACCACAACGAAATATCAGTACGGATACTATTTTAAACCGTTACATCTTTTATGTTAATTCATATACAACTTAAAAAAAGGAAGTATGAATTGGGATATGTTATATGTTAAGCTGTACCTGTACAATGAGATGTAATTTTACTTGTAATCTGCAATACTCATGATTGATTTTGTTTAAGGCCTGCAAGCACCTGTCCAATAATTAAAAAAAAAGAGGTTCTCAATGTCAGAACAGGAACATATTGAAGTTAGTTGCACATAGGGAATAAAAAAAAAATTACTTTATGAACTTTGAGACCCCTTTTCTTTCATATCTTTTTTTCGTACATTATGTCTCTGTCCATTTTTTTTTCTGGGTTTGATATTACAGTTAGTATGTAAACTTAAAAAATAATCGTGGCTCGAGACATAATCTAATAGTAATTCCGTACTTGACTTCACTATAAGGTAAAAAGTTCGAATCCCCACCCTCAACTTCAAAATAATAATAATAAAAATAATAATAATCACCCACAAAAAAAAAAAAAAAACAGAAAATGAAAATTGTTCCTTAATTTCTCACATTTCTTTGTTCTTGGCATCAGAAGCTTGGTGAAGATCACTACAAGCGAGTGTCATATTTCGGGCACCAATGCTACAACACCAAACAAATAAAAAAAAAAATGAAATGAATCCAAATCCAATAACCAAAAACAATTTTACCAATGTTCCCAAAATTTTTATTATTTCAACAAAAATATCTTATTTACTCTCCTTAAAAAAAAAAAAATAAATAAATTTATAAGCAAAACAAGCCACCATATATGATACCTTGAGGTACTTCCTTTTATTTGATGAACATAAGGATCCATCTCAGAGAAATCAACAACTTCTTGAGACCTATAACAAAACAGAACAAGTATGTTTCACAAAAATGAACAACACAAATTGTATAAAAAGCCTTAAATGGTACATGTATGAATATTGATTGGAAAAAAAAAAAAAAAAGAACAAATAATTTTATATCAAGTTTGAGATTACATGTAATAACTCAAATGGTTAATGATCTTTTGGGCGTCTTTGATGAACAAAGTGACAACTTCTGCAACAAAATTTGGGTTGCTTTCATCTTGTAAACCTTGAAGCTGCGTAAACTGGCTATCCAATATACCCTGTACACCAGAATAGTTACCATATATTTATACACACACACATATATATATATATAACAAACGCAACAATTTATGTCAAACCAAAGTTTCTCTCTTTCATGGAACAAGAGACAATTTTCCCATTTGAGTACTATCTCTCTCTTACTTTCTGTATAAGCAAAGGTAAATTTTTAGGGGGGGGGGAAAAAAAGAAAAGAAAAGTATATAGAGGAAACTGGTGATTTTGATTTCAAACTCAATCATCAAAAATAAATAAATAAATAAATAAAACTGATAGAGAAGGCCAGTATTAAAACATTAAATCATGATATCAGAGACAAAAAAGAAAATCCAAATAGAAAAAAGAGGTTTACCTCTTCAAGCATGGAATGGACAAGGGTCTTGAGCTCTGCCTTAACCGCAGACAACGCCATGTTAGTCATGGGTATTAGAAATCGAACCCTAATATATATACATATATATGTGTGTGTGTGTGTTACAGAAGCACACGCAGGCGAAGAGAGAGAGAGAGAGAAAAGAAGGAGAAGACTTTCCCGCACTTGAAAAGATGGCCACTTTATTAGTTTATATTTCTTCTTCACTTTTGTGAACCACTTTCCAAAAGTCAAAGTCAAATAGTTAATTAGGAAAAAAAAAAAAAAAGTTAGGTTTTTCATTTTTATTTTTTGATCCCCGTAAAGATTCGGTGCACAAGTTTAGCGTGACATGTACTGTCTCTACATAAATTTTAGCGGAGAATTCTAGGATACTGTATGAAAAAATTCTGATAATCTATTTCCTCTTCTGTGACATATATAATGTTTCTTTCTATACACATTTTAACGGAGAATTCTAGAGTATTGTATTAAAAAAAATAAAGAAATTCAATAGAACTTTGTTATTTAATCGTCACATCAGTATCATCTAATTCCCTTACCTTATGTCATTAGACCCAAGGGACTTGGACTAAAGAAAAAAAAAAGTTATTTTAACAAAATTTAAGGAAAAATTGACAATTAATCATTTTTTTCCCGATATCCTATCAAAGAATTCTTTTTTTTTTTCCTTTTCTTTTCCATAATTGTCTAAAAGACATTAGTTTGGGTCTGAGAGTGTCTATTATCTTTTTTAAATATTCCCATCTCCTTGGATTTCTCCAAATAAAATAAAAAATATAAAAAAAGGAGAAGAACAAAGTTCATCACTCTCACGGGTTACTAACACAATTTGTATTTGTTAAAATCTCACCGCCAAAACCGGCATTGCCACAATCTTTGCACAAATCCAACGCCAAAACTCTTTTATTATTTTGATTTTGTGTCCTCACCAAAGGGGCATTTTGCAAGTTGTTATATTAGTTTTACAAGGCCGTACAAAAACATGATAAACTTTGTTCCCTATTTAACCTACAAATATGTTCATAATGTTTGAATTTTGTCAAAGCAAAGCCATGTGATTCAACAGTGTTTATGGAGTAGCAGCTAGACAAGCTTGTCCAAAACCATTTCCCTTCACGAGACAAGCTCATTTCATGTCCGTTTGAAATTCTATTCATATTAGTATTTATGGCACCGAAAAAGTATATAGAAGGTTTTTGTAAAGATTCTAAATATTCTCAAGCACTCTTAGTAATGTAACTAGGTTACCCATGTCATTAAATAATTCCTTCCGGCAAAACGCAATCATCAACAAGGATTCAGATCCTTTGTTTAATGTCAATATCTCAAATAGTACTGTCTAGTCAATTATATTATTTTATGTCATTTTATGTACTCGGATGTTTAAGCACAAAAAAATAAAGCTAGTAAAGATCTTAAAATTCCTAAACGCATTACTACTTTTTCAGTGTTATGCACATATCTTTTTTTATTATCATTATTTTTTTTTTCTGAATGTTCTATGCACATGTCTTGTCATAAAGTTTATAATTGTTAGCAAATCGAAATCTACATTATCATTATCATTATCAAATTATTATGTTACCAACTGAGAATTCAATTCTAAAGAAAATTTTGGGATTGGCGTTGTTGCACCTAAAAGTTGATTAAGGAAGAATTTCAACAAGAATTGGCGTTTTAAGAAGTTATGATACAACTTTAAACTCAAATAAGCGGACTTTTATTAGAAAAAATTCAGGAATGTCAAGTCTGTCCAAAGAATTTAAACTAAAATAATTCATCGTGATGCTTAGAAAGTGGACCGATATTAGTTTTTTAACACACTGGTCCATGATAGCTTGGAAATTCTTGTCAACAAGATCATCATAAAGAATGGAAAAATTCAATCTCATTCAAGATTCACATGACATCAAATGACTGGATTTTTTTTTTCTTCGTTCTTTTTTTCTAAAAACAGAATAAATAAAAAATTAGGTGGAATATCGTAACTTTTATATTTTTTTTAAAATTCATATTAGAATTTATTTTGTGTTCTGATTTTTGTCACTCTACCAAATCTATATGTAGGTCACTAAATTATAAGTTTCAAAATCTATTACATACATTTAAAAGTGATGTCTTTTTAAGGGCATTCCTGATTATTTACTTTAATATTTTAAAATATTATTATTTACTTTCTACTTTCGTCAAAATTGCTAATTATAGTAAATTTATTTACTTTACTGTTTTTTTTTTAGAAATTTAATTTACTGTTTTAGAATCTTGTTGTTTACTTTCTAAATTCGTAAAAATGCTAATTATAGTAATTTCCATCCTAAAAATTAGGGTTATATACAAAAATATCATAAATTTGACACCTCATTATGTTTATTTCCATCATAATATTAAAATTGATAATTTTATCATTTTATAATACTAAAATTATCAATTTTAATATTATAATTGACAAAATATAAGGAGTTACTCAAAACGGTTCTTGACCCAATTTTCTCTTCAAAATTATAACCCTTACTTCAAAGCTAGATAATTGCAGTTGGGCTTATGCATAAGCCCAAGAAACACAAAATCTGATGGCCCAACCCAACAGCAGTAGAAAAGGGTAAAGACTTTGAAAGGGAGAGTCAAAGAGGCTGAGTTGGTGAGCAAGCAAACAAACCATCCCGATAGGGACCAAGTGCTGCTGAAAAAAAAAAAAAAAAAAATGAAGAAGAAGAAGAAGAAAGAAGAAGAAGAAGAAGAAGATATGGACCAAGTGGTACTCTCACTCACCACCACCCATCCCTCTCCACAACCCCACTTTTGAGATTGTGGACCACCCAACAATGTCATAACCAAAACTCAATGACCCCAAGTTGTGTTACTATCTCTCTAAGAATTTTAGATAATTTTGTGATCAGATTAAGAAATAATAATTTAGTTACAAGAAAAATATTCTATCGATAAAGTTTTGCTTTAAACATAAAAATACAATATAAATAAGTGACTGTTTGATTATTATCGATGAGAATTTTGAGATAAGAGAATGACTTATCAAAACTATCTTTTTATATTATTTAAGAATTGAATCTCATTATTTGTTGTGAAATGGTTTGTTATACTTAAATGTGACTTGGGTCCTTCCTCTGTTTTTGATATTAGATTCCTATAACGTCGTTCATTGAAGATGTGATTAGTAAAAAAAAAAACATTATAATAACAATAATAACAATATGAAATTTGCGTTTGATTCGCAACACGGAGATGAATTTTTTAAATTGAAATTAATTGATTTTTTAAAAATTAATATAAATTTTATTCATTATTCAGAAAAAAAATAAGATGAAAAAATATAATTTAATTGAAGTTAAATTTAAATATCAAATAAAATAAAATATTTCATTTATGTTATTAATTAAAAAAAACTTTTTCTTTTTTTTAAGCAATAAAAAAAACTAATTGAGGAATGATGGTTATGCAAGTTACACGTACATCGAGGAGGACTCAGGCGTCAGGACAGAGTAAAAAAGCCGGCAAAATCTCAACGGAAAGATCCAGAGTCACTGAGGGACACGTGCACGGCAACCAAACGATCCACCAATATCCGGCGCAGAAGGCCACCCTCTCCAGCTCCGAAACGTGGGAACTCTCGCACGTGCGATCTGCCTACGTGGCCTTCTGGCCCGAAACGTGTCGTGCCTAGATACACCGGCCTCCACTCCGCAGAGATGTCGAGCTGTGAGCTGGCGCGACAAGTGGCGCTCCGACCCCTCCCCTCTGCACCCTTTGCCTCCTCACACCCAGTTAACCACCCTTTTTCCTCCCCCCCTTTCTCTCTCTACTCTCTCTCTCCCCTCCTCTCTTTCTCTCTCTAGATTTCTTCTTCACTCTACGATTCTACTCTCTTCGTTGATCTCTTCTTCTTGAGCTGCAATGGTTTCGGGACGGTGTTCGGGTTCGACCGGTTCTGGATGTTCTTCTTCCTCTTCTCCGGCTACTAACTCGTCGGCGGCGGCGGCGGCGGATCGGATGGTGGAGGAGGAGATTGAGGCCGCGGCGGCGCTGGCCGATTTGGCGCTTTTGGCTATGCGCGAAGGTTGCGCAGCCGACTCCGGAGGAGATTGGTTTCGCGGCGGAGGGAAACGACTAAAGAACGAGCCGCCGCCTCCGCCGCCTCCCGCTGAGTCGGTGACTCGGTGCTCGGATCTTGCTCAGGTTCGTTTCTCTTAGTTGCTCTTATAAGTCTCGGTTTGATTTTGCAAGTAGTGTTTTTGTGAAGTTAAGGAAGGAAATTACCATGCTAGTTGTGTAAAGTTTTGATTTTTTTTTTTTTCTAAAGAATAATTTTGAAGAAAAAATTGGAAACTTGAGAGAGAATTAGTCCTATAATGTAAGAGCAATTTGAATCTGATATCTCTTTATTTAACAATATTTTCGACCATTAACCAAGTAATCCGGAGTTTATGAAATTTGGAGTAGAAAGAAAGTTGAAAATTTAGTTACTGAAACCGAGGAACTGATTATTGACTTCCAGTTCTAGTAATTTGGCGTGGGCTGTTAGTCAGATCAGACATGAAATTAATGATAATGACATTAATAAATACAATGTACCCCGTAAAGAAGCTGACTTGACCAACAAACAAGCAACTGGGTTTTCAACTTTTCATGTTCAAACTCAAAATCTTGATCTTCATGTTGGTATTCTAGTGATCTACAATGTTAGTTGCCACTTACTACATCCTTTAAGCAAGTTTGGTGGTAAGCTGGATCGAAAACGACATCGTTAAGATAAGTACTGAATTTTGTTTGTTGAAATTTCAGGACATTGTTTGGTAAACCAATTAAGTTCCCATACCTGCATCGAATTAAACATGTCGCCTAATGTCCGGGCAAATACACCTTTTTGTGTCTATTACCATGTCACCTATTTAGTATTTTCAGCCGGAATTGAAAAATGTTTTTGTTTATAGCAGGATAAAGTAGTAAGTCCTGAGCAATCTGCAAAGGCGTGCGGGAATGTACTCGCGGAACCGGTGAAGGCTCATGATCGTAGCGAAAAGAATTTGAAGGTAGATA
Organism: Ficus hirta; assembly: GCA_038430175.1. Lineage (NCBI taxonomy): Eukaryota > Viridiplantae > Streptophyta > Magnoliopsida > Rosales > Moraceae > Ficus > Ficus hirta. Next base: position 20,148,909 of record CM076597.1, on the reverse strand, counting down.
AGGAAACTGAATTACCTAAAACGAGTCTTGTAGGCTCTACTGGTTACTCGTCATTTGGTATTGGCAAGTCAAGATGCAATTTGGCTGAGGTACTGAGCTTTCCAAACTTTTCTCTTACAAATTTGTTGTATAGTTGCTTTTCCTTTATATATATATTTTTTGAGCCACCAAACGCTGGTTACCTAATTGTCAAACTTTTGTTTCCTTCCTTTACAGGATGAAAAGGAAGCACGGAGAATACGCAGAATTTTAGCTAACAGAGAGTCTGCCAGGCAGACAATTCGCCGAAGGCAGGTATGTATTTACTGTAGTTGCATCTCTGGGTTATTGGTTTTGGTTTCAGCTTGACGTACTCAATGGGGGGAAGACTGTGTCTTGTGTAAAAAGTCTTCTTCTCTAGATTTTATCTTGTAGAGAGGATAAGATCAAGAAGATAACTTATATTTTATGCTTTTCATGTTTGCTTATTCAGAATCTAGTATCTAAAGATGTTTTCTTCTGAGAGATATATGCATGTGAAGCTGAAATTTCTTTATTGAAAGTCAATCACACAGCTGACATGGAGGTCTCCATGCGTTTTTACGTATTGTCCTCACTGGTAACTGAAACTAACGTGTATAACGCATTTCCAGCTTACTTGATGAACGGATATCTGTCCTATGAAATTTCTGTCCCCATTTCAAAAGTGCATATTGCTAACACAGTTCATATTGCTGCGTCAATATTATTTAAACAACTAACAAATGGACATTTTACTCATGATCCTTACACTTAAAATTCCCCTTTATTTCTAGTATCTTTTATTTTTGAAATGCAGGTCATTATTTTGATTGCTTTATGGTTGTTATTTACAGGCTCTTTGTGAAGAGTTAACGAGAAAAGCTGCTGATTTAGCATTGGAGAATGAAAGTTTAAAGAGGGTAGGCAAAAATTCCCTTCATCCCTAAAGCTCCTCTCCTTTCTTTTCCCCTTCTTTATGAAATACATACCTGCACACAGCAGTGTCAAGCACGGTTTGGAAGCCGTGCCAACAAATTCATTTTTTCACATTCTACTATCTATGACTATCAATATTTATTTTCCTTTTTCTAGCTTTAGTAATTGAATTACTTAAACATCGTGCATCCATGTTTTGTGGCATTTCTATCGAGAAGAAAATGGAAATGGCATTGCAAGAGTACCAGATGTTGGAAACCAGAAATAAACAGTTAAAAGATCAGGTAAGCCTCGTCTGCCATTGCAAACTTGCTTAAACTTGAAGTAATTTCCACATGCTTGATATGATTCCAATTATGCAGATGGCTAAGGTAGTCAAGGCTGGCGTGGAGGAAATTCCAGGTGGTCAAAAGCCTGCCTCCGTTCAGATAACTCCATCTTCAGCTTCGCCTCTGTTTTTGTATAACCATCCACCATTCACACCGCTTTTTTGGCCTCCGGTCGCTCAAACTCCCAATTCTGTCCAAGCATCTCATATCCCTCAAAATGCATTTGTTATGCCATCTAACATTCCTTTTCCGGTCGAGGGAAGGCATGACTCTTGTGAACAAGACAATCTCGTGAGTACTAAAGGACCTAGGACTCCTGTCTATATTTTGCCATGTCCTTGGTTTTTTCCTCATCCCGATCCCGGGACTTCATTCCAATCCCAGTCGTCAAGTTTTCAGAAAAATGAGCAAGATGTGACCTGTACTAATAACCAATACTCTGCCACACCCTTGAGAACCACACCGCCCAGGGAGAACCAGCACTCCTTTATGCCTATCAAAGTGAAAACCGAACCTTCTGGTTCAGTGGAAGCCAGGCCCAGAACTACTACTGATCTCAATGAACACCCAGCAGAGGTCGCCCAAGATGACGGTCATCAACCAACAGGATCTCACCTTAAAGGAAGTATTTCCAAAGAAGCACTTGTTACTCCACTCCCGAGAAAACCCGTCGTGGTGACATCCACCATAAAGCATGAGAATGGGCTTCAATTAGATTCCAATCCTCATATCAAGACATCAGCAGAAGTTTGCCAAACACAACCAGCTACAGCTCTACCAGAAAAATATTGTGAACCAATCATCTACTCTTGTAAGAAATCAGCAGAGGCAGTTGCGGCAGCCGAGGCAAGAAAGAGGAGGAGAGAACTCACAAAACTAAAGAACCTTAACGGTCGTCAATGTGGGATGCACTGTTGAGCTCTGAGTCCAGTAGTTTTGTAAGGAAACTGTCTAGGCGTCTCTGTGTATTCTCTGCTTTCCTTGTACGAAATATTGAACCGGATAGGGCACACAAAAAAAAAAAAAAAAATCAGTGGAAGGCTATTAAAGAAAGAATCCAACGCCATCTTGTAACTTTATTTTCGAGGCTTTCGCATTTTCTCATATGTTTCTTTAGGCAACTAGAGTCTAGAAATTTTGATAGCCCGGTTGTTTTAGTGGGAAGCATGCGGAATTAAATAGCAAACGTTCTGAGAATGTATAATTAAATTTTATGTAGCTTCTCCTACAAATTTTGGCGGCTAATGAGTTCTCCGTCAACAAACTGATTCTCTCTAATTGTTGGTTTTGAGTTAGAAAATGGAAGCAAAAGAAGAGTTGGAAATAGATAGTAGTATTAAGTTCCATACATGTTTTTCTTTCTGACTTGTAAATCCTTCTGCAGGAAGAGGAATTTACCGGTAAAGGTTGAGCTCTTTGGGTTTATGTAAGCCCTCTTTTTCTTTTCCTTTTTTGTTTTCGTATCATTTTAGTACTTTTACCTGAACTCTGTTCAGTAAATCTTCGTCTGCAGGGGTTAAAAAACGAAAGAATTTCTCTAGTCATCATCGGTTAGTAATGTTATTAAGAAATTCACGCATAACAGAAACCGTTAGCGGTGGTTTAATTTCTGTTCAGAATCGTTCCTAAAGACAGACAGAAACCAGATTAAGACATAGGTTCGGGCTTATACACAAGTATGTAGCTCTTAACACTATGGTCTTGAGAATCGTTCCACTCGAGTAAAGCAGATACAATGTTTGTCCCACTCGGCATTTTGCCACCCTTCAAAGCAACCTTGAAAGAGCGTTTCTGGTTCTGGTGAGTGAAATTCAAAGAGCTTGGATAAACTTTCACAGAAAGACCCTGTGGTGAGACCACATTCGCCTTGTACATCGAATTCTGGTTTCCGACGTGAGTCACCATCCGGTGGAAGACTGCCGAGATGGTAGAGTTGGGATTTTTGAGCTTGAGATGCATGGTGGGGTAGTTGAGGCCGTCTGTGCCTTGTGCTGGCATAAAATCGGAGCACTTGTATCTCCTCTTTCCCCCAACAAGGAGGGATATGCTGGTGCTGTTGTAGCCTTCTTTGCACAAGAAGCGAATATAGGAACTCATTGACAAGTCATAGACGAGGCCGGGGTCTAGTGCCCTTGTCGGGTTTATTTGTCCTGCCCCCGAGCCTAGCTCAGCTGTCTCGTCCTTGATCTTCATCGGGATGGCTAAATCAATGGTTGGCCAAAAAAAGATTAGAAAAAATGTTGTAAGGGTACTCTGAAGTAGGGCACAAGAATAAATATTCTATTCACAAGTGGACGTTTTAAATACGATTTTAACTACTTTCGCATCAAAATATATGTTCATCTCTAATACGTTTCAATATTCTTGCAAATCTTTATCATAAAGTCACTGCTTTCGTTCTCATGTCACAGTTTTCACAATCTCGTGTTGTTATCAATGTTACACGACATGTTAAACGTAATGTGTTGTCGTAATTGATACTGAGGTGAGTGAGTAGGGGTATCTGTATAATAGAAAGTCACTTGATTCGAAGTCGGGAATGCAAGTGAGATGTGGATGGTTGTGATTTTTGGCCAAAGTATAGGAGTCTAACCAACCTGTGGTCATGAGAGCAGACTTGATAGCAGCAGGAGACCAGTGAGGGTGGAAGGACTTGACATAGGCCGCAGCGGCGGCTGCATGTGGGCAAGCCATTGATGTTCCTGATACAATGTTGAAGAATGCTCTTCGGTTGTCTGTCGGGTAACCGGTTATGGTCGTCTGCTTTGAGTAGGCAGCTAAGATGTCTATCCCTGGTGCTGCAATATCAGGCTGTCCATGCAAATCTAAATTACTAATTTAAGGAGAGAGAAAGAGGAGAGAGGGAGAGAGAGAGGAGAATTATGGTTTCTATACCTTTAGAATGCTGGTGCTGATTACTTGAGGTCCCCTAGATGAAAAGGAAGCAACAAATGGGGCTTCAATTGTGACAGTCCTTGTCTTGTAGATGACAGCCATAGGATTCCTACAATTTAACGTTAAATGGCTTTGAGTTACTATAAACTTGTACAAATATATCTAATGGAATACTCAATTTCGAGGGTATTTAGTTCTGTTCTGATGTGTCATATATTGATACAATAAAACATTTTTGTTTTAACTAAAGTTTTGAGTACAAATGGGGTTATTTAGCATTTTCTATTTTCGTTCAAGTAATAAATGAATGAAATTCGTACTTGGTAGAGTTAATATAAAGAGCAATCTTTTTGCCATCCTTGGGAAGGGCATAGGTCGCAGGAATAAGAGGGGTGAAGGCTGTGTCTTCCATTGAATCAAGGGTCATGATTGTTCCAGCCCCACCGAGCTCGTCGATGCTGAAATCCTGGCCGTAATTCCCTTGGCAGTACACTATCTTTCCCTTCACCTTGTCCTTGCTCATTGTCCCATAATCACATGCACTACAAAAACATTTGTAATTGAACTAAATCACATTGATAAAAGTGGTATAAAATTGGTGGTCGTAAGTATAATCTAGTGATAATTTTATACACGACTTTGAACAGAAAATGTAGAGTTCGAATTTCTCATCTCAAGATTTTTTTTTCTTTTAAGTCATATAAATTGTTCTATAATATGTTTAATTTGAACCACAAATTTTTAAAATTAAATTTATACCTGGAATTTCCATAGAATTCTGAAGTACTATTGACTGCACGAGCTCCATCCGTGAGAGGATACATTTGTTTCTTCATAGAGAAAGTATTAATTGCTATTCCCTACATATTAAAAGAAAAGTTACTAAAATCAGTCTCAAATTATAGAAAAATAATGAGAATACTAAATATCTTGGAAAATGTAATGTGGTCCTGGAATGCCAAAGCACTCGCCAAAAATTGGCATGTATTTTGTTAGAAGCTGTTAAATTAGAAAACCCAAGCCACCATGTTATGTTAATAGCATTGGAAAATTATCATCTAATGGTTCTTATTAGTGATTTCTTTTTAATTTTCTTAAATTATTGTCACATGAAATTCTTGTGTGGTTTTTTCATACTGAAATCTGTCATGATTATGATTTTTATTTTTGGTCCTTAACTCTAAAGTTGATTAAACGACTTTTGAAATTGTTAAATTACGGGTACATCGTGTACTACTTTAAAAATTTTATATAATTAACAGTTATATTGCAAAATAATTCTTTTTTATTTCAAGAACTTCAATAGTAATGTTAAGATTGCACCCTCCATGCACTAATATCACTCAATAGGCTATTAGTGCATGTAATTATCCCCATTAAATTTAAAAAATTTACCACTATTTTTCTGATTGAGAACCAAAAATGTAAATAATAAATTAATAAATTAAAATCTAACTGGTAAAAAAAAAAAAAAAATTTACAAACAAAACTATCTCAATTTTAGTAGTTTAGAAACTAACAATTCCAATGACACTTGGTTAAAACCAATAACAGCCTTATTTACCCCTTTCAATTTTAGTTTTGTATATACATAATATATATATATATATATGGAGAGAGAGAGAGAGATAGAGACAGAAAGAGGGAGAGAAGACATACAGGGACTCTCTTTCCATTGCCAAGCTTGAGGACAGTCTTGAACTGCCTATCAATGCCAGAAGCAGCCACGGTGAATATCCAAGGAGCCACATTCTGCACCGTCTCCAGCTCAGGCCCGTCGTTCCCCGCCGAGCAAGACGTCAGAATCCCTTTCCTCATCGCATGGAAAGCTCCGATGGCGATCGGGTCGTTGAAATAGTCCCTGGTCCCTCCGCCGATGGAGATCGATATGAAGTCGACGCCATCGGCTATCGCATCGTCGAATCCCGCCATGATATCGACGTCAGTGCAGGCGATGCTCCAGCACACCTTGTACATGGCAATGCGGGACGACGGCATGCCCCCTCGGGCCGTCCCCTCGGCAATGCCGTAGAGGCTGGCGCCCTTGACGGCCACGCCGGCGACCGTCGAGGAGGTGTGAGTGCCGTGGCCTTCGTTGTCCACCGGACTTGGCGATTCCTCGCCGGCCGCACCCTCTAGGTTGTAGTATTTGGCGCCAATGACCTTCCTGCAATTTTATGCCCCATAGTAGTTCATGTTTGACATTTCGTTCTAAACACAATTTTCAAAATTTTTTATGCTATTTGTCTGTGGAATAATTTCTTATAATATTTAATTTATTCTCAACATAAAATATTAATATGAAAAATTCACTTCTTCGCACCTATTTTTAAGTTTATCTGGAGGGAATTCTCATGTTTAATTTTGATTGAAATTAATTAATTGACATGGGTAAAGATTTTAAGAGATTGACAGTTAAATTGAGTAATTACTTTTGTTAATTGCTCAGATTGTTAGATTGAACATCAAATTCCACTTGAATCCAAGGAAGTATTTTTTATTGACTCGCTAGAGTTAACTCAATGGATAAGAAGTGAGGGATTTTGTTAAGAACTTTTACTTTAAAAATTTAAAATATTTTCATTTTTATTTAACAAATAGGAGTTTTAGATGTTATTCTGTATAAAAAAAAAAAGTTAAAAAGAAAAAACAGAAGGACTTGTGAGTTGTCCATTATTTTTTTCCCTTTCTTTCTTTATGATTATCTAATGTAACCAATTTTTTTCCCTTTAATAAATTAAAGAACTTATGCTTTTTCTTAAAAAAACGACAAAGAAATCTATTTTGTCTCTCTTTTGGTTTTCTTTTTCAAATTCTTACAAATTAAAATAAAATTTATCTATTATAAACAAATAAATTAATTTAAAAAAAAAAAAAAAGGAGAAGGTACTTGTTGCAGCCGGTGAAGTTGGCACCCTTAACGCATTGGCCTTTCCATTTAGCTGGAACAGGCCCATAGCCTTCTTCACTGAAACTTGGAGAACCCATCCAAATTCCTGTCACAATATTTACAATTTTTTTTTTAATCACAATTAGCTCATTTTTTATTTTGGTATTAATAATAAAAATCTCATCTAGTCAACTAATTAATTAGCTAGATGATGCTTGTATTTCACCAACCTGAATCCAACACACCAACTATGATGTCATTTTCAATACTTGGGTTCCTTTTCGTTGTCGTTTCGGGCATTCCTAGGAAATCCCATGACCTTGTCGTGTGAAGTTGGCGGCGTGTGCTTGGAAACACAGATATAACACCTTCTTCATCTGCAAAAATCACTAATTCCATTTAATCTTTTCCAAGATCAAAATATTTTCAGCTATACTTTTTAAAATTCTGATGAGATTTATCATCCAATTTCTAGATTTTTTTGTAAATAATACACACACACATACACAGACCAGATAGTCTTTTCACTTCGTGTGGCAACAACTTGGCTGCAAACCCGTTGAAGCTCTTTCCATAACTATGAATTTTGGATTCTCTGGCTAATTTCTGACTGCCAAAAAAAAATACAGGGTAAATAAAAAATACAAGTTTTTTTATATAATTAAGTAAAAATACAAAATAAATCATCGGTATATATATAGGTTAGTTAATTATTTAAAACAAAAAAAAGAATGATTGGTAGGGAAGTAGAGAGACAGGTTATTACTCTCCCATGGCTGATAAAAGCAAGTTGTGGTGGCTTTGAACGACTGAAGTTGTCTGAACTCCTGCCTCAAGTTCTCCCATGTACACAATATACGACTGTTGTTCATATATATATATATATATATATATCATAAATAGCCCAATTCCACTTTGTCACAAATCACCATTAATATTCAAGAAAAAAAATAAACAAAAAGCTAAAGAGAAGTTGATCATGATAATTCGTATACATTCATACATACAAACATATGCATACATATATATATACCATTAATATTCAAGAAGAAAAAAAAGCACAAAAAAGCAAAAGAAGCTGATTATGATCATAGTTCATTTACATATTCATACGTATAAATATAGTTCATATACATTCATACATACAAATATTATACAAAAGCATATGTTTATGTGTGTAAAAAAAAATTATATATTGTGGACATACCTTTCTTTCATGGTTATTATTTGATCCATGAACTAACGTAGTTAGTAAGCAAATATTGAAGGTAAAAGCTAGTAGATTTTCTAACATTCTCATTGTTTTATAATTATTGTTAATAAATGCTCTCTCCAAAAAATATGGTCTTGTTCAACATATAAATATACAAGCTAAGGCAGAAAAGAGCTTAATTCATAACTTTAAGTGTTCAATAATATATTAACTAATATAATTTATATATATATATATATATAATACGGACTCTCTCTCTCTCTCTCTCTCTCTATGTGCGCAAAGTACGTTAAATTGGCGTGAAAGTGGAATCAAGTGTTTGACTGAGGAAATATACAATTTAGTCTTGGTTCCGTTTGAGGCTGAGAGTTTGGTGGCTTGGATTTTGGATCTTATAATTTAAATTACGTACCAAGGAAATTCCAAGGTTATATATATATGGTACGATTTGAAACAATTAAAACAATAATTTGTTAATTATAATGTAATGACTTGTTTCTCTATATGAAATATTTTAATTTCCCAAGTGCCACGTAGATGCAATTACGACAATCCCACTAGCACATCCACATGTTTTGAGTATATGTTTCCGAGGTTTTCTGTTCTGTCCTAGTCTCCGGGATATATATATATGTATGTATGTAAGTATATATACTGTATATAAACTATTAATTAATGTTTTGTACTTATTAATTGGAAACAAAAAATTAACAAAGAGAAAATGAATTGATATGTTTTATATAGTACTAATTGAGGATTGAAGGGCTTAGAAACCAAAAAATATGTGTCGTTTATTAGCATTGATTAAGGTGCAAAGGTTTTGGTAATGCTCTAGTTCTTGCTAGAGGAAGATTATTGTTTTGTTTATTTCTTTTAAGATTGCAAATTGAGAATATTTGCAACATTATTCTACTAGCAATACAATTTAATCTTCTGCTATCAAAATAATAATAATAATAATAATAATAATAATAATCTTCTGACCAAATATTTAACGTCATTAAGTTGAATTCCTACAATAAAACAAGAAAAAATAAATACTAGATGGTTCATTCACTAGCACGTGAAAGTGAAGTTTGATTAAATAAACAATTAGATGTTAATTTGTTATCAATATACGGTTTAAGTCATGCTGAAACGATCCATTTAAATTAATCACAAAATCATGCATGTTCTTGTGTCATGTTATTTTATAAGTCCTTATCTATTGACTACATGTCATATCGTCTCATCTTTATGCATTGGATTGTGCTAATCCGCGTGCTAAACTACTTAAATCTATACTATAAGCTCATTATAAATGTGTGATTTTAGTATTAGGTTTTTTTTTTTTCCCTATTTTTAAGAAAATGATTCCAATATAAAATAAATAAGAAAAACAGTATAGGAATTCATAAGAAAAAAATAAAGAACTCAAATGATCCTCCTGCAAACTTTTTGCCCACCTTTTACTTATCTTTGAATCGTTTATTAGGCAATAACCCTAGCTTCATTTTTCATCACAAAATTTAGCACCAATTTGGCATGGAAAATTATTTTCCGCCAAATTAACTTCAAGTGCTAGCGGTTTAGTGGGGTTCAAAAAAATTATAATCTCTTGCCCCCCTATTACAATAGGTCCAAGGGGACAAGAATAATTTTTCTTTTTGTGAGGAAATGATTAGTCCTGTAAATGACCTTAAACTCTTAAAAAAACTGTGTGTTTTGGTCCTCTCCTTTAACTTTAAAAAGTATTTGACAAAAGTTTTGAATGAAATTACAATAACAAACCTTATAATTATTTTTTTATTTATGAAAAAAGCTAATCAATTATTCAAAAAAAAAAAAATACAAACCCTAAGGAACCCATCTGCCTCCAACTAAACACTCAAAATTCTACCGAATCAAAATCCAAAACCTCAAAGATTTCTTCCGTCAAGCACCAAAATCTTGAATATCCCTAAAGAAAATTGCGATTATTGGGACTTTTTTCAGCGGAATGAGACATAGTAGGGAAGCTCTTGATACATTTGATGTGATGCTGACGATTAGGACATTACCAAATGCAATAAATTTTGTTTCATATGCATATTGTGATTCGGGTTTGATTGGTGAAGGTATTCAGTTTTTCTCATCGATATGGGATTAGTACACTGCGAGGCCAGATGTTAAACTGAATTCTTACGGTGAATCTCTTGTGCCCATCGGGAGACTTGACGAGGCTTTTGAATTGGTCGAGAGCATGACGATCGAGGAAGACGAGGGGCTTAATTTGGTGCGCTTTGCTTGAGGCTTTGTTGAACCCATAGCCGTGTAGAGATGGCAGAAAAGGCAACAAAACAGATGCAACAAAATATGACGTAATTGTTTGTCGATAAAGAATTAGACCTTCCTCACAAGGAACTAAAAGAGGAGTGTAAAAGGAGAAAGTTTTGATTTCGGAGGAACTTAGATAAGTACATACTTAGTTGTTTTTCTTTTTTTTTTTTTTTTATTGTAGTTTTGTTCTCAACAATCCTATTTATCTTATATACATAAGTGCTATTTTAAATATTGTCACCACTTTGAACTTCATCGATTTGGTGACAATTATTATGGAAAACTGATACTCTGAAAGAATTATCATTTTTCAAAATTTCACATAGGAAGAACTTTTTGTAGCATTGAAACTTAATAACCACCGTATTCGCTTTCTTTACTATATTAAAAAAGAAGGCTTCGAACAATAGGGTCATCCAAAACGGTTCGTTTTGGTTTTTTTTTTCCCCTAACTTTTTCTCACTTTCTCGTTTTGTAATTTTGTAAGATAAATGTTGTTCGTTTCGACGGTCTAGTGATCCAAGGCGCTGGACTTGGGTTTCTCTTGCCAAAAAAAAAATAATAATAAAATAAATAAATAACGAAAATAAAAAATCAATTCTCTCCCCTTTTATACATGATTCCTTTATGTGGCTGCATGAAAAAATGAGTAAGGATTTTTGGTCTTCTGTTGATTATGTTCTCCTTGACGGCTATGGGAACTACAGATATTGTTGATAGAAAAGGTGATGAAGAAATTTGAATTTCACACTACACAGATGACTGCTTTTGATGTCTGATAGAATTGGGCCAGTGATTTCATGATAGATGACTGCTTTTTGAGAGATGCCCCAAAAAAACACATCTCTGGAACATTGTATGATGATTCGGATTTTAACCCTCTTAAAATGTCAAATAAAAAGTGATTTTAGGGTAAAAATCTGACTCATGAGACAAAACTTATAAAGGAAAGGTAAAGTTATATTTTCATTAGATTCCATTAAATTGTTCTACCTTTCTTATTTTGATATACACTTTATGTTGTATTTTTTTTATTATTTTTTATTCTTGTATCCGGAGTAATTGGACTGTTAATGATTAAGTTTTATCTTGAAGATTTATCTTATTCTAGTCCACGTGCATATATGCATATACATATATGATTGCAGGTCAGTTGGTGAGCATGAAGGAATCAATATTAATAGAGAGAAATCAAATTACCAAAGCTTCAAAAACATGCATCTATATGTTGTCATGTACCAGTCACTTGACCTACACAGCTTATGTTGCACATAAAAAATAGCCACATCGTTAAAATGATGAATCGACAGCCTACCTATAAATATTTGTAAGATCAATTTTTATCAATTACTGAATGTAATTAAATTATCAGTTAAATTAAATTACCAAAAGTCTAATAAAATAAAAAAAACACCGGTAATTTTTATGAGGTTCGGTTACCTTACTCCTTGAGACCACGCCCAGTCGGTGAGTAATCCACTAACTGTCAAGTGGTTACAAGCACAAATGGACTTATACAAACTGAAGACTCCCTCTCCTTATTGCAACCGGCCATCTTGAACCAAGTCAATGAATCTATTCTACCAGATCCCCTCACTAGTTACATTGAACTTCCTTCAACCACTAATGCCTTCTCCTGAAGACTTCAAATCTTTTTCTCAAAAGACGTAAGAATGCAACCGCTTTAACAAGGTCTCAACTCTCAAAGTACTCTGATATATCTTAAAGCTCCTACATACAATCTGTTTTTGAGACAATAAATAAGCAGCCATACAAAAAACACCAAAAATCTCGGATTAAAAATAATTTAAATTTCAAAGTATTTTTGATCTGTTGAAACACTTTCAGAAACTCTCTGAAATTCAAATATGGAAATTTCCTCCATAATCCAAATTAACTTTCCTTCATCATTACTATTGATAAATCACAAAAAACCTTTAAGAAACTCAAGAAATAAAATCTTCCAACCTTCCATATTTCAAATGCAAGATTCTTCTCTTTTTGGGATAGTTTGAATTTCTAATTTAAATAGGATAAAGAATCCTACTCAAATTAAGAATCTCTTTTTAAATGAAATCCCAAGATAATCTCTAATTTAATATACTTAATCATCATTATTTGTACTGAAATAGAAACTATCAATTTATAGATTATGTAGATGAAGACAAATGCACTCTGTCACGTCAACTTCTAGGACAAGTAACTTACCCAACTTCCAAAATAAGCAGCTAGCCATATATTCAAAACAAGTAACTTACCTAACTTCCTAAAACTAGCTAACAAAAATTTGTTTTTGGTTTTTCTAATAAAATTGCCGTAAATGCCAATATACAAAAAACCTAACAAGATCTATCTTTTTGTCATGTCTGTTATTAATTTTCAGGTAATTAATTTCTTTAGAAAATTTTCAACCATATATAATTAACATTTTTCATGCGGATATATATAAAATATGGTAAATTAACCTAGTTGGTCATGTCAAAAAGTACTACTAATACTTTGCTACTCCTTTATCATTATGTAGTTCATATTTGGACTTTTCACATTTTGTATGATCTACCATGTTTTTCTTTTTAATATCATAAGATTTGATGCTCAAAATATGTGCTGGATTAGCCCAACATATTGCTACATTCTTTCCAAGGTAGTGCACCCCTAGTATCATTATTATGTTTTAACAGTTGGATATGATAAAAATCACATCAAAATAAAAAATAAAAAAAGCATATAGATTCAAAAATCTTTAAATTTATACAGATTTTTTTGACGTTTTAATGCAAAATCCTACCAAGAGGTTTTTTCCATATAAATAAACCATATTGATAAATAGAAAATAAATTATTTATAACCTCAGAAAACTTTAAAAACATATCTTTGATAGTTACACACGTTTTGTTTGATCACTCTCCACAATCACAAGTGACTAATGTCTTAATCTATTACGAAAACATTCTGTTAATTATCATCTTTGGGAAAAATCATAAATCGAATGTGAATAACAAGTGGGCAAAAAGTCTATTTTCTGTCTGGGATATATTCTGTTAAAAGTGTGAAACATACCTAGCTAGCTTATATATATATATATATATATATATATATATATACACACAAATACACACGTACAACACAAATTACTCTCCTTTACATCCTTTGTATAAGGACGGGAAAAACAATGATATACCAACAATTCACACAAACACACACACACACACGCACACACGCACACACGAGAAAAACAATTCTTAAAGGCTCGCGTTGTTCGCTTTCACTATATATATATATATATATATATATTTATATATATACACACATATATATTAATATAAACAATATAGATACATATATGTGAAAAGGCCATTTTCATCTGTATATAAGGACACTTGAAAAAAAAAAAAAAAATCTATGGTAGCAGTTATGCGTTGACTGGTTTATTGATAAGTAATATAATTTTAGTCATTAGATCAACTTTTAATGATTTAATTTATGACTGAAAGTAGTTTTGCATATCATATTATAAATTTTTAATGTGAACACTTACAGATCAAATCGTTAAAAAGTTAATCTAATAATTAAAACATTTATACTTATGTAAGGTAAAAGAATAATTTTTTTTGAAAGAGAAATTATCATTCAAATTAAAATTAGGTACAAACACCAATACCAAAGATGAAACAACCTTGTGATACAAGAGACGTAACCCTCAACTAAAATCAATTTCATCCGTAAAATCTAATGAATCTTAGTGAGGAGGACATAAACCGAGACCCGGTAATGGCAAAAATCGTCGAATTCCTCGGCAATCCTATAATCGAGCATGTATAAAACTCTTTTTAAGAAACATCTACAATCGACGGAATATTCTGATTAATCGAGAGAAAGCCACTCATAGCACAGAGACCGCAACAAACTCTGTATAGTCCTAATACTAACGGAATAAATAGATATATATTATTAGAAAACAACTCAAGCGGAATACACACATAAAAACAAATCGGAGGTGGGGGAACTACCTTCTTTATTATAAAACTAAAACTTAAACACAAAAATAAAGCATGAATATAAAATAACATCACCCGCAAAATTCTCATCCCACGTGAAACAACCATTGCGCCGCACGCTACAACTCAGAGGAAATCAATCGACTCGATTGGAGGTAAGAGATTGCCTACCAATTATTGGATCACCAAGGCCTCTTTGGGTCCCAAATCGCCAGAAGTTCATTAGTTAGATCTGGTCGAAAAACTCCCAATTAGGACCCTCTGACTCCATTTCTGCCGAGATTATCGAACCGTCGATCACCTTCACCAGCTATGATGATGGTGACAACGGAAGTTCTACATAAAGGGAAACCCTAGTTTATAAAAAATTTGGGAGAAAAAGAATAAGAGAGAAAATGGAAAACCATACGACAGAGACAAATATGATTTCTAGTCTTCTCGGTAAAAGAATAATTTGTGTCATAAGTTTTCCTTGTTTTTAATTAATCAATTAACTTTCTGAATTGTCTCTATGCTGTATTTTTTAAATAATTTTCTTTGTTTCTGTAGTATATCATTTATACATATGCTTCATTTGATGTGTGTGAGTGAGAAAGAAAGAGAGAGAGAGAATTATTTATTGCTCAGAGAGTGAGAGAGTGTGCATTATTTATTGCCCAAACATAGATACCAATGAGTAGACTGTGAAGACATTTGAAGTAAATATGAACTACAAATATCGCATATAAGTTCAGTAAAGTACTCAAATTTAAAGCTAAGAAATTAACTCAAAAGAAAAAAAAAATATTATGAATCCTTATGATTAAAACATAAATATAATTCATCGTAACAATACTAGTCCGTCCAATTTTGGACGTTTTTCATCCACAAATATACGTACATAATACATAAGTATAATATGTGACTAATCCTTCTAAAGATTTTTACGTTAATTAAAATTAAAAAGTACTTATAAAAATAACAATTTATCATTACATGAGGTGGTAACCAAAAAAAAAAAAGAATACTATGTAGCTGGTTCTTCTTTTCAAAACTGAATTATAATGTAGTCACATTCAAATATAAATATTGTGTGAGGGGAGAATCAATGACGAAGGCAAAAGTCTAACTTTTTTTTGTTATCAGCAAGGCATCGATATATTTATACATTTTTTGGTCAAAGGAGTTTATTATTTAATTTTTTATCGACAATGCATCATACTAGACCAAGCATTAAATTGTCTTTTTCTTTCTTGAATAAACTACCTCAACCTTTTCCCCCCTCCTTTTAGAGCACATGAGAGATATCCTTGAATAAGAAGACAGTATATTGTTAAAAAATATATATATATATATATATATTTATTACTTCCTAATTTCTTGAACATGGAAATGTGGCAGTTTTTTAATATGTCCCCGAAACAGTAACAACTATAATTAAATCATAATAGAGTAAAGGTGTTCTTCTATCGATGCTGAAAGGCCATCCCAATAAAATAGACAAACCAAACTAAATATGGGGAAAATATACATATATATTTATAAATTTGGCCTATATAGTTAGCATAGGCCCTTCAAACCAAAAATTGTTTTTGTTTTTGTTTTTGTTTTTTTTGTACTAATTATTTGATCCTACCAATTATACGAACAGGTGAAGACTTGATCATGTTGCTTTATTTCCAACTGTATGATCATCTTACGAAATAATGAAATTACAAATACTGGTTTCAAATTTGGAAATATTCTATGATAGGTTTAAAAAAAAATATCCTACATACCCGTAAAAAGAAGTTCTAAAATATTAGATTTTCAATAGATTAAATGAAATTGTTATACTTTTTTTTAATTTGATGTATAATTTTTTAAATTTCAGATTTTTGATGTACTTTGATGGTTAATATATACGTTTCAACGGTAAGGTATTTGTGTTCCAAATATACAGTAGCCATTGTGTGTATATTGTCACCATCAGTCAAGGACTTCCAAGTAGAATAATTTGATCCTTATTAATATCTCTTTAATATAAAATTGTTCATGCAGAGTTATATGTACATTTATACATTTTTATTGTTATATATACACATAATACATGCATGTATCTAATTATCTATACATATATAAATAAGGTTCAAAAGTGTGGACTATTCACATTTTTTTTTCTTTCGTTTTGGTCTCCATTTTTCCCCCTTTTCCCTTAAAAGTTTTGTACTTTTAAATATGTATACTCTCGAAACTTTTTTTTTTTTTTTTGTAGATTTTTCACTATTAAAATTAATTTTTTACGAAACTGTCCTCACTTAAATATCTTTCATAAAATTAAGATATTATTTTATTATACTTAAACTTCATAATACTTTTTTCTTCTAATATTTTTGTTCATTTATTTTTTCAAATGCGCGTGCCCTTTAAACATCTTTTTCTTCTCAAATCCAACCCTTAAGTGATATTTTTTTTTAATCTAATTTGTAAAACACACATGTAAAGCATGTGCTTAGCTAGCATATGTGTGTTGGTCATTTGGTGAAATGAAGTAATCAAAGATGGAGCCATATCAATTACCAAGGCTTCAATTTCATGTTGTCATGTCAGCCACTTGGGTACGCGGCTTATGTGTTTCATATGAAAAGTGGCTTCATCCCTATTGAATCGACAGCTTACCTATATCTTGTGAATTTGTACATTTTCAGACAATTTTCTTTATGGAAACATCAATTTTTCTAAGAAATTGGCAAGAATAATTTAATGATATTGATAGGGTAAAAAATTGTTAACCATTGGATCAAAATCTATCAGTTAGAAAGGGCTAAAGACCACCTAATTGAAATAAAACCCCTCACATGTGATTTCAAAATCCAAGTATCAGATCCAAGGGAAAAAAAAAAAAAAAGAAGCCATTACCGGCGACAATGTTGGCAAAACCAGGGTGATTTCGATGACTCAATTGCGTGGAACCGCGACAGAGGATGCGACGGCTGGCATCTATCCCCCATGGGCGATGGACTAGAAAGTCCACAAACCTAGCAAGGCTCACACGGCGAAAGGGCTCCGAGCTGGTGGGGGGGGGGGAACCCAGTCACGGGAGGGGGGGGCAAACCCGTCACGGGAAGGTGGGAAGAACCCAGTCGCCCCAGGGGGGGTATCTGGGAAGTTCGCTGTCGAGGCTGGGTTTTTTTTTTTTTTTTAATATAATCACATGTATAAATTAACACTCTAATTTGATATATTTCATTAATTTACTCATTTTCATCTGTTAGATCTTATGATAAACCCGGATAAAAGGATAAACCTAGCTGGTTGGTCATGTCAAAAAGTACTACTAGTAGTACTTTCAACTGAGCTAATCCTTTATCATTATGTAGTTCATATTTGCACTTTAACGTTTTGTGTGATTTAACATGCAAAATTTTTTTTCCTGCCAACGGTAATTATATATAATTATATATTTATATATATGAATCATGCGAAAAAATAACCTATGATTTGATGCTTAAAGTTTGTGCTGGACTAACCTAATGTAGAGGTAGGTACTCTCTGCTAGTAGTTTACTTTTTTATTACTAGATATAGTTAAAATCACATAAAAAAATACAAAATCGAAATTTTGTAATACACATCTAACGTTGGTTTAAAACAAATCTCTACATAATTTTTTATTATTGTTATCTACAGTTACAACCTCCATATTTATTAATTGACAAATGAAAAATCAGCGACAACCTCATCAGAAAACTTAGGATTTGTTTGGTGGAGTAGTTTGAGTTAAGATTTTTAAGTTTTAATAGTAAATTTTTTTTGAATTTTCAGAAAAGACAAAAACTTTTTGGAAAAAAAACAAAAACTTTTTAGGAAAAAAACAAAAAAAAATTTGAGTTGAATGGTTTAGATGGGTGAACTAAACTTAACCTTAAAAATATCATGAACAGTTAAACACGTCTTGTTTGATCACTCTCCACAATCACAAGTGACTAATGACTTTAACCCCATTTATAAATGTCCACCATGAAAACTGTCAATCACCTGGGAAAAGCATATCGAATAAATATGTATAACAAGTGGGCAAAGGTTTATTCTTGTCTGGTGCAGAACAGACAGTACTGCTGCAGTGCTCAAAATTAATTTGTACTGTTGATATTTAAAAACCTAAAAAGTATGGAACACTTAAAAAATACAAAGCAATTAAGCATGTGTTTAGCATATAGATTTAAACAAAAATAAAAAATAAAAATATTCTAATATAGGGCTGTTTGGAACAAGAGTGAAATTTTCTTCTTCTTCTTCTTCTTCTGTCACCTCATTTTATATTTATATCTTTCTTTTTCCTCTCTTCTATTTTTTAAAAAACTCAAAACTTTAAAAGTTTATAACTTTCTTATTTTAAGTCGTAATGAGATAATTCTCATGTCTAAAAACTCACAACGACGAGAGTAACGAAATAATATTCATGTTGCTACTTTTTTTTTATCACATTTAAAGTTTTTACGCTAGATAAATATATGATAAGTTTATTTTCAATTTATATTTTAATCAAATGCACATTTCTTAATATTCACTTATTTCCAATCAAAAACTCCAAAACTCTAACTTTAATTGGTGTTTTCAAATAGATCCTTAATTTAAAAATTTTCACCATTTTCAGGATATGTACAATACATATTTTTATTTCTCTGACTGCAACTTTTTTAGGATGTGTACGCTACATTTTTTTTCTCTGCCTCGAATATTAATCTAGAAAGATTATTAGTTTGAATTGAAATCTTTTTAAAATTTAATTTTCGAACATATATGTGTTAAACATACTAGTTATCTCCTTTTTATGTGCTTAATTAGTAGGACAGGAAAACTTTAGTACAATAAAATGGCAACAACTCAGACACACACGTCTCTTCCCATCTGCGTAAGTTTTTACTACTGAAGGATACTTTACTTATACACCAAAAGTTTGGTTGGTTGGTAAGTTTGGTTTAAACTAAACTGTATTTTTTTCATCATGTTTTTTGTCTTTTTCCCTAAAAGTTTTTTATCTTTTCTGAAAAAGTCAACAAAAATTACTATTCAAACTTAAAAATCTCAACTCAACTCAAACTCAACTTATACACCAAACACCCCCTTTATTTTTATTAATAATTTTCTGAATTTTGTCTCTATGATATATTCTATGTATTTGGTACTGTACTATATTCATATGCTTTTATTGGTTCTTGTCATGTAGTAAGTGTTCTTCTCTTGGTTCATTTTTTTATAGTCTATAATCTTCTTACTCTAGACAGAAGATTCTCTGGGGCCAAAATTAAAAGAAAAAAAAAGGAAAAAAAAAAAAGAGAGAGAGATAAAAGAAAAGATGAAGAATTGAATATTGCTCAAACATATAAAGAAAGAACCATTTAAGTACATGTTTATGGCATACATACATGTAAATGACTAGACATTTGAAGTCCAGAAATTTGAAGTTTAAACTAAAAATAAGATAGAATCTAACAAACTCAAAAGACAAAACTACTACGAATACTGATGAAGAACGTATAATTATAGAGATTTATATAATATTGCAACAATACTCCCAATTTTGGGCGGTTTTCATCCAATACGCACACACATAAATATACATAAATAGCCAGGGTTTCCTTACACCTAAAAGAAACTCTAGCTTGGGTTTAGAACTAATAATAAACCCAAGAATAAGTATAAAAAAAAAAAAAAAAGTGAAATGACCTTTCAGTCAATACAAGAATCATAAACTACTAGAGAGTCTTACATATATATATAAATTATATATAAATATATCCACATGACATTTTACCATCATCATATCATGACTTCCCAAACTTTCATGATATATCCCACTGCGGTACCTTCTAATGGAGATTCTGTTTGAGCAACAAGAGCTACAAGAGTACTAGTTGTACTACACACCTTCCTTGGAAAAATATAATATATATATATATATATATATATATATCCACTTGATCAGTTCAGCAGTCAAAAAGCACCAGCCATTGCCACGTGGCATTCATTTTCTACTCCAACACTAAGATTGAAAGGAAAAAAAAAAATCTTCCCTACCGACAACAACCATTCCATGGCAAGAGACAATATAATGCAAGTGTGATGCGAAATTTAGGTCACATTTATACTCACATTTTAGGCCATGTCACTTTCCTCATAACCCAGTGCCTTCTTCTCTTGGATGGATTGGAATCCTTTAACTACGCGTAAAAGCTGTAGTTATACGTATAATATCCGGAAAAAATATGTATATATTTAGAGATACGATCAGAGGTGTTTAGATTTTCTCTCTTTCTTCCACAAAAACTGGAAGCCCTCCACTAAAAGTGGCGGTGAGCCCCGGCGAGAACCTCGGCTGGGTGTCACACGGCGGCGGCGAGGCTAGTTTGATATGGAAGCGGCGGAGGAGGGAAAGAGCCACGCTCATGAGCTCCACCATGGCCATTTCTTTGCCCAAACAGACCCTAAGCCCGGCTTGGAACACCGGGTACTGAAAAGGGTTCTCCGGTAGTACTGATGATCCCGAAACGCCGTCGTTTTTCAACCATCTCTCCGGTTTGAACTCCGCCCAATCCGACCCCCAAATCTCCTCCAAACGCCCCATCGCGTAAGGGTGGTAGGTAACCCTAGTCCCCCTCTTGACGGCCGTCCCGTCGGGCAAAACGTCGTCGTTTAGGCAGAACTTGGAGTCGAATTGTATAGGCGGGTAGAGCCTCATGCTCTCGTAGATTGCTGCCTTGAGATAGTTAAGCTCTTGCATTTGTTTGAAGCTTTTGAGGCTCTGATTCGGGCCGATGCCGATTACTTGGTCGGCTTCGGCCCGAATCGCCACCTCGACGTCCCGGTGGTTGGCCATGAGCCAGAAGAAGCTCGTCAAAGCCGAGGCAACGGTGTCACGGCCGGCCAACAGAAAGCTGACGACTATGTCCCGCAAAAACGACTCGTCGTTTACGGTCCGCATGAAACGGGACAAGAGGTCCTTGTGGTTGGAAAACCCCCTCTTTCTCTTCTGCCTGATCACCTCTTTAGCCAACACGTTTATCACGTTGATCGCCTCTCTCAACTCCCTCTCACTCCCTAAATTCAACACCCTCTTCGCCTTCCAGACCAGCGGCGACGCCTTCATAGCCCGCTCCGCCGACAGCCTCGACGCCAAGTCGAACGAGACGGCAAATTCCGACATCGGAACCGACATCTCCAGACACATGGGGTCCAATCCAAAGGAGAATCTGCATATGCTGTCGAACGAGAATCGCCTGAACACGTCCTGTAGGTCTAAAACGGAGCCGTTTGGACCCTGATTCGACGCGGAAAACGTCGACAAGAGAGGGATGAGACGTCTTTCAATCTCGTTATTGACTATCTCGAAGGCGAACGATCGTATCGAGTACCTGTCGAGCTCCAAGCTGGCCATCTTGCGTTGAAACCGCCACATATCGCCGTCAACATTAAAGATTCCGCAGCCAAGAAAGTCGCCGAGGATGGCGGAGAAGGGCTTGCCTTTAGGGAAGTTGTCGAACCTCGTCTTGAGCATGTACTCCACGTTCTTGGGATTCGCCGTTATGGTGTTTCCCAAGACGTGGATGTGGATTGTGTTGGTCGGAGAATTCTTCAAGAGGTGCGAATACCAGTCGCAGAGATTCCCAAACTGTTTGGTCCAACTTGAGCTCAGATAAGCGCGGCAGATTTCGCAGTTGCACCAGAAGTATCTCTGGCAAAGGGAGCGAAATAGTTGCAGAATAAAGAAAGAGAACACCAGAATTGTTGCCGAGAGAAAGAATCTGGAAAAAGATTGGATCGGTTCCGCCATTGAAGGGGTTGAGAGAAAGATAAGAAAAGAAAGGAAAGGAAAGGAAAGGAAAGGACAGGAAATGAAAGAGAGTGAAAGAATGTAATATGGAGAGAGACTATGGAGGCTTATTTATTTGGAAGCTACTGTACAATATTGGATTGTAAGCTTGATGCATTATTATTTCTTTATTTACTTTTATCATAAAATTTGTAACTGTATTGTATATTTCTCAACCTTAAATGCTATGTCAAAATTTCATGTGTTCACAGATTAGATTACATAATTTAGCTTGCGTTTGGTAGATAGACTTGGAATATAATTTTTAAGTTGATATTGATTTATTTTTCAAAAGCTAGTTATAATTTTTGTTGATTTTTCAGAAAAAAATAAAAACTGATATAAAAATTTTAAGTTCAAATCTGAAAGTCAAACGGGTTCTTAATATATAACTTTTATAATGAAAAAATCGCAATATGTTATTAATCTATTATTAACTAAATGATCAGTTCATAAATATCAAATTTTATGGATTAAATTCGAGTATTCAATCCATACCCAGGTGACAGGCAAGAGGAATTGTGGTTATTGAGGATGGCTGTTCTGTAAAAATTGTGTGTAAAGCGTAATATGAACTTATTTAGGTTAGACTTTTCTTCTCAATTTAAGTGAGTTGGGTTTTATTAAAATTTAGAAATAAAAAAGCAAATGAATATCAATAGTTATGGACCGGATAATAAGTAGGGACATATTAAATATTATTCAAACCACATACACATATTTATTCACTTAGAAAAATTATGTAATATATATGTTTCCGATTCGCAGATTTTATCTATAACTTTTATACCAAAGAAATCTTAATCTATTAATCTTTCAATCTATTTCATGTCTGACAGATTGGATTGAACGGATTCGATAAACACATTAAATCATAAGATGTAATATTTAAATTCTCTACTTATATAAGAAAAATATTAAAATCATGTAATAAAAAGTTGTGCACATGAATATATTTGACGAAACATCATGAATAGGCTCTACTACTTAAAATATCCTTTTTTCCAATTTTCTCGAAACAGTCGTTGGTTTAGTGGCTCTCTCTGTTTCTACCTAGAAAGAAAATGATAAGAAAATGTAAATGTGAAGTATAAAATATGATCACGAAGAACCCGTGCGATAAAGGGAAAGGCACTCACAAATTGGTGAGTTCAGTAGAGAGCATCTTCTTGGTTATCATTACCTTTAAGTGTGATCAGTCAAGATATTCACCCACGTGCTTTTATTCTTTATCCGTACCAACTCATATGGTCTTGTCTTGGAGGCCAAAAAATATTAATTGCAGGTGAGAATGTATACGTATATATGTATATAAATATATAGATATATATAGATATATGTTTAATTGCTTACCCCTACTGCCTTGTCAGAATCAGAAAGGAGCATAATATACCAGATTTTGACAACATTTACTTGAAAAAGAAAAAATAAGTTCACAAAGAAATTTACATTTATGGGAAAACTTTTTTGGGCTGGAAAAATGGAGTCTCTCAAGTTATCAAGGAGACATTTAAAGACGATATTCCCCCCACCAAAATCATAAATAGAAGTTATGAAAAGAAAAGGAAAGGGCGCACCTCTTTGTCGACTGAGGGAATTAGTCTTTGTACTAATAAAGTTTTTTTTTACCATTGATTTATATATATATATATATATATATTTATTTATTTATTTCTGATATGGCCCGCCCTATCACCTTCTCCCCCACATTTTCCTTTACTTGTATAATTCCTATATGTATTTCTTTCATTTTCTAGTAATAATTATATCTCACCTTGTAATAATCCATTACGTGAGGAATATTCCCTCCAAAAAAAAAAAATTACGTGAGGAATACATAAATCTCTTTTAAAACAATTTCTTTTTTGTAAGGAATATTATGGATAAAGGAATATTACGAGTAATTGTACACCAAAATTCTCCCATATGATCTTAAACCTAGCTCGTTTTTCCGAGAAGGAGAAAGAAAAGAAAAGAAAAGAAAAACTCTTCTTGCTAATTAGTAGCTCAATACCTGAAGTGTGTGTAACCACATATACTAACATCTAAATTCAAGCTGAAAAACAAAATTACTTAGGTGACAGGGAAACAAATTAAAATTCAACCTTTTTTTCTCGAGTGAACTTACCCTTCGTTTAGATTACATATCCAATTTTGGAAATTGGAAAATTTTTGCAAAAATGTGTTTTTCCTAACTTTTTCCACCATTATCTCATTTTAAAAAAGGAAAACTATCTCATTTTCAAACTTATTTTGTACAGTAACATTTTGGAAAAAGAAAATTAATATTTTTAAAATCTTCTCACAATACACAATTTCCAACACCATTTCTTTTCATTCCAAATAACTCTTTATTTTCAAAAATGAATTTTTTACGTATCCAAACACTATTTTATTTTCAAATTAAAATGACTTTCCATTTCAAACAAGAAAATTTTTCTTTCTGAAAATGGACATGTGATCCAAACGGAGCCTAAAGTTGCGCCATTAGATTGGCTTCTTCATGTGAGCACTGGCCATGCCATAATTCTGAAATTTTGATTTTGATTTTTTTTTTTTTTTTTAACACCTAAAGCGCTTATAGAATTTTAATTGGGTTCTCATTTTCTAAAAAAAAAAAAAAAACTACAATAGTTTCCCGATTAAATCACTAAAATGTATAATATATATCTATTAAGTAGGAAAATATTACCTTTTTTTTTTTTTTTTCTTGTCATTCTATCCCCAGTAGAAGACATTATTGGCTCTAGCATTAATAGTTTGCCCAAACTGAACGTTACTATAGGACGAAGGATGTCCTCTGTACTTTATTGCGGCAGTAGCAACCAAAGTCTGATTAATTAACAAATTAACTTCAATGCAACGTGCTTAAATGAAGGCCACACTTACATATATATATATATATATATATATATTATGCAAAGAAAACTATATAATTATATCTCCATACGTATGTGTATCATTGTAGCATGCATGTATATATATATATATATATATGTGTGTGTGTGTCTTTGCATTTTTTTTTTCTCAGATTGTATATGTCTTTGCATAAATATAGTTTGTATATGTATATATATAAGTGGGTTGATGTGTATTTGCACGATTATTTTTTTCATCGAAATTGCTCTTATATGCACGTGGGATATTATAAATTACATTAATTCCTGAATATAAGTAATTAGAAAACTCATATAATTAATCGAGTTCAGCACTTTATGAGTGTGCGATTTATGCATGATTTTGATTTTACAAGAAATTAGGATAATATATTCTTCTATTTCGAACCAAATAATAATTTATCTTGTTAACAATATCTGCCAACCTACAGGTTTATTTATTTTTTAATTGATGTGTACATTTATGAAAAACATATATATATCAGTACTAAGAATATTTGTATATTTCTTTTTAAACTAATTTTGTAACCAAAAAACAAGTAAAATGGCACTATGTTTGAAACTTCGGTATATATGAACTAGAGAGATATATTTGTATCTTTTTTAAAACCGTATTAATTATGTTTAATTTTTCTTGCCGTAGCCAGATATGAGCAGGTTGTATGGTCGTTATTTCGAGGTGTATATCATATCGAAACTTGACCTACATATATATATATATATATATATATAGCGTAATTATGATGTGCTTTTTCTATTATTATATATGAATTCGTTTTGCTTTAGTTAGTTGGTGTGGACTGTGGAATAATTCCTTCTCATGCAAGCTATAATATTGTTGCTATTGGTGTGTATCAACATATAGCGACTGAGACCTATATATATTGAAAAGAAAAAGAAAAGAAAGAAATTCAATATAAGGAATCATTTGTCAACTTAAATCTAAAAATCATTTGTTTGGATATTTGACTTACAGGGCAAGTATATTGATCTTTCCAGATAATCTTACAAGATCTCGTTTTTAACTTTTATTCCAGTTTTTATGTGGGAGAATCTCATATTTAATATACTTGATGGGAATTATTGTGTTAGTTGAATTAATTTTTTAACTGTTTGATTTAATATTTGAACAATTCTGTGTCACACGTTGTAAATTTTTAACTTAAATATTTATGTTAAAAAATTAGTTCAACATGTAAAAAACTGTTCCTATCTGCAGTAATACAAAATAAGAACTCCACTTATTAAAATAAATGAATAAATAAATAAAAATTAATTTTTGTCATTATTACAATATCAACTTAGTCATAGGGTAAAACAAAATATAAATATAATATATATATATATATATAACTTTGGATCTTTTTTATTATATATTTTTGCCCTTTTTAGTACCTATAAATCAATGTAGGACGACAAAAAGAAACTAAACAGAGATATAAAATAGAGATATAAAGAAAGGTATAATCTTTTTATTTATATTTTTTTGTTTTTATTTGAATATCATATCAACATTATTCTATTAGATTTATAATAACAAGAATCTAATCACACTCTGTAGGATTTGAACCTACGACTTCGGATTTTGGAGACCTACGTTCTACCAAAATGAACTATCAGCCCATTTTTTATAGACAAAAAACAAGGTGAAATTCCCTGTGAGGATAAGATCAAGACTCTAGCTTGATAGCCAGATTTGACAACAAAACGAAAGACAAACTAATAATACTTAATCAACCTAAAAAAGAAAAAGAAAATAAGTAATAAAAATAAACGGAAAGAAGACAACTAACTTTAAGAAAGACGAGTACATTTCAACCAAGTTGGAATCAAGTACATCATAACTTCGCATCTTAAACTAATAAGCCCTCACACTCACATGTTATTATTAGAAATGAAAAAAGAAATTTGGACGGAAACAAACATATTTATATATATAAATGCTTTATTAATTTGTACCATAATACATGAATGAATCTATCAAAGAAATATTTGAGCCTCCTTGTTAGGCTTTCCATGAATTTTGTCTCACGCTTTATTATTACTTAGTAGAGATTAGAGTACGAATGAAAAGAACTTAGCTAGAGAACCGTTCGCACAAGAAGTATTGAGAAATCCGTCATAGAAATCAAAAAGTGAGATTTTATTATGACGGTCATGAAAATTTTCAGAATTAGTAAGAAAATGTCACACGTTAGTTAAGGAATAGGACGTATATTAAAACATAAAGTTTTTAGTAAAATTTGTATAAGAATAATCAATTTTTAATGAAGATAGAATGAAAAAAATGTAAATTGTTTAAAAATAAAAATATAAAGAAGAAAAGTTTATTAGGATGGATGTCCCTACTCAATCATAGGTGATTTCCCCCTTAATTAGAGTCTTTATCATAAATCGTGAGTTGAGACTTTGAAATTGAAAGGGGAAAAAAAAAAACAGCTAAATAAATCTCTTTTACTCAAAATCTATTTCTATTAAATGTTGATATATGTATGTGTTTTTTTTTTTTTTTTTTGAAGTTTTTATTTTAAAAAAAATATATGTCAATTGACCTATAAAATTCTGAAAGATACGCCTGGAGCCAAACACAAGTGCTTTTTTATTATTGTTTTTTTTTATTACACCTAGATCTAAGGCCTGACAATAACATATATATATATATATATATATTTATGGATCGACCTCGTCCCGTGATCATCTGCATCACAACACAAGTGGATCAGGACCCTGGTCAGGTAAGTCAGAATCTGACGTACGGCTCTTATCAGATTCTGACAATTATATAATTAAACAATTATATATCATAAAATTATTTTGAAAATTAATTCAGTGATTAAAAAATAGTTTTTATAAGTAATACAAAAAAGAAAGTTCTGGCGGAGAACTTTTTTTTAAATTTTTTTTTCTGAAGTGCATTTTATTTTATTTTATTTATTTATTTTTCTATTATTTTTTTGTTGGAGACAGAGATTAAAGTAGAATTTTGTGAAAAGGAAAAAATCTGACATGCCCTCCAAGTTAGTATTTTTAGAAATATAAGGGGGTGTTTGGTGTGTAAGTTTGAGTTAAAATTTTTAAGTTTAAATAGTAAATTATGTTGACTTTTCAGAAAAGATAAAAAACTTTTTGAGAAAAAGACAAAAATTTTTGAAGAAAAAGACAAAAAAATTTGAAAATATTAGTTTGGGATTATCAACCAAACTATCCCTAAAAGTTTGATGAGTGCACGGATGCATGCATGCTAGATAAATAAAGTACAAATAAAAGGAAATAAAGCAAAAAAGATTTATGTGGTGATGATTGCACTATCATGTGTCAGTGAAGGAGCAAGGACTAAAGTCGGAATGTTAATATATGGTGAAGAAATTTGGAGATAAGAGTACATACTAGTCATGCAATATGTTTTTAAATATAAAATCAAAACAGTATTCAAATAAAATATTTATACAAGAATCTTCAAGTTCAGGAAGTATTCATATATAATTAATTGGTATATTTTAACGGAGAATAAGTGAAATAGGCCAAACACCTCTTATGATAACAATAAATAGCATAAAATTTTTGGATTATACTAAATCACATATTCAATATACATGATGTATTTGCGGAGCATTATTCACGATAAAATCATCTTAAAAATATTCTTGTAAATAAAATATTTGCTATAAAAGTCTAATTTATGGTAAATAATTTATTTACAAAGCATATTTAAGAAAAACTACTTTTAAATTTTTTCGTAAAGAAACAATTTACCATAAATATGTTGTCTATCTAAAAAAAATCTAAAATATGATATTTGCTTTAAATTAAAAAAAAAAACCGGCCTATTTGATGTAATATCTCTTTTTCTAATCCTACTTCAGAATTTCTCTTGTCAAGAAGAGATAACTGACATTCAGGTAGATTAAACATCTAAATTAGGTTAAAACTCAAAATTTCAATTCATCCCAAACTAATTACCAATTTACTAACTATAAAGGAAAAAAATATAAACATTTAAAGGAAAAGAGAGTTGTAGAAATACAATCCTAAAGAGAGAACTCACCTAGTCAAAGAAACACCGCAAAATTAAAGCCGAAACTACACCTTTAATCAGGGAGTTTGAATTGAGTTTGTGGGCATTATGGAACAAGTGGCAAGCATATGTATAAGTTCCATCTCTTTTACCTTAAGATAACGTTATTATACTTATCATAACAAACAATGTGTAATTAATTTGTTATGTAATATATTGATGATAATAATATAAAATTGTGAGTACTGTAACGTTGAGAATAAAATTAAAAAACAACTTTACTATTAAAACATTTGTTGATTTGATGAAAATAAACGAAAAATATATATATATATATATATATAATATAACACTGTTAATAAACATACTTAAACTTAACTTTCTATCTATAATACTAATAATATGTTGTGATCATATTAAGGGTTTGTTTGAGGGGAGAATTGAAAAAAATATTTCCAAAATTCTTTTTGTCTTTTTTTTTTTTAAATTGAAAACTACTTTTAATTATTTACATATTCAAACATCTACAGTAAACTCAAACTTAAAATTTTTTTTCTAAACACATTTTAAGTTTTTATACATTTCACTCTAAGTAACAGTTTTTTCAACAAAACATACATTTTTAAAATTCATCTCAACTTCATTCTAAATATTTCCAAATTAAAACTCTGTACTTCAGTGCATCTTTTAAACTGACCCTAAATCTAATAACTTGCTCGATCTAACGGTTTCGATTGATTTACACTATAATTAGCACAACAATAAAGAAACCTACCCATATATATGGTCTCTAATATTTTAACAACGGAGGACTGCGGCACCAAGTGTGGCCACACATAATCGGGCAAAAAGTTAAAAAAAAACAAAAAAAATCAAAAGCTTTGAAAAAGAATTTGCATCCAATATAAAGGATTCCAAATCCAAAGCACCAAATTATAAGTGAAGAACATATTTCAAATAAAGAAGAACCAAGTAATTGACTAGACCTATATATGTATACCCATGTTAAAAAAAGCTAGCTTAGATATAGTAATTTACGTGTTTATTTTCTCTGCCCCACTTCATTTGTACTTTTATATAATACACCATATTTCGCAACAGATCAATTTCAGTTAAGCACTTGTAGGTAGGCCTAAACTGTAAATACGACACGAGCCAAATATCATGTCGACCACTTTCAGTGCTATCACTTTCATTTTAGACCATTGTATTATATTATTTATAGTTTCGTGTCTGCATATATATACACAAAAGTTAGCACTATATATGTGGAGCTCCCTTTTTTCATAATTATTTCTTTAAGGGAGTCGGTGAGTTCCTTTGGAGTGTGATATATATATATATATATATATATATATATATAATATGCATTAATAAACATTTTAATGCACGTGGCCATTTTGATATATATATATATATATATATATATATTATGATAATATACAACTAAAGTCTCATATTCACTAAACATGATATGATATGAAGAATAGATTTAAAAGAACTTGAGTTACTCTTTTTAATAGATTAACTTTTTGATATTAAACCCTAAATTTTAACAAGTGGTATCATAGTCAGGTTCCAAATATAGTTATATATACGTACAAGATAAACTTCGGAAAAAATGGGATGACAGTTGGGAGGTCCTAAAGAGATCACGATGGAGGAAAAATCCGTGGTTCAAAATGTTTGAACTCCTTGAGATGGAAACTCCATGGTAATGCAGGGCTCCGATGTAGTGGAGATCTTGATGGAGTTATTATCTTCCTGATTTCTTTATTTGAGGAAGATGAATGGAGGGATCTGATGACCGTGAATTACGTTCGAGGGAGATTATTAAAAGTGCGTGAATAAAAGTCTCACATTGACTAGATATATATAAAAATGAGTTTAAAAGGATTTGAATTACTATTCTTTAAAAAAGGTAAGGTAATCTTTTGTGGTAAAACCCAAACCCAAAATATATGTACACACACTCTTCATATACAACCATTGGACTTGCTAGATGGCTGTGTACAGGTGATCTTACGTTTGATTTGTGGTATACAAAAGTTTAGAGATAAGTTTTTATTGAATAAGGATAGAGTTTATAAAATTTACTTATTTATAGTAGGAGCAATACTTATAGTTTTTCTTATTATAAACGCATTACTAAAACTATGCATAAAATTTTAATAGTAAATAATCAAAATTTCAAAATTTAGAGTCATTCATATCCACTCATTAATATGTGACTCCTTTCGTGTGAATTGCTTGGTGTGGTCCATCAATTTACTTCTCAGAAAAGTGAACCTAAGCTATTTAGAATGGAGACATTTTGGTGAAACAACGTTGTCTAAATTTGGAGGAATCTGAGATATTGTCAGTCGTTTGGCTTGGTGCCTAGCCTTGTTCCAAATGAGAAAGATTTTCCTAGAAAGTCTATTAACTCTATCTGAGAAAAGAGACAATTCCCCTGCAGAGACCTCTTCATGAATATTTAGCCTTATCAACTCCCTTAACCTCTAATTGGTAAGAAGAAAAGAAAATAAGATAGAAAGAAAATTGATATAAAAGTAAAAAAAAAAAAATTTAAAATGATGACAATGATTTTAGTTTTCTTTTAAGAAAAAATAAAAAAAGTTACACAATTATCATTTTATTCAGTTATTAATCTTAATCATCATTGAGTGAATTTAAGTTTTTTAGTCGAAATTAAAAAGATAAAAATTGGTAGATTACACTACAATAATTTTTATCATTTCTATTATCCTTCCTCTCCTTTCTTCCTTACCACCAAACAAATTAACTACCTTTTCATCCAATTACGACTCCATCCACTTCATTTTTCTTCTATATTGTACCAAACATAATAATGTTTGGTATGAGAGAAAAGTGTAAAGAAGGAGAAGGATAATTAAATGGATAAGTGAAAGGATTTTAACATTTATTATTACTGATTATTAGAGAAAAGATAAAAGAAAAGATTAGGAAAGAAATTTTAGATTCTTTAAAATATTCTAATATGGATCGTTTTTTTTATAAATAAAATAAAATAATCTCTTACTCATGCTATCTTATTTCTCTCATCTAGATAATCTACAAACTTTCTCCTTATTTTCTCTCCTTACCAATTATTTCCTTGGAATATCGCTAATTATCAGATCCCAAAAATAAAATAAAATGGATGGGCACATGCTGAAAGGTTGGGTGGGGAATTTGACAGCAATGGATCATATTAGTCCAATAACGATCAATGACGTACCAATAACAGGTTCGTAAATATTAAATCATATAAAACGCAAAAAGCAGTAATTACTCAAAATTGACAGTTTGATGTGATATGATTTTAGAGTGATCTAATATTTAAAACAAAGGGCATTTGATTTATTTACAGTGTTTTGTAATTCAAAATGACACAAAATCTCTTTAAGTTTATAATAAATTTTAATTTTGGTACTTTCATTACTGAGTCTTTAATTTTCAACAGTTTTAATTATTTTTACTGATTGGATAATTCAAAAACATGATTAAAATTAAGGAAAAATGGTCAAATAGCATTTTTAAAAAGAGTAACAATAAATTATAAAATTTTAAATTTTACCACGCACACAATAATAACTAAAAAAACCCTATCTTTCCTCCTCTCTCTCTCTATCCTCTCTCTTTCTCTCTCTAACCTAAAACTGTGTACAATCGTCCCGTCATTGGACCAAGATGTGTCCCATCATCAGACAAAGCATGTCGTCCCGTTGCCAAACCTCACACTTGAGTTTTGTTTGTAAAGGCGAGGGTCGGCCTCATGGTCTTTGCCATGGCAGCCGGCCTTACGAACTTGTCTATAGAGGTTGTCATCTCCAGAGAAATCGTCGATTTAAGAAGAATATGCATATTTATCTGTTAAAATATGTTATAATTTATCATCTTTTAAAAAATCTGTTATAACTTCAAAAGTACCTATTAATGTGTTACATGCCACATTTTCTCTTAAAACTATTAAAAAAAATTGTCCTTTCTCAATCAGTCATACAACGATAGATTT
The DNA here is from genome assembly GCA_038430175.1 of Ficus hirta. Classification (NCBI taxonomy): domain Eukaryota; kingdom Viridiplantae; phylum Streptophyta; class Magnoliopsida; order Rosales; family Moraceae; genus Ficus; species Ficus hirta. The sequence continues at coordinate 20,115,590 of CM076597.1, read as the reverse complement.
ATTATGTAGTGAGGACATGAGCCCCATTAAGACCCCACTAAAAAGATATGTTATTTTTAATATCTTTTACGTATTCTTCTAATATTTATAATTTACTTTTTAAAAAAATCTCTTTTCCCTATTTCATTTCTCAAAATTTTTTTCCCTAAAGAATTTCATTTCTCAAGTTGCTGTGACTAGAAAAGTTTCTATTTCATAACTATTATTCTCCGCTCTTTTTAGTATTACTTTTTCCAATTTTAGCAAACGTTTTGAATTTATTCCTCTTTCAAAATTATTTTCATTAGTGTAATGCTTTCTCTCTTCTACAATATACTCACAATTTTTAAAAGTTAGAAAAATAAAGTTGGGTGACCTTTTTTAATCACTTAATATATTAGATGGTCTAACTTTTTTTATTTAGCAAAATGATCATTTTTCATTTTTCAGATTTGGTTAATCAATGATTGATTATGAAATTTGGTGATTGACAAATGATCAATCAGTAATTAACTATAAAATTTAGTAATTTACGTTATGGTTAATTAATGATTAACCGTAAGTCAATTATTGATTGACTATAATGTTGTCTATTATTGATTAACCATTTAAGACAACTGATTAACCATTTTAGAAAAAATGGTCTTTTAACTAATTTTTAAAAACTTTATCCAATTATTAAAAATTTCTTTGAAAAAAAAAACTATTTAGCTATAAATCCCTAAAAGTTATTTTTATTTTTATTTTTTGTGTCTCTACTAAAATACACTGCAATCAGATGACCCATACTTGATTAAAAATCATTTGAAAAATTGATGCAACAAAAATGGAAGCGATAGAGTTGCAACTTATGGTTATGTAATTTGTTTTAAAGGAGTAAGGTGATAAAATAAGATAATCTCTATTATTTAGGGTCTATTTTTTAATATGGATTAAATAAAAAACAAACTTAATTTCTTATTCTAGATATTCATTATATTAATTTAATTCATTTCTAATAATATAGATATTCTTTTTAATTAAATGGAGAACGGGTGAAATAGCATAATGCAAATGTGGATTTGAAAATGATAGCAGGTTTTTGATTGGGTGTAATATTATAGCATATTCTTATATTATTTTCTCAAATTTCCTTTTTTACCCCTGTCTCTCTCCCCTGCCCATCTCGGTTCTCTCTCTCTGAGGCCCCATTCTCACGTCTTCTCCATCTCCGGAGACGAATGCCATCGCCGACCATCTAATCGCGTCGCAGCTCCTCTCACTCTGAGTCCCCACTCTCATCCAGCGCCGCAGCTCCACCTGCATTAGGTCTTCTCCATCTCCACCGAGAAAATGTCGTCGCCGACCCTCCGATCTTGCGATGGCGGAGAGCCTTTCGAGATCTCGCAATGGCAGAGCCTGGCGCAATCTCGCCGTCCGAACAGCACCGGCTCATGGAATCGCCATGGTGGCGGAGGAGATCGTCACGTGCCGTCGGAACGAGTGCTGCAACGGCGCCCGAGAAATCGTGATCCGTGTTCTTGTTGCGACGGCTGTGGTGCACAATCCGTCAGTGTCTTCAGCTTCCGACGAAATCGTGGTCGTCGTCGGCGGCTTTAAGATCTGAGTTTCAGATCAGATTTGGGATAGGGGTTAGTATAGGATTTCTGTAAATTTTGTGGTTTTTTTAAAATTACACTAAGTAATGTAAATAATGGAGTAAATTATTTTCTTTTCCTTCTCTCAATAAGGAAATACATAGATTTACCTCATTAAAGGAAATACATGCATTTACTCTTGACAAAAACAATGAATCTCGTTATTAAAAATATACATATATTTACTTGTAAATAATGATATTTACATAATTTAGATAAATAAATCTGATATTTACTTGATAAATATCTTATTTATTAATTGATTTAGTTTGCTAAATTCTGTATTGTAAATCCGGGTATTTACACGTATTTACAAATTTAAATTATTTTTTAATAGATATTTTGTTTTCTAGTAAACTCAGTATTTATATGTATATAATGATATTTTGATGTAAAAATTCATATTTACCTACTAAAAAAATGATATTTAATGATATTTCATAATAAAGAGCAATTATTATATTATTTAAAAGTAAATATGATATTTACTTGTTAAATCAATTAGTTGTTTAATTTGGTAAATCTGATAGTAAATGCGGTATTTACTAGTAAATTTAGTATTTTTTTAAATTTTAATTTTGTTTTTTCTAGATTTTGAGGATTTGGGGAATTACTTCAAGATTAATTTTGTGCAGTAAATACTACTTTTGATAAGAGATTTATGAATAAATATTAGATTTTACTTAGTAATTATGAACTTATTTGTAAATACAAGATTTACAAACAAATAACAGATTCATAAGATAAGTTAAAATTGTAAATAAATGAAAATAAATGTATTTACTTCCCTTTCCAAAAAAAAAAAAGGATTTATTTAAAAATAAAAAGAGGTTTACAAAGCATTTCCTTTCGAAATATTACATATTTTAATAGCATCGGGAATATTATATTTAACCACAAAGAAATATGTAGATAATTTAGTAAATACCTGGATTTACTTAATAAATAGTAATTTTATACTGTAAATACATGCTTACAAGATAAACTAAAACTGCAAGTCAATGTAAATAGACGTATTTACCAAGAAATGGAAAAGAGGTTAAATAAAAATATTTACCTAAAAATAAAAAGAGGTTAACATAGATTTTAAAATATTTTTCTTAAGTTAGGTAAATAAAAGTATTTACTAGTAGATCTGATATTCACTAATAAATTCAGCATTTTCTAGTAAAACCAATATTTTATTCTAAGGGTTTGAATTTCTATATTTCCGATGTGAATCTAATATTTACGTTATTTTTAGTTTATTATGAAATTTTTTTTATGTTAGTATATCTAGTAAATCTAAATATTAACTAGAAATTATGGTATTTACCTTATCACTTAAAAATAGCATATTTACTAAGGGATTGTTTCATGAAACGGTCTAATTCAAACTAAACTGTACTTTTTCACCTCAGTTTTTATCTTTTTCTGAAAAGTCAACAAAAATTATAACTAGTTTTTAAAAAGTCAACCAACTTAAACTTAAAAATTTCAACTCAAACCGTTTCACCAAACGGATCCTAAGAAAATAAATTACAAAGCACACCCAAAACTATCCAAAATTAAGCCCCAAATTCAATGAAACCCTAACTCTAATCCCAAATTCATTCAACAAAAAACCAAATCTTAAATTACAGCGGCCGTCGCCACCATATCGCCTGAGATTGGATCAGAAGCTCCTGAGACATGCGCCGGAAAAGAAAGCTTGCGGAAAGGGAGCCACTATCATCGCCGGATCGCAAGCTTGCACTAAGTGGGATTTGCAAACGGTTCGTCCTGAACGGAGGCTCGTGAAGGTGGGATTCCTGACATCAGACCTCGCGCGACGAGGAATAGCTTCTAAATCGCGATCATTATCCTCGTACTTGCGAAATTGCACCGAAGTTTCCTTGGACGAAGCTCCGAGACAGTGTTTGATTGGGAAGAAGTGAACCTCGCGATTGTGATCCTTACCCGAGTGAAATTGCGCCAACGTTTCCCAGTACCGATCTCCGCGACGACAGTTGTGCACAGGTTTTACAAGTATTCTCTAGCAGCAAGTTCATCTTCTCTAGCGACTAGATCTGGTTTACAGTAAATTTAGAGAGAGAGAGAGAGAGTGATGAGAGAGTAATAAGGGTGAAATAAATATATTTATTTTAAAAGAATAATTAAAATATGCTATAATTTATCAACTTTTTAAAATATGTTATATATTTCTTCAGTACCTATTAAAAATGCTCTATGGTGTAATTTCTTATAATTAAATTACTTTTATTTTTTAAGCAATTTAAATTATTGGTTGTCTTGATCCCTGCCGACAAAATACTGATCAAATCATTGCTGAATTACTTTTTTTTTATTATTTTTTTTTCACACAAAATACATTTTATGTACAAATCAGCTTGAGGGTATAAAATCTAGCCACGTTGTCCTTCAAGGGTACTCATCCAGCACAAATTCCTCCAATAAATACAGACAAAGCGTGAGCAAGCAAAGATTTAATTTGGACCTCAAACATTAAAGATAGGATAGATGTCTGTCTTGACTCGTACCATGCAAATGCTTGTTAATCATTTAGTACCTTTTATTTAAGGGTGAATTGTAATGTTGTCTATCAAAAAACATATTTTTAGATTATTATTGTCTCAATTAATAGTTTCATTTTTTTTAAATCTTCAATTAGATGAATATGAAGGATTAAAAATTAAAGCAAGTATTAAGGGGGGACAAAAGACGTAAAAATGTTTATTTTGAATGGTTATTTCCATAACTTTCCCTTTAGTTTTTGGATTTTTTTTTAGTTTAAAAAATAATAAATATATACAAAATTGTCATAGTGGTATTTTTGGTTAACTTCTTTCTAAAGTTGAAATAATAATTAGATATTGCACACGATTTATATCCGGGACCCAAAATACATCAACCAACCATGTTACAAAAGTTTGCATTAAAAAAACCCATGTTACAATAAGTGGGTGAAAAAAAAAACAACCGGAAATAATTAATAAACAATTAATAAAGATGTCTGTATTTACCGACAAATTAGCAAAGTTACAGAAAACCAAAAACAAAAGAAGAAAAACCCACCGGGTGACTACTAGTAAACTAATTTGTGAAGAGTGGCTTGCAAAGCTGAATACACAGCTCGCCAACCCTGCTGGGTGGGATGGGAATTGTCCCAAAAGAAAGCAGATTCAGGGTCTTCACAAATTGTATACTTCTTTGCCCCTTTCTCATCTACACTCCCACATGAAGATTCAGCACTTGTTCCAACACAGCATGGCTTCAAAGGGTTCTCAAACTTTATGGTTCCTGTACACGATATGATTCGAAAAACGTGTTAGTAGAATCCAATAGAAACATTCCTTTTTCTCATTACTGATAGAAACTGCAGTTTTAGCTGTTAAATAATGAAGGTAATTTTATGTCGCACATTGTAAATTTTGTCAATGGATCCCACTTAAAATATTGCTCGTCATTTGTTTAGTTTCTACATCTATTTTATACCTAAAATTGGTGAAGAGAAAACTAGATTAAACCAATAAATGAGTGTTATGAAAAAATAAAATAAAAAATAAAAAAGCTCAAGATTAAGTCACCTGATACATCGCCTTTGTTCTTGAACACGGTCATGAACGAGTCATAGAGATCGAGAATGAGGAAAGGAGAATCCGTCGTCTCATTGTTAAGCTTGGCCACAGCTTGCTGCAACAAGAGGTTGTGGAAGCTGACAAGCGAGTTCTCCGTTCCATTGCATTGCTGGAACGAGGTTATTGTTGTGCTCCTGGGGAGGCATCCCAAGGGTTCAAGGGCTGTCACGGCTATTTTCTTCACTCCCAAGTCATGGATCCGTTTCAAGTTCACATATATTTGGTTAACCACAGATGTCATGAACGGTTGAAAACCCTGAAAAATTTTGTAATTAAACACACATAGTTAACCACTAATCATTACAAGAAATATAAATATTTTAGCCTAACACATTTTCTTTTTTCTTTTTTTTTTTTTTAAATCTTTAAATGATAGCTTGAGAAGTTTTTTCCTTCTCATGAGGATAATAAAATCTTAATATGGTGGATTCATGACATGGACCGATCGGGACAAAAATTAACTAAAGAAATTGGTCTCCATTTTCAATCTTTTATGATATGTTTAATATTGGAAGGTGACATTATTACTTAACAAAGCATAATAGCTCTACGAGTGGTGTAAGTTCATTAGTCAAATTTCTTTTTACAAAGATGCCACAAATAATATAATAAATCTTGTGGATAACAGATAAACAAGAATGTGTGAAACACTATCATGCATATAATAATTAGATATATATATATATATGTATATATAGAAATAAATGCAAGAGGTGGCAATCATTTTCTATTAAAGTGCTGATAGCATATCAAAGTCTAGGGCCCCACGCGTAGGCCCTTTGATCTTTGAATGAAAGATGCTCAATCTGAGAGTGGGGTTTCTTTCTGTATTCATTGTCTAACTTGTATATCATATTATATACACACGCGCCCACACATACACAATATATATATATATATATATATAATATAGACACAAATATTTATATGATAAACAAGGCAATCAGTAGAAGAAGACACACGCAAGGATTTTTCTGGACCAGGCAGAAATCTATTCTATACAGAATCCACTACCTAGGAGGCCCATATATATGACACATACGCCTAGTGGTGCAATTAGTGAAGAGTCTGGACCCAACCCTACATAATAAATATTATATTATATTGTTATTACTTAACGAAAGTGATAATCCAACAAAGTCAGACAGAAGTTGTTCTCAGCCGGGCCACGTTAGGTGCATCACAGAATTTCTATAAAATATGCATAGATATATAATGTGTTATAGTGGTAGAATTTATAATATATATATATATATATATTTATTTATTTATTTATTGGTGCGGAGACTGACCAAAAAAAAATAAAAAGATTCAATTTTTTCGTAGTAGAAGGCCGAAGCAGTCTATTTTACTGTGTCTCATGTATGAACATATTATTTTGTGTTTGAGACACGGGGGAATTCAAATACCATTCAAACTTAATAACAAGGTCAAACAAATTAGGTAAGTGGCAGGTGAAACTCTTAGCCCACAATGGCTAATTTCATGTATACTTCTATCGATATCTAAATAAGATTCTGTTTAAAACCGTCATATTTATATAAAAACAGCATGTCTTATTAGATTTAAGATGGAAGTGCCTAGAAAGAGAATCTAACAATGTTAAAACACTAAAAAATAAATGTTAGCAAATTTTAAGTTCTTTTTATACAAAAGAATGTGTGGCATTGACATTTACACTAATTACGTGAAATTATGAGTATTAAAAAAAAAAAAGTTCTAACCTCGGCTGTGCCATTATTGTAGATATAAGCAGCGTAATCATTTCCGGCGACGGTGACTAGGGCAACGGAGGACTGAAGGTCCCAGGGAGTGAAGGTTTTTTCGTTGATGAGCCACTGGAAGGAGTTGATCTGTGCAGTCATGTTTGGATCGGAAACCAAAGTGTTGAAGACGCCGGTGCCTCCATGAGCAAAGTTCATGCCATGCTTCAAGTGCTTCAATCCCACCACCTTTCTCCATTGATATGCGACTGGAGTCTTCACTCCCACAAACTTGGCTGCAACAATATTTAAGGATTATAAGGAGTATTCAAGTTATTAATTAATTAATCAAGTTAGGTTCTTATTTATGATTTTGTCATTTACAACGAAAATATGTATATTATTTGAAAAGGATTAGTTAAACTCATATGAAGATTTTATGATAAAAAAAAAGTCCAAAAAATAAGTATTATCTTGTATTTTGAGTTTTAAAAAAGAAAACAAATAATTCCTATTGAATTTTTATTCATGTTTAATTACAAGTTTATCTATAAAAGCGAAAATTTTTCAATTCAAATGTCAAAATATGTTGTTGTTCCGGGGAAAAAAAAAGTGCAAATTCATGAATTTATTTATTTTTTTTAAAGATGAATTTGGAATTTAAACGTACATTTAGAGGAACAACCTTGAGAATTTTCAAAAACAAAAAACAAAAATATTAATACTTTCCTTTAAATTCAAAATGCAAGGGGTGTAAAACTTGTAAATAATCCTATAAATAAATTATAGGTGCTCTAAACTTACATGTACTTGACATGAAAGCTATCTTATATATATATATATATATATATACATATAACCATAGTAATAGCTATGACTTTTTATTATAAACATTTTTTTAATATTTTATGTGAATGTATATTTCATGCATATCCTGGAGTTCTTTTAGCACACGTGTAAGCTGTAGTCTCTATCTATATTTGACAAGTCATAATGGTTAGAGATATATACATATAAATATATATAAATGTATGTACGTATGTAAAGGGTTAGATATTTTAGGTATTCGGAACCTTTCAAATTCACAGTTGAATACTGTTTGCTAAATTAAGTTTATAGGGGCCAAGCATGATAGTTTCCCATGCTTATGATTAAGAGGCGAAAGTGGAAATTTCCTATTCACTCACCAAGGATAATTTCCTAAACCTTAACGAGGGACGAAAGTGCTTTTTCAAACATTAAAAAAAAAAGTACAAATGATCAATATTGAAGTCCCTAACGCAAAGCAAACGGGATATTATTGCTTCCAATTATGCGTTACAGATGACAAAGAATTGTGACAGTTCACATAAAAAGAACAAACAATATAAAGAGAAATGGCTCCTCAGCTTTTGTACACTTGCGTATTATATATATATATATATATATATTTATATTTATATGAAGGTTAATTAAATAATGGTTTGGTATGTAAATTAGTGAGAAAGTGTATAACTTTTGCCACTTAGCCAGCGAAGTTTGATCAAAATCAGCTCATCAATAATAGAACTAAAAAGAATACTACAGAAAGCTTCACTGAATTAATAATCGACTTGTTAATTTAACCTTATAAAGTACAAATAATATTCATGGTAGGGTAAAGTGAGTAAGGTTTTGGACCATGAATTTGCACAAAACAATAAAAAAAGAGAAAAAAAAATGTACAAAGCTGGGGACACCACGTGAGAAAGTAACCAAAACATATATGACACCTATCTGACATGATATAAGCTAAGAAAAGATATAAAGTAAAGACTCAATAATGCCATTACTTTTTCTTTTTTCTTTTTTTTTTTTGGTAAGAAATAATGTTATTACTTATTACATTACATGCAAATGAAATTTATAAAACACGAACCAAAATATATGTTAATTTCACAAGTTTAAAAATAAAATTTTAAATTTTTATAAGAGAAAATACGATAGAAAAAACAACATAGTAAAATATAACAATCATATGCAACAAAGAGCCCACCATTAAAGAAAAAAAAAGAATTTAAATATTTAACAAAAAGAACACTACACTAAAGCAAAGTGCAAAACTATCACTTTGTATCAAAAAAAAAAAAAAAATAGTAGAAGAAGAAGAAGAAAAAGCTAATAAAGATAAAAAACAAAAGAAAAGCACTAATATGTTAGAGAGAGAGAGATACCTAGGAAATCGGTCAAGACACGGCCATCGGAGAAACGGCCGGAGGGTTTTCCCGGGAAAGTGATTCCATAAGGATATTTCCAAGAACTGGCTTCGGATTTCCTGTTGTTGCCGGTGTCGGAGTACGAGTCTCCGAACACAAACAGCTTTGTCGGTCGAAAACTAAACAGATGTCCACGCCGGTGGTGGTGGGAATGACCCGAAACTAGAGCTCCTTTTTGGCCTAATTAACATAATAATTCAACACAACTATAATAATTACCAATTAAAGAGAATTATATTTAAAAAAAATTAACCAAGCTTTAATTTGGAGCGTTACAAAGTGTATATATATATATATATAGGTAATTAAAGTAGTTTAATAGTTATGATTATTACCTGAGAGAAGGATTAAGGAGAAGAAGAAGGAGGAGATGAGGGCAAAGAAGAGGTTATGCTTTGAATTCATGGTGGGGGTTTTGCCAAATTTTGATATGGGTACAAAAAAAAGGAAGGAGCTTTAATTTGTTGGCCTTTCGAGGCAATTGATGGAGATGTGAAGAATATGAGTGATAAGAAAGTTTTTATTGGCTGTATATATATATAGTGAACACGAGGTTCAAAGAAGGGCCTTTTTATTTTTTATTTTATTTTTTTGTTTTTTGTTCTTAAAAAAGAATCCAAAGAAGGGCCTTTCAAAAGAAATTCAACAAAAATAAGTTAATAAATTACCTCAAAAAATAAATAAAAATAAAAAGGTTCAAAGAAGGGAAAGAGGAAATCAAAGATTTTGAGCTGATGAGCACCCACGGCCACGGTTACCTATTCAAAGGTCAAATAAAGGATTTTATGTTGGGCAAAAAAAATTTTCGTTTTTTTTTTTTAAGAAGTGGCTAATTTTTGTGTTGGGACTTCGTAAGAGTGCTGGTTTGTCTCACAATAATTGAAAATTTAAGCTTCTTTTCCAACTAAACTGTATTTTTTCATATCAGTTTTTGTCTTTTTCTGAAAAGTCAATAAAAATTACAATTCGTTTTTGAAAAGTCAACCAATTCCAATTAAAAATTTCATCTCCAACCGGTGAACCAAAAGCAAGCTTAAAAAATATGTGTGTGTTTGTCAAAAAGTTTTTTTTTTTTTTTAGGAAAATCTAAAAGTTAACTATTTTTGTGCATAATTATTTTTATTTGGAAATTTATATTTATTTTTACTAACTTTAGTAACTTACCTAATTATGTAATGATAATTTTGTAATTAAATTATACCTATTATGATATTTCTTACTATTGAATTTTTTTTTCCTAGTTCGTAATTGTAGATATATCTACCGAGATGTTAAACATTTCTATTGTTCTACTTCTTTCTTTAATTTTAATTATGTCTATTTTTTTTTTTAAGGATACTTCCCTTTCATCTTTTATCTCTTCCCTTTTATTTTTAATTAGAGACATTTTACTTAATTTTTAGAAAGGATTTTAAAGAATAAATTAGATATCTGTAATAAAATATGAAAGGGAAGAGATTAACAAAAATGAAAAAGAAAATAATTTAAAGGCATGCAGAATCTATCCTTTGTGGTTTTATCCTTCCTTCTCGATCCAAAATTTAAAAAACAACGCTATTTATTTTACCACTTCAAGTGTTTAACATCATTACACTTAATTGTTTCAAAGAAACTTCATAGGCAACTTTTTTTTTTTTTTTTTTAGAGAGAGAGATCACAAAAAGGGTGGCAGGTAAATTATTTCCTTCTTTCATTTTGTCTACATTGCTTTATTGATGTATTAATAATTATATATTGGATTTGATCAAGTAATAAAGAACGCTAGCCAACAGCAGCCTTTTGAGTAAACAAATAATATTATTGTGTAAAAGCTACGCGTGTAAGTTGCAAAGGACTATCAATAATAAAATGTTTAATGTTTTTTTTTTAATTAAAATTTTCAATGTTTTTTAATCATTCATAAAGTTCGAATTTTTTTAATCCATCAATGCCCCAAGATTCTCATTTTTACCAAATATTAAGAACAACAAATTGAAAGACTTTGTCATCAACTGTGGGCAGGATCAGTAAATGTAAATGCATTTTTTTATTGTCGCTAATGGAAACATGTTTTAACTGTAATATATATTGCTGTGATTTGGTAGCTGTACATGAACCCTAATTTTTTTTAATCTATTTTTTCTAGAAATCAGAAAAGAAAAAAAAAAACTAAAAAACTAAAAAACAAAGGCCAACTTACAAGCCGAAAAGAAGCGAGAGAGATCAACTAAAGCAAGGTCAAAAGGAGAAATACAAACAACCTCCCAGAGATCATAGAAAACCAAAAAGAAATGACGATCGGTTTAATGAATGAGCGACGATATTGCTAGTCCTTCTTATTCAAATATAAGAGGATAAAATATCTCGAGTCACAAAAGCCACTTGGTCTTGAACATAATTACAACCACTTTCGCATCATCCTCAAACACCGGCACGATGAAACCTACCAATCAGCCGCCATCTCCACAGCCAGGAAAGCTGCCATTACTAATGTGGACCTTAAAATAAAAAATAAAAATAAAAAAAAAACAGAGAGAGAGAATTACTCAAATAACCACATTTTTTTCATCTATTGATCAGTATAATACAAATTCTCTCATCTTGACCAACATAATATAAACTTTAGTTTAGTATAATATTGATTTTTTGTGTTATATCGGTGTAATGGTCTTCAAATTTGTATCACTTTTTCCAAAAAAAAATTGGGATACTTAATTGATTGGCTTGATATGCACCCTATACTACTGCTGCAGAGAATATTGGCCAAACATGTGCTTAAATATGTGGTCCATGGAATTTCAAGCAAAAAAAAAAAAAACAAAGGGTCATGTGGAGGACCATATAGTTGAACTTTCATATTTTAGGTTTAAGAACAAAAATAACTATAGAAAATATATGAAATCAAAATGTACAATAAAGAAAAAGGCTTGTGTGGTTAGGATGAAGAAAATGTCACATACGTCTAATTAACTGTGAGAGTGTTTTTAGTTATATTTCTAAGTTCGTTTGTGGAATAAAGAATAGAAACCAAAAATAAGACCCCAAAAAGATCCCAATCCTTTTACAAGGAGTCATTCTATGGATTACTTTTTGGGACTAATTCTAACTTAATAAATAAGAACAACAAAATGTGGCCACGTTTTGATGTTAAAATCATATTTGAACTGAAGCAATAGTTTCACACACACAATCTTAATTAAAACCATAGAGTTGACTTTTTTTTGGCCAAGTCTTGTAAGATTACATTACAAACGCGTTGGTCTATCCATATGGTGTGAAAGCAAGAAAACCAAACCAAACCCGTAGACTTGACCTTTTCCGTGTTATATATATATATATATATATATATATATATTAAAACCCCCCCCCCCCCCCCCCCCCCCCCCCCAACTTACGAGCATTAGTAGAATAGACTATCCAAAGGGGTCAACGTTTATTGAAGGAAAGAGAAGCTTTGAGAAATATCAAGTTTTTACGCATTGGATTGGAATTTTATTTATTAATAAATTGTTATATTTTATTTTTCTTCTCACCTTAAGCACGAGTGTTTCACCAAATCTGCGAATCGGAGCAATCTATCTAAGCCAAACCAATTGAATTTGTTTAAGTTGGGTTAGAAGAACATATGGATTAGTAAGGGATGAGACAATTTCAATCCGAATTCAGAAGCTTTTGGTTTTGTTTAGGAATTTGAGCAATTCTCGATGCCTAAAATTTCCGAAATCCAAACTATTTATATATGTACATATATTGCATTTTCTAATTTTATAAATGTTAAATTACTTTAAAGTATATTCATATTGACGAATGATAAATTCTTTACTTCTAATTTTATTAAAGTTTGTTTGTTATATTATAGATCGTAATGTTATTATTTAGTTTAAGAATCGAAATTAATTGAATTTTTTGAGCACTAACTTATGTAGTATGTAAGTTGTCATTATTTTTTAGTAAATATTTAAAGCATTGTCATATTAGTTAATCACATATATCAATAAAATGATGACAACTCATTGCCATATGAGTTGGTATGTAGCCTCTAATTTTAGAATGAATTTATTATGCTTGTGTTTGGTTCGCCGGTTGGAGGTGAAAATTTTAAGTTGGAGTTGGTTGACTTTTCAAAAACTAATTATAAGTTTTGTTAACTTTTCTAAAAGAGACAAAAACCGATATGAAAAAATACAGTTTACTTGGAGTTGAATTTGAACGTCAAACAAAGCTGTAGTATAAGAATAGGTCTTCATATTGTCACAAACACCCTTAACTCAACTTGCAAGTCGAAGTCACCTAATACGTGCCATGAGTTGGTGGTTGTCAGCATCACATGTCGTAGAGTGGGCGTTAGATTAAGGGCACATTTGCAGCGTTGTCTGGAAATGACAAAACATCATTTGGATTTCAAAATCCTAACTCTATATCAAAAATTTCCTTTATTTTATTTTTAAAAAACTCAAATTTTAAAAGTCCATAACTTTTTCATTTCAAATCGGAATGAGATGTTTTTTATATCAAAATGTTCGTAACAACGAGAAAAATAAGACAAGATCGATTTTGCATATTTTTTCCTGAACACATTTCAAATTTTTGCATTATTTTCTTCATCACAAAACTTTTTCAAAAGTTTTCCTCCTAGACATACATTTCCAACCCAACCTTCAAAATACCATCTCCAAATATTCCCTCAAACGGGCCCTAAGGGTCTGCTTGGCTCTCAAATCCGGACTTAAGTTTTTCATATCAGTTTTTATTTTTTTTTTCTAAAAAATGACAAAAATTATAACCGATTTTTAAAAAATCAACCAACTTCAACTTAAAAATATCATTTCAAACTGGTATTCCAAACATAAGCTAAAACCAACTTTCTTTAAGCTTCCATCCTCCACTCCAATCATGTTAAAAACCTTGGAAATCTAACCAATCTAATCCATTAAATTGTCATCACCTTTGCAAGATCTATTGGATTGAGCTTTTGCTTTCATAAGAACTTTTTCAAACCTGTTAAATTTCATAAACTTGCTCAAAATGACAAATTTACATATTTTCAAGACATCAATTTTTGTCCACCAACGTCCCTTCAACATACAATATAAAAACAAAATCATCTAAGACAGAAGAAAACATGTTAGGGATTTGAGTTTAAATATGTGGTTGGGCTCGACAATGGGCCATGACCGATGGGGATACGACGAAACAAAGACACAAACGTTAGGGACGTGTGACTTGCGAGAGTAAATGACGAAGTAATGGTGATTTTTATGTATTAAAATTTTTTTTCTATATCTATGTGTATATACACACACACACATATATATATATATATATATAATTGAATCGTACGTCACAGAAATACATTTGATGGGATTGGTTTTATTAGATTTATAAAATTCTAATCCAAGATCTAATTCAATCCATTTGAATAAGTAAGAAGACCATCTAAATCCAATCCATTAATCTTTAATACAGACATATTTGTTTTTTTAGATTGGATCGATTAGATTGAATCTTTTATCCACCCCAATCACATGATAGTCAAATCACTTAGTAGCTGACAAATCAAAAAAAAGAGAGCTTTTAGAATTTTTTAGAATTTGTATTTCACAATCATAGTCTGTGCAGTAGTCAATACAAGATACATATAGGCCAACACATAAAAAGGCCTCTCATCTAGACAATGCCATCTATCCATGAAGGATAAAAATAAATCCTAAAAGAAAATACACTACCAAAAAAAAAAAAAGGAAGAAGAAGAAGAAGAAGAAGAAAAAAGGAACTCCTATAGTGTCATACTTGCATGCTGTGCAGTAACCGGTCATAAACCTCCATGTCGGAGGTAGTTTATCGTGTTATCCGTGGTAAGCTGCCGTTACACGGCCGGAGACCCCGACGGATCTAGCTACTACCGTGTTACGGTTGGTATTCTATCGTATTATATCGTTGGTAGTCTATTGTGCTATCCGCATACTACAACTATTTTGTGAAACCTCGATCAAAAATTGCAACAAATATTTTCTAAAAATAGTTACGACAAATATCATATTTCAAAATATTTTAAGTAAATTACATATTTTGGAAATAACTTGCTTACGAGAATATATATATATATATAAGGATAATTCTATCCTAAATGTATTTTGTAAATAAATTCTTAATGATAAATATGTTATTTGTCTCAATTATTTTTAAAGTAGGTTGTTTATCATAAATGATTTCAGAAAAATGCTATTTACTTCTTCACTTCCGCTACATCACATACATAGCGTAGACCAGATACTAGCACACCCCATCTGGTTTTTTTTTTTTTTTAATTAATTTTTGGCTAATAATAATTGTTGTTTATTTTATAGGATCTGAATCTTTTCGAGAACTACAATGACCACCGTAACTTGTTTTCTAGGTTAGAATTTACGATCAAGTGCTGCTGACCAGGTCAAACAGACAGTACAGTACTGGCCTGAAAAAACATTATTGGTTTCGCAACCACTTGGCAAGCATTAATGCTCGTTTGATTCCCCATTGAAATTGCCCATATCCCATCATTTACTTGTGTTTCCGAAACTGTCATCCAGAATCTGACTCCCAGATTTATTTCCAATAAATTAAATTAATAAAAATAATAAACAAAAATAATAGAAATAAGTTAGAGCCAACACATAGACTTATATATTTTGAAAATATTTAAATATTCCAAATATGAAAGGTTAATACGATCATCAATTTACATTCAAAGTCTCTTATAACAGAAAACTCCATATCGATAAATAATCAATCGGTTTAATCAATAAATTCGAATAACGCACAAGAAAGAAACAACGTGTACCAGACTTCACAAGTAATAGACATTTAAAACGATATATTAAAAATCGAGCACATATTTAGCTCTTTAACAAATCCCCTGTGTTGATAGAAATTAATCATAACATGTTTGCTATGAAGAAAGCTCACAGTAATTGGTAGCAACCTACTAACGTCTTCTTGTATCAATAAACGATAATATATATATATATATATATATATTACCACCATACATAATTTTCATGGGACTTTTTCTGAAAGTACAAAGAAATTACATAGAACAAGCCTCGCCATACATAAATATCATACTCAAACCTTAGAATTTGTGAAAAAAGTAAAATAGAAGAGCCAACTTTAAGGGGGGAAAAAAGGTGAAAATTATCTAGTACCTACGTATCTCTATATGGAGTGATCTTGATAACCAAGCCGGGGAAAACATCATCAGGGTCATGGATGTGAGGATTCTCTTCAACAATGTAAGGATCTCCGCATCTCTCGGCGATGGTTTGCAGCGTCTCTCCTTCGCGAACCACGTAAATTTCTTCGCAAGGCCTACTACGGTTGATCATGGACACGCGATATTTTCTCTGCGCCCTCACCGCGATTTCACTTTCGCTCGATTCACAGCAGCTCAGGACCAGCAACGCCGCCAAGAGCAAGGCACAATACCACGAAGCCCTCTCGGCCGCCGCAGTTGATGAACAAACACACACCATGATGATTATGATGATGATGATGATGAGCAATGCCTTGCAAACAATCAAAAGTTGTGTAACTTTGCCTATAGATATGACCTTGTTTTATAGAGATTTTTGTTTTTCGGTTTTTTGTCTAATTGGGACTTATATACTAGAAGAGTTTATATTTATTTTCTTTAGGTGGTTGAGGTGAGCTATTCTTGGAGGGAGTTGAAATGGGTATTTCAGTGTAGTAGGTAACTGTCTATATACACTGACAGGCTTAAATAAGTAGAGGAAAAAAAGTTAGTTAAACTGCTTTTAATTTAATGGATTTGGTCTTTCGGCCTCTTTGGGATATGACTTGATCTTTGAGAATTGCAATGAGGTCCACTTTCATTTATGTGTCAAGCTTTACAATATCTTTTGACTTTTGAGAACCAATAAATTTAGAGGTGTAAAATTAATAGAAGTGGCATATGAAACCGATAGGGCAATGAAGGTTGTGGTCTATGAAATGATTTGGGTCCCATGTGATCTTAAGTCACTAGTTGAGGAAATTGAGGCAAAATCTAGATTTGAAGAACCACCCATTTTCGGCTACATTTTCATGTGTTTTATTAAAATCCCTAACCCCTCTGCTAAAATATTTTTCCCTTCGAGGGAATATTACGAGTGATGTTTGTTTAAAGTCAAACAAGGATTGAATTTGATTGTGACACGTTTTACACGTCATTTTCTAAAAATGAGAAATGATATTCAGCTTCGCAAAACAATGGCTCCACGTGAATCCCCCTTCCTACCAAAAGCATTATTTTCCTCTCTATCTTTTTCTCAAGCTCAGGAACCCTAAAAATTTAAAGGTGAAAAAAAAAAAAAGAAAAAACAGAGGAAGATGAGTATTGAAATCCCAACATAGTCCCTTCTTTTCTGTGAATGATGGAGCTCTACTGACTACCGTGTAAGCCAGAGTCGAACAGAGCTATCGTTTAACGAAGCCAAATGTGATTTCTTGTTAAAAACTGGTGAACCTTCAAAAAAAAATTTACGTTGGAACGACTATTTCAAATTCCAATATCAATTTCTCTTCACAACTTCAGACATGGAAAAGACGGAATTTCAGTACATGCATAGGAATGTACTAAATTTATTCATTATCGTGCAAGCTTTAACATCATTGTTGTAAATGTTCTTTACAAGTTTAAAGTAAAACGAGGAGAAGAATTCACAGATAGCTAGCTCTGAGCACCGAACTTGGTTGCACCCAGCGTTAAGGAAAAGAAACCGTAAAAGGAACTATAAGTGGAGGCATCCCATGGCTTTCATGGAGTCGATAACACGTTTTTGATATAGCTGATGACTTCATGGACATTGACCGTCCAAGCAACAGAGACGGGGGAATAGTCTGACCATGGGTTGCTGGAGTTCCATCTATAGCAGAAAAAAGTATAATTATAATGGAGATAGAAAAAGAAAAAAGAAAAACTAAAAGAGAAGCAACAAATTGAAAGAAGATTAGTGTGCTTCTCTTACTTTTTGAGTCCTTGATCCATTAATGTATGTCCTATACATATGCCTTGAGTTTCGACCCTCACAACCCCCTTCTTGAACGTGAAGAGATCGGGACGAACTAGTAACACAAAACTAACCGGGTCGTGGAGGAAAATACCTGAGTGCAATTTTTCCCCAGAGAAATTATGACGAAGTGCTTAAAAACGCTAATGAAAATTTATGACAATTAAAGCTATAACGGCCGTAGGATCTACTAAGTATGAAAGAGGAGTACCATAAACACCGTCAGACTTGACATGCCAGTCTCTGTAGAATTTGCACATGTCGCATAAGATTTTAGAATGCTTTCCGTTGGATTGCCTCAAATCAAGGAGGTCAGCATCTGAAACCATAATAACCGACGTTAAATTTCAAAGATAACCATTTCGTAAGCCCATAAAGCAGCTTGAGATAAGCCAATTCTGCAAATTGAAAAGCAAACAAGAAGCTGGAAATCCCACCTGTAAACTGAACTTGGGTTGTAATGTTTATTCCTACGACATCAATGTTAGCCCCTGATGTAAACACAATATCTGCCGCTTCTGGGTCCCCATAAATCTGCATTTTGAAACTGCTCATGTCATTTACGCTTGGTTGAGATAGTCTGGGAAATTGAACTTAAGGTTTTGTATTTTACAACTGACAACTAGCAAGTTAATAAAAAGTGATATTCAATAGTATTATGTCGGACATGTAAAGATACATGTACTTGATGCCCCGCCCAAGAAAGAGACCCAAGGCCTAGTAGCCCTGCTATATAGTGATTCAACATAGATTCTACATCTTGGAACCAAGCCAATTTTGGAGCAGCTTTGTGATAATGGAACCAACCAGCAAAAAGCATAAACCCCGTCAGCAAAATAGGTCCTTTCGAAATTCCATCTATTCCCAATCTCCAGGAAAAATCCAAAAAATTGATCCATTTATAATCCTTACTATTCAAAAGTGGAATTACTACTACTAAGGGAAGGAAAATTCTTTTGTCCTCATAACAGAGCGGGGAAACAAAGTTCACAACAATCAACCTATACAAGTTTGCCAACACAAAGCAAAAGTAATGAGAACATGGCCACGTGATTTTCAAGGAAAATATTCCACTAAAACGCAGACATTTTGCCGAGTGTTTGTTGACTATGGCTTGCTTTGTGTTTCATAATGAAAAAAGAAAAACAAAAATAAAAACAAAAAAACAAAAAAAAAAACAAAAAAAACGAACAAACACTTACATTTGCTTCAGCAGCGGGATTTACATTTCCCAAAGAAAAGAAAGCACCACCAAGAATTACTAGTCTCTTCAACTTTTTCGCAAACGAAGAATCCCTTTTGATTGCCTGATAAAGATAATTGTATCAACATTCAACATAACTCTAGTTGATTGCAATTCTAAAATAGAATCCAAACAAATGAAAGCAAATGAACGCAACTTACCAAAGCAATGTTCGTCAGAGGTCCCAATGCAAGAATTGATACTTCACCAGGATATTCAGAGACCTTATCAACTAAGAACTCAGCAGCACCCTTTTCAATTTTCTTTGCTTTTGGAGAAGGTAGGAATACGTTCCCCAAACCATCAGAACCATGTACAAAATCAGCAACACATGGCTCTCCTCCCTTTTCCAGAATAAAACAGTTGCAACAACGTAAATAGACAGTACAACTAAAGATATACTGGGAGAGAAAGTGAAGCCAGTTCATCTCCTAAAGTCAAAGAGCCTAAAATGCATAAAGGTAAGCAAAAAGCTCATGTAAACAAGTATTCCAATGAACATATTCTTTAATATCTAATTTTCGTCAAGACACCTCCCACAACTTCAGGTAAAGAATATAAGTTAAAACAATTACCTTAAGAGGCTCGGGACTGCCCTCCGCAACGGGCACATCTGGACTCCCTGCTATCTCACACTATCCTTTTAAACATTAAGACAATAATCGATCATGAATGCATTCCAAGAGAGAAATCACATAAAGATTTCCAAAATTGTAACTAAAGTTTCAAACCTAAGATTTAAAACAAGCCGAAACAAACACGTACCAGAAGCAATGCATTCCGGGTGGCATCTTTTGTAGTAACATTACCAAAAATTGTTGTCAACCCCAAGACCTCCAACACCGGAGTTTGAAATGCCATCAAGATGGCCATGCTATCATCTGTCAATAAACAAAAGTCCATTTCAATCATTATGCATTGCAAAAGCACACACACCAAGCAGCATCTAGATTCACAAAATATTCTAAAAAGGGTTATTTACTATTTTACAACATGATGTCACAAAATATTCTAAAAAGGGTTATTTACTATTTTACAACATGATGTCACAAAATATTCTAAAAAGGGTTATTTACTATTTTACAACATGATGTTCTCAAATTATACCTTTGAAATCCAATTTCATATCAAATACCCTAGTATTCATTCAACTACAATTTTTAACCACTTAGATAACGACTTTGCTCCTTAAAGATTATCATGAACTTGTTCACTCTAGAGTTAAGGTCATCATTTAGCTGGTCAAAACCAGTATTTGACTAATAGAATGCATAAATTTGATATGAAATTGAAATTAAGGGGGTACAATATTGAGAACAGCCGGAATGCATTGCATATATAATTACTAAGCTTAAAACGATGTGATTAAAAAAAAAAAAACTAAATAACTCCTAACAATCTCATCAAATGCAGAAGAAAACATTTTTTTCAAGACCATTCTCTTTCTCCTCTGGGTTCTATTAAGGCAGGAAAAAAGCCAAAAGGAAACATCTTTAGATGCAATATTATTATATAATTAACCCATAGACCCAGAAGAACACACAACTTACAGTTTCCGGAGATAAAATACAGGAAAGATTCGGGGTTGAATTTATTCAAACCCATTTACTAATTCTTTGTGCGATAGAGAAGTTTCTTTCTTAAAACTAAAGAAGAACATTAAAAAATTAAAATACAAAAACAGATTTTTTTTTTTTTTTAATCGAAGTGCATAAAACCCAGATTTTTCCTACCATATACAAAGTTGAATTTTCAATATCGCCATGAACAGAAACTTGTAAACATATTTGATAAAATTTATATACTTTTTTTTCTTAATATATAGCTCAAGGACCAAGAAGAACCAGGAAAAAAGAGAAGAAGAAGAAGAAGAAGAAAAGGAAGGAAGAGGGAAAAAAAAAAAAAAAAAGGGCCTTTTTTGACGGTCTTTCTCATCAGTTCAGCTTTTCTTATCAGTTCAGCTCCAAAAGTTTTTTTTTTTTTTTTTTCTTTTTTCAAGAGAAAGAACAAAAGAAATCCGGTGACACAATAAATTTCCACCACTAAAATTCCAACTTCTGCAAAAATTCACGTGCTAAACAGCAACACTTTGAACTCCGTTTGGTAACTGAGAAAACGGAGGGGGAAGGGGGAAAAAAAAAAAACCAACACCAAAACCACCAAAAAAACAAAACAAATTGAAGCCAAAAATCATCCATTATCCGCCTCGTTCAAGCAAATTCCACACCATCCACAACTCAAACCATCGGAAGCCACACAAAAAAAAAAAAAAAAAAAACCGAGACTCCCTTCTCTCTCTTTTTACCGACATTCTCGCAAACAAACGCAAACGAAACTCACCGATTCCCGGATCAGTATCGATGATGAGTTTCTCAAGCTTCGCATGCGACGCCGGAACGCCACCGTTCTCGCCGTCGCCGCTGCAATCCATATCGCGCGCTAAGGCTCAAGTGAACAGCCAAAGAACGATCTTGCTAAAGGAACCAAATCGAATAATCTGTACCGGCGTTACAATAAATACACACACAACATCAAACGCATATGCATGTGTATATATATCGTGTGTGTGTGTGTGTGTGTGTATAATTTATATTATATGTATATATGCACTCAAATGTGCAAGTGTGTGGATTAGGGTTTTGTCCTGTTCGAAGAGACGATAAGTGGCTGACGATGAGCTGAGCTGACACCAAGCCTCGACGACGAAATTTGTATATGTAGAGAGGGTGGGTTTGGTTTTTTAATTATTTTATTTTAGGTTTGCTTGGTTAGGTGGGCGAAGACGACGAAGTTTCTTTTGTCACTTTTGCTTTTGTTTTGTTTTTTTAAAATTTTTTGGACCAATTGGAGGGAGACAGGTGTCGTATGTATAGAGAATTTTGATTATTGTACACATTTGCATTTTGGATATATTTATCTACCCGGAGATCACCATGAAAAGGAGGATAAGATTTAGTTAATTGGTGATTAACTTATTTTTTTACTTACTCGTTGGTTAAATAATAGTAAAGTATTTACAATATAGGATAATGATTTGTTAATTAAGCCACATGTTCGTGTCGAGATTTTATTTTATTATTTGTATTCAACAATGATAATTGAGGTAACATGATCCACGCTAGTGCATTTTATTTTTTATCATGTAATATTCAAATTATTTCATTTGAGGTAAAAATACTTTTTTTCAAAAATAAAGAATAGGATTAAAATTTTGAACTTTCCTATTTAAATCCTATGTAGATATTGATTCCATTCCGAGTAGAAGTTCTTTGGAGAGAAATAATAATAATAATAATTAAAAAAATTCAGAAAAGATGTTTAGTTAAAATTAGGTTTCCTTGTGTTATAAAATTATTATATTTGTATTTTCTTGATTTGAAATAGAATTGTCATTTTCATTTTTTTTTTTTTTTCCCCTCAAATCCAAGAAACATAATTAGGTGTTGGTATATAATTAATCAATGCTCATTTGTTTTTGGTATTATTTTTCAACAAAGAAGGCTCAAGCAATTTCCAAGATTCCTTGGCATCACAATCCAAATTGAGGCATTTCTTGAATTTAATTAGGTAATTCTTTGCGCATGCACATGATTAACGTGGCTGAATTTTGGATACCAAAGTTGGAATTTTTCTTGAAGCTTATATTGAATGGTCCACGGATGGTGAGAGGTGGCGTTTGCCGTCTTTTAAAGTGGTTGACACTTTCTCTATCACCTACCTCTTTTTTCAACAACTTTATCGGTCCTTTTACGACAATAACCTCTAATCATGCACTACCGATCTCAGAAGTCAAACAACACGCCAAAAAAATTACCTCAAACTGAAAATTTGATCCAACGATAAATATAACAAATTCCTAAAGCTCAAGTGCAAATAGAAGGTCCTACGGTATATATCCCCTAACTTAATTGCTTGCATAGGTTGGTGAACAATAAATTCATAGCTTTCAAGTGTCGTATTTCCAAACCATAGGATCATTATAAAATATATATATATATATATATAAAGAAGCAAAAAAATATATATATATATATATATATATGTATCAAACATACAAAATTAGCAAAACTTGATGAAAATTTGACTGTCTAAAACTAGTAGTAATGGTAGATTAGTTTTTGAACTTTACCAAAGATTCTTTTAAGTAAATAAAAAAATAAACAAAACAGGTTTACCTTGAGTAAGAAACTAAAACGAAAGCCAGGTATATTTTATGTTCTACGTGGGCAACTAATGTATTATCTAATTCATTGCCCATGTTCCGTTGCATTTGAAGAAAAGGATAGAAATAAATAATTCAAAAATGTTTTCAAGTGAAGGTTCAGCACAAGATGTTCCAACCAATAGAGAAAGTGCACATGCTCTATGTCCCACTAGAAAAATAATTCACCATACTCGTATGCACAGACACTTGCATGTGCACACATGGGTAAGCCATAATTCTTTTCCCCTAAAATAAAACAATCTTATAATCCTAACAATATATCCCTACCGATAGGGCAAGTTTCCAAACGTCACATCACGTCAAAATGAAAAATAATATGCAAAACTAACAAAACCTGAAAACATTAATAGAAACATAACCCTGCCGTCTGCCGATACGGTTTGTTTTCTTACCCCAACATTGCCATCATCACCAACTAGTCATGAGACTGAAAGAATATCTTGCATTGTAATGAACGAATTAATTAGCTAAAAACTGACTGTAATTGGTTAATTTTGCAGCCATGCTGAAATAAGTGATTAACATTTACACTGCGGTGACCCCCCTGTAGTTAAAATGAGTGTGCACTTAGAAAATTTGTGCAAGCAGGCAGTTACTGCCATGAAATGCATCGATGTGCGAAATTGTCAATATATTTGGTATATGACTACAAAAAACAATCCTGATTGCAATGTATCAGGATTTCGTTCTGCAAAACTTGACGCCTGAACCAAATAAGAGAAATTAGAGATGGTCAAGAAATTCCTTTGTACATATGGATGATTTCTGCACACTATATTGAATAAGGGTTTAAAACATACCTTTGTGGGCACAAGGATTCTTGCATGAAGCAGTGTCGAGTAAGGCCCGCGTCTAACTATATCTTGACATTTGGAGAGCCTATGACATTGGCAGGTGTCTTTACCAGATTCCCCTTTGTATTTCCAGCAGCTTGTCCGCTGGGATTTCTAGTATTTGCCGTCTCAGTTGCCAACATGGACTTCTTTATCTGCTCAAAAGAAAAATAATAATAAATTGTGAGACATACAAATTATACACCTTAGCCGTAATGGAAAATATATGTTTTCGTCACACACACAAACACAACTTACAGCTGCAAGACGTTCCTTGTGGATATCATTCACAAACTGCACAACCATGACAAACAATCAGGGAAAAAAATGCAACTAATTACGATTTACGATTAGGAGAAGTGTTGGTAGACTACCATCTCAGAAAGCATAACTATCAAACTAAACATTCTTATGCTACACAACACAGTGGTAAGAGCGCCAAGTACATGACAATTCTTACCGGTTTTCTATAGCTCTTTATCTCATCACCACCAAACCCGGGAAGGGTTATGTTCCAATTTCGTTCTGCGTCATGTCAAATTAGAAATAAGTTCCAGATTCTGTGTGTAAAAATGGAAACAAAAACCATGTATTTCCCATGAACTAACCAAGATGCAAAAGTATGTCCTTTGCTTCCAAAGTTGTTGATTTTCGATGCTTAGCTAGTGAGCATCCAAATGTTGTAACCTGCCCAACAAGGAAGATGGAAGAGAATGTGAGATGAGAAAAAGTGGAATTGCCTAAGATCATACTCAAGGGTGATAGAAAATTGTAATCATATGTGGAAACTATTAAAATGAAGAAGGAAAAAAAAAAAAAAAAAAAAAAAAAAAGATGATAACACCGATAGAGCAATTCTTCAGCAACAGGAAGCCAATTGTTTGGAACATACTACTGATATAATAAATTTCAGTTTGATTACTTACAGACTCAACAAATTCATCTGCAATATCCATAAGAATGTCTTCAACTTCAGGATCTAACTTCTCAGATGGATCAACCTGTACAAGAAGCAGAAAGGTTGAAATTGGAGTCGAAAGCATGAAAATGTTTACAAAAGTCACAAACAAAGAAGGTTTCAAGTCAAAGTCGTGATCAAGCAATTCAATTTTTCACTGTGGGGCATATGGAGTAGACATTCTTCTTTAGAAGGATCGTGCAAGGCAATTACTTAGAGGATAATGCTTTCCTAGATCAGAGAAAACCAGAGTTTTACACAAATACTCTAATGGAATCGAATTACAATAACGATATGGCAAGTGGACTCCCCAATGCAACATAAGCGTCTCTTAACATTAGTTTTGGCAAGTCTCTTAACATTAGTTTTGGCAATCAATACGCAGATTATCCTTCATCGGCTAAAATCTACTATCATTTGACAATCAATGAAATCATTTCAGAGTAAGAAGTTTAAATTGATACTAATAGAGGGCCGCCACGATCTCACCTGGTTGACTAGCTCATGGATGCTTCTTTTGCTAAGAATCCTCTTAGAAGATTCATCACTTTCTGCATTAGGTATTCTACTCTGGGACCCTGACTGAACTGTGTTAGGCTGTACACTTGGAGGAGTTGACAACTTCTGGTTTGCCGAAGCCTGAACCCTTGAAATCTGTTGCGGATGGGATAAAGCTTGTGGAACCCTTGATGAAGGACCTAGTTTTCCATAATGTTCATGCGTCTGTTGTGATGGTGAAGGTTGTTGCTGCTGCAAAGATGACATATGTTGCTGTGAAGTTATGGACAATGGATGATTCAGTTGTTGTTGCTGTTGTGGTTGTGGTTGTGGTTGCGGTTGCTGTTGTGGTTGTGGTTGCGGTTGTGGTTGTGTTTGTGGTTGCTGTTGTGGTTGCGGTTGTGGTTGCTGTAGAATATGTGACCTCTGTTGCGTGGAATCTTGTGGTTGTGGTTGCGATTGCGGTTGTTGTTGCTGTAGAATATGTGACCTCTGTTGCAGGGAATGCGGATTCACTGGCTGCCTAAATGAAGGGGATGGTAGAGGAGGTTTCCCTTGTGATCCAGATGCTAACCACGGCTGATTAGGGGATTGCACACTTTGAGAAATACTCGGTGAAGGTGAAGCAGGAGATCCTGCTGGTTGTACTCTTAGAAGGCTGTGCCCTTGGTAATTCTGCTGCAGAGAAACCAATTACCAAAAGTAGGCATTGTTACAGTAAACAACCGTGTACGTTGCTTATTGCCTAACAATTTTTCGATACTATAATCAAAACTGAAAAAGTAGAATTGCAATACCCTATTAGCAATCGAAACGGAACAAAGAAATAGCACAACACAAAAGTGATCTCTAGTACCAAGTCCCATTAGGCTATCCATTCCAAATCAAACCAAAATAATTTAAGCCAAGGAATAACTTCGTCTAATGACTAATGAAGCACAGACATTACACATATTGAACATGGCATTACACTAAAAAGAACCTAAATAATGTTACTTACTTGGGAGGAAGGAAGCTGGCTAGTGGGGGATGATACAGGCCTCAGAGAAGATTGAACAGGCCTCTGCTGATGGTGCGGTGGAATCCCACCTGGCCGCATTTGCGAACCGGAACTGAGCGATCCCAGCATCCCCATTCCTTGCACTCCTTGCATGGATGGCCTCGCCTAAATATCCAAGACATCTATTACTATAAGCATGTTATGACAACCTAAAAATCTCCGAAATAAGTAGTAATTTGGTCCCCCTAAAGGCAAAAGCATTGTATATTATCCTTCATTTTCGCTTTTCAGAAATGCATCAGGGCCCGTTTGGGACAATGTTTCTAGATGGCAAATTCTACGTCAAACTCTCTCTCCTCTATTTTCAAAAAGCTCAAATTTTAAAGTACATAACTTTCTCATTTCAAATCAAAGAGAGATGATTCTTACATCAAAATACTCATAACGACCAGACAAACAAAACAATCCATTTTGCATATTTTTTCCCAAACACAATTCAAATTTTTACACTATTTTTTATATCACGTAACTTTTCGAAAAGTCTTTCCTCAAACACACATTTCTAACCCAATCACCAAAATACCGTCTCTGGCCGTCCCCCAAACGGGACCTGAAATTCTCAACAACAATGGCGGATTGATTTAACCTAAAATTTCAAAAGGGCGAAATCTAAACGGGCGTAACAAAAAGATCGAAAACCTAACATTAATTCTCACCTGAGAAGCAGTGGAATTTGGGGAAGGTTCGGGAAGATTGACGCCGCTGCGACCTAATCCACCGAAATGCACGTACGACGGCGAGAAAGGAGCGGGCTGAGAAGCCGAAGGGGACGGCCGGTGGGCCGGAACGCCGATGGCGACCCCGCCCCTAGGCGACGGCGCAGAGGTCGGAGGCAACGCCGTAGGGGAAGAGGAAGAAGAAGAAGAAGAAGAAATCCCGGCGGAGGGAGAAGACGACGCCAAGTGAGACTGTTGCCAGGGCCGGGTCAGTGTGGCGGAAGGCCTGCTCGACGGAGGAAGGGACTGAGAATGTGGCAGCGGCAATGGCGTCGTGGGCCTAGGGTTAGGGTTTGGGGAGGGTAGGAGTGGAGTGGGGAGTGGCGGAGTTGGCGTTGCAGAGGACGGCGGCGCCGGCTGTGGCTGTGGCTGTGGCTGTGGCTGAAGCTGAGGCTGAGGCTGTGGCTGTGGCGGCGGAGGTTGGGGTTGGAGCTGCGGTGTGGCAGGAGCGGCGGAAACGGCGGGGGAAGTGGCGGCGCTGGTGATCGGAGGGGCGGGGTTTTGTTGATCCATAGGATAAAGCGGTGAACAGCTGTCGAGTTGTGTGGTTTGTGTGTCGTTCGAGCATATTTATATTGTAGCGCCTTCTTTTTTTTTTTCTTTTTTTTTTTGCTTTTTATCTCATATTTATTTTTTATTTTTTTGGAAATTTCTCATATATAGTTTTTTTTTTTTTTGGCTATATTCTCATATTTAGTTTTTAATAATATTCTCATATTTAATATTCATCCAATTCTTACACAATCCCCTCTCAAAATTAAAAAATCTTGTACAATTCCAAAAGAAAAAAAAAAGTTTCATTGTGTCGTTTAATCTTTTATTGACTTTTTTTTTTTGCGTTGTTCTTTTTTTTTTTGTCGTCGTTTGTAGTAATGTTGTATTACTATTGTTGTTTGACCTGTTTCTTCTCTTGTTCATATTTTGTCATTTTCTGACTTCATTATCCTTTTATAATTTCGTTGTCGTATCTCATTTCATTTGATTTTATTATCGTTTGATTTTCGGTTATTTTTATGAGTTAAAAAAGGATTAGTAATATCTTACCATCTTTTTTCGTCTGTTACAATTCTCATCTTCGTTTTATTATTTCATTACTTTTTTTAGCATTTATTTAGTTATTCACAATTTTCCTTTACAGTATAATCGCCTTTTCCGGTTTAATTGTTTCTAGTACATTTTCATCTTGTCGTTTATCCATTATTTGAATTTCCTTTCGTCGTTTTCTGCCTGTCGTTTTTCTGTTTGTTTCTTAATTTCGTTTGAATTCTTTTTGTCACTTGCTATTGCCTTTAAGACTTTGGTTGTCATTTTGACCATTTACTGTCGTTTCATGTTTAATGTCGTATTCCAGGTTGTTCTGCTCTTAATGTTGTTTGTAAATCTTCCAGACGCCTAGACGGTATTATTTTTTATTTCTTATTTTTTTTAATTTTGGGGTGAGAGGATTCGAACTTTACATCTTTAGGTGGAGTCAGATGTGGTATTACCGCTAGATTATACTTGCAATCATCTAGACAGTGTTATTTTGACGATGTTGTATAACTTACGCCAGAGGAGGAACACTATCCTTCAAGACCAATCAATGTTACAAGGCATCAGACTACCAGTGATATTTAGATACTACTAACTAATAAAATGTGGGTCCTATAACACTGGATCTACATCTGAGATCCATATTTTATTAGTCATGATAGTGTTTAACATCAGTAGTGTCCTAAATATAGTTTTTCGAGACAATACAAGTAGCCCTCAAACACAACCCAATTAGCAATTCCACAAACAGAATAACACATTCATAAGTAGCTAGTTTAATGGAAACGGTTTTTTAATTGCACAATTGCGCAATGCAGAAAATTTGCATCCTACTTAACTTGGAGTAGAACTGGAGGGCCTCGAAAAAAAATAAGAAAAAAAAATGTGACCATGGAGCTAAAATAGGGATGTGAAGTATGAAAATAAGACTGAAGATTCTCTGTAGCTCCGTCCCTCACGAAGCCAAAAACTCATTCTCCGACGTGGCGTTCTCGCCTGCGAGAACTTGGTACGGCACGTTGGCGTCTCCATTCTCCAAGGATGGTACAGGATTAGAATCCTTTTCACTGAATAAGAAAAAAGCACAAGTTTATGTGGAAATAAGAGAATCCAATAATAGCTAAACTGCAGAATGTGGTAATTAAGTAGAATGTGGTAATTGTAATGTGTAATACAAACTTGTCTTATATCTGCAAAAAACGCATTGATTTTATGGCCTAATTAACTTGAAAAGGTTACTTAAGATGAAAACTATCTTTCCAAAGGTTCTTCTGAAGAGAAAAATATCAAGAACTAAAACCATGTCTGATTAAATGTGACCAATTAAAAAGAAGGTACAGAACATACGTTACTGAGTAAATGACGAGCCCAACAACTACAATCGTGAAAGATATGTAGTATAACCAGTCGACCTGTAAAATTTGAGGTTGAAATTCGGTTAGGTTCGCGTCCAACAATTGCAGTTATAGTTAGTTAGATGGAAAGTTCGATTGAAATAACGTCATTGTGTTGTCCACCATTTGTTAAAAGGGTACCTGTTGATGGTAGAAAAAGATGCGAAAGACGACGGCCCACATATCAGCTGTGAGAATAGAGAGGTTGAGCATTGTAGCCCCACTCAGCTGCACCAACACAAAAACTAAAAATAAAAACAAAAATCTCCGATATGCCTTTTCTCAGTAATTGATTCATGCCAACTAGCCCGTGTAGCCAATTTCGACTCAAAGGAAAAGAAGTAACAAGAACAACAAGAAACTAGTTTTCGGTATTATGCAGTGTTCTTGGCGGAAAACTAACTAAAATTCTCTAGAAAGCAAATTCAACGAATCAGTGAAGAAAATTAACCTTCAGAACGTATGGAACGAGTGTGTAGAACATAAAGCCTGACATGGCATAGCCAGCAAAGGCCAATACCTGAAGGGGGTAAAAAAAATCGAATAAGCAAATAAACAACTGGAAACTTTCAGTAAAAGAAATCTTCAAAGAGAACAGAAATTGTACCAGACAAAATGTTATAAATGATTCAATAACTTACAATACTGATGGTCCAGCTGACCGATTCCAAATGCTTCAGCTCTATAAAGGGTCTACGAGAATGTTAAGGAATGAAGGCAAAACTAGCAAATCATAAAGAATTCTGGGACAAATGGTATACAATAAAACTATTTGTATTTGTGTATTCGGTAGAAAGAGAGGAGGATACATCTCACACAAAGTCACTAGAAATCCAAAGACACCGATCATGGAAACTACTTCGATCCGATCCTTCTTCTTAACACAAAACTCCTGCGATTTAGGAAGGACTAAGAACTTGGCAACTCAATGGAGGCAATGAGAATTTTCTTCCTTTCTTTTTTTTTTTTTTTTTTTAAGTTAAAAAAGTAACAATAGATGGTAGAAAAAAGGATTGACCAACCTCCCCAACGTTGCTCATTGCGAAGAAAATAGTCCCTAAAATGACAAGAGTGTCTCCAAGAAGAGGTTTTGAACCACCTAAACAGAATATCAGTCGAATGACTTCAAATATAGCTCTACAGAGATTATAATGCTCGGAAAATGGAGAGAGGAGTCGTCAAAAAGTGGAAAAGAAAGTGACCTCCACCACCCACCCCGGCATCAGAGAGGAGCACGAGGCCAAGGCCCGTCACACAAATGACTGCACCAAATAGCTGCCATTTTGAATACCGAGTGCCGAGGACAATCCATGTCAAAACCAACACCCATGCTACTGTCCAACAGTCCAGTAATGTCACACTAGTAATCGAAGAGAACTGATATGCTTTGTTAACTGCATACAAAAAATAAATAAAAAGTCAATAACTTAATGATTCCTAGAATCTGCATATTAAACCAAACTCTTCCATGTACTCCTTTTCTGAGATGTACGTGCAGCCCAAAATTTCAGTGCTTGCACGAGGCTTAAAAACGATCTCATCCATTGAAACTTTCTCAGTTTTTATCAGGTGACAACTGATGCCTTTTTTTAAAAGCGGCTCAAACTGTTTTGCTCATCATCCAATAGTTGAAAAACGAGACATATGTACATCCCAAATTTTTGGAACACAATGTAGTTCTATCGATAAGTAATGCCTGATTTCAAGTTTGTCTTAAGATAGATGTACTAATCATCACTCAAACTGCATACCAGATCATGTTCTAAAGGGAAATCAGTTTTAATAAATTTTATCTGATAACGGCGAGAAACGGCGAGAAACGGAAGAATAGGAAAGAGAAAGCTTAACCACCACAACTATAACCACTCACCAAAATAATTCCCTTGAACATCAACAAAAGCCAAGAGGACATACCAATACCAAGAAACCTGCAGCCCCACAAAATTAATTTTTTCAAGTGTTCAAGAACTTCCCAATTAAGCAATCTAACTGAAATCAATTAAACCATAAAAGCAAACGCAACATAAACATAAAACCAATCACTTTCACTTAAACATAAAGCACTCCTATTCATCCCGAGTTACATCGTGGAGCCCACCCCACATTAGTCCCGGACACGGGCTGAACAACATTTTCCTAGAACTTACATTCTTAGTCAAACTTTCCTGTAAAAGAAATATATTCACATATACTTACACGCAGTCCCTGGCGCCTATATAGCAAGAGACTCCCATAAGCCAAAGCCAAAGTCAAGTAAATGAAAAGGCTCTGAGTAAGAGGAGCATCAACATCTACATCCAAGGAAATCCCAAAGTAAAAAAACAAAAATTAAAATAAAATAAAATAAAAAGATAAGGTTCTGAATCGTCAAATTAATGGAACTTAATATAAATATGACAGTTCAAAACTGTGCTTGACCATCAGGTATATAGAGAAAAGTTACCAAGAGAGGCTATGAGAGAGGAAGTGAAGCTCATAAGGGCAAGGGTCAAGGAGACGAGCTGACCCAGGAAGAGCAGGTACAAGGTTCTCAAACCTCCATGGCGTCTCCACCAGCTCTTTATTGTGCACCAGTTCATAGCTTATAATAATTTCGGTCAAAGAAGAAGAAGAAGAAGAAGAAGAGGGAGACTTCTGAACTTCTTGTTGTGTAAACTACTCACGAACTCATGTTTCCGGGAAAGGGAAGAAATCAGAGGCTGTTTAGTGTTTACTGCCCAGTTTTATATAATTAGATATATATATATATATTATTATTATTTATATATATATATATATATATAAAGGAAGAGCAAAGTAGAGGTGTATAATGTAAGTAAATCTACCATTCTTTAGTACTTGGACTTCTGCGGCAGATGAAGACCACGTTTTTCCTGTCTTCGGGGAAAACTGTACTGTTTTATGTGACAGCACGCTCTCTCTCTTTTTCTTTTTTCTTTTTCTTTTGTTTTTCCTTTTGTTTTTCCTTTTTAAAGGAGAGATTTAACGAATTAGTTCTGAATATTGTCGGTTGCGTCATGTCCCTGTCACTTATTCTATCATATGGCTTCAGATTAAGGTTAAGTCTTCGGATTTGTTTGGTATAGTTTTTTTATATTTATTTTTAATCTGTAGAGGAGAAATAAAAATATATTTCTCTGTAAGTATTTAGGTCCCGTTTAGTTGATAGGTTTAGAATTTAAGTTTTTAGGGTTTTTTTTTTCCTGAAAAATCAACAAAAATTATAATTAGTTTTTGAAATGTTAACTAACCTAGATTTAAAAATTTTATCTCAAATCTGTGTTCCAAAAGCATACTTAAAATTACATTTTAAAAAGAGTTTTAATAATTCTAAATGATTTCAAAAAGTATAATAATCCGTTTAAATTTGGTAATGAGGTTTTTAATATCTTATTAAAATTGGGATACAATTACAAATCCACTCAAAAGATTTTTTTTTTTAAGGAGTTTTTTTAGAAATATCCCATAAAGAGCACATATCTGAAATATTACCATATTTTGATGGTTTTAAGATTTTGTCCTCTTACAATATTAAATAAAAATTAAAAAATAATCAATATGATAAAAATCCGAATCAACAATTAAGTGGAGGGTAAAAATCCTAAACATGCACGCTAAAAATGTTGTTCCCACAATTTCCTCTTTTTTATAAGTCATATTTTATGGATTTGACTTTTTAGAGATAATAAGTACTTTTAATGGACTATCTAAATACTTTTAAAAGCAACTTTTAAAGTTGAGAAGTCAAAAATAACTAGAAAACTTTGTCTTGTAGACCCCGTTCACAAAGCGTTTTATATTGGAGCGGACTTACGGTGTAAGTGAATGTCCTTACTCTAAAATAAATTAATTGAGCGCCAAACTTATTATATATCTTATTTTTGGAGTAATTGTTCAAAAGCATCGTAAGCTTATTATATATCTTATCTTTGGGGGTCGTTGCTCAAAAGCATAAAAAGAGAGAGATATATTAGAGAACAAATCTTAATTCAATCGGTAAGTTGATTAACTTGCTCTCTTATGTTCGTGTCATGGATTATTCTATCCGAAAATAATGTATTTTATAGTTGGGAAGGTAAATTTGAAGATGTATTATAAGATCAGGAGGAATTACATGTATGTTTTAAAGTTCATATACATGTTCAAATTAGTAATATAATTCAAAGAAAATTCAAAAATTTTTCTTTTTCTTTTTATGATAGAGTACTTCTACTAATAGTCTATGTTTTTTTTTTTTTTAAGGAGAAATTATCATTTAAATTAAAATTGGATACAAACATCAATATTAAAGATAAAACAATCATATGATACAAGAAACACAACCATTGACTAAGACCGATTCCATAAATAAAATCTAATAAACTTAGTGAGGAGAACATATGCTAAAACTCGGTGATGGGAAAATTCCTTGAATTCCTCGACAATCACATAATCGAGCATGTACAAAGTTTTTTTCAAAAAATATATATATTTATATATAATCGATGGAATATACCGATCGATCAAGAGACAGTCACTCGCAGCACAGAGACTACAACAACCTCCACATAACCATAATACGAACAGAACCCATAGACATATATCGCCAAAGAACAACTCAAGTAGAACACACACACAAAAACAAAACAGAGGTGGGGGAACTACCTCTTTTATTACAAAATTAAAACTAAAACACAAAGATAAAGTATGGATATAAAATAACATTGACCATTAAATTCTCACCCCACATGGAACAATCACTCCTCCACACAACACAACTTAGAGGAAATCAGTCTGCCCGATTGGAGATAAGAGATCGCCGTACCAACCATCGGATCACTAATACCTCATCGGATCTTAAACCGTCACAAGCTCGACGGGCTAGACCTGGTCAAGAAACTCCCAATTAGGATCCTCCGACCTCTTCTCTA
The DNA here is from genome assembly GCA_038430175.1 of Ficus hirta. Lineage (NCBI taxonomy): Eukaryota > Viridiplantae > Streptophyta > Magnoliopsida > Rosales > Moraceae > Ficus > Ficus hirta. Next base: position 20,080,525 of record CM076597.1, on the reverse strand, counting down.
CCGAAATCACCGAACTGCCGATCATCTTCGCCAGTCATGATGGCGATAGAAGTCTCACACAAAGAAAAATCCAAATATAAGAGAAATTTGAGAGAAAAAAGGAAAGAGTGAAAAGACACCATTTTATGGATACATTCTTATGTAAGGGTTTTTTCTAAAGTAACACTAGTCTACATTTTCAATGTTACAGCTAACATCAATTATATATAAAGAAGTAAAAATATCAACGGGGCCAAAATGGAGTTGGGGCAATGGTTAAGTTATTAATTTTATTTATCCCCAAAAGTAGTAGTCATTATTGTCTTCTTTTTTCTTTTTCTTTTTTTTCCCTTTGCTTTTTTATTTTTGTTGGAGCAAAATTCCGTCCAACATTAAATGAACGTTCTTGAACTAGAAAACAAGATCAAATGAACAAAATAATCAAGAACGTTATGCAATAACACGAGAAAACTCAAAAGAACCTCAAGAACAAGATAGAGAAAACTGAAGTCTAGTATAATTGCCTCATAATCATCCATCCGCCTTTGCATCCTTTCAAGTTGTTGCTCTAGTTGTTCTTCTTGGGTACTATGATTTTATTGACTTTTTGCTTGTTGAATCACTTGTTCATGGTGCGCACCGCTTGTTCTACTTTGGTTTGGTTGTATAGTTCGGGCACCCCAAGGAGGATTGGCTCGACCACCTCTTTCATTTCTTGTTGAAGGTACTCGACAGTTTTGGGGATTCCGAGATTGGGATACCATGTGGTATATGACATCGTGTATTGAGTCAATCACGTAGATCAGTAGTATAAGTCTCCTCTAATCCCAATGGAGTCCAAGCACTATCTACCTCTTTATCACTTCTTTATGGACGAGCCAGCCTATCAAGCATGGAATTCCGCATTCTCTCTATTTGTGAGCGTCGACTTTCACTTCGCCCTTATGCTCCTAAACGTCTCCAAACTTATCATAGTTGTTGCCTAGCAAATAAATCCCTTTGTTGCAACCTCTCTACGAGAACCTCTTTCTCACCTCATCGGCTCTTACCACTCCTCACACTTAGTAAGTTTGTCGATGTGGCTTGTTGGCCGTTGGATGGCTGAGCTCTAGTTGGTTGAGCCCTGGCTGGTTGTACTCCATGGAAGGTGTTGACAAACTCGGTCGCCAATCCTATCAAATTCTCCAAACTTGTCTCTAACCTATCCATTCGTGTTGGAGGACGTGGAGCATGTGGTACTTGTCTTCCTTTTCCATTACCAGCACCACCTCCTTCCGTTTGAGCTCCAATTATATTAGTGGGGTTTGCACTTGACACATTTTCACTCGCCATATTCAAAGAAATAAGGTTGCAAATGCTGGTGAGAGCCTGCGGATAATAATCACACAAGGCCCTCCTTCTAGCATCAAAATGTTAGAGTAAAATTACGTTCGACACCAAATAAATATTTTTGAACTAGAAAACAAGATCAAACGAACAAAATAATCAAAAATGTTAAGCAATAACACAAGCGAATATAAGAGAACCTCAAGAATAATATATAGAAAACCGAACTCCTGTATAATTATCTCAAGGCTTTGTATTGAGAATTGTGACTTATCATTTTTCCTTTCAATTCAAGAGAATCTATAGTACATTGGGAATGTAGGAGTTTAATTCTCCTATTAATTTGAGAGTTTATTCTCTTTTTAATTACAATGAAACATATTACATTCAGTTGATTTTATAACATCTTCGATATTAAATATGGATGATTGAGTTCCTTTTGTAAACTCATATTAATTATTGAACGTTAGTCTCTTATAGATGCTTAAACTTCTCCTTCTGACATCTGATATAACCTTAGGAAGACTCCTACTTGTGTGGTTTTCTTCCTCATAAATAGTTAGACCTCTACCTAGGTTGTCACCTATCTTATAATTAGGTAAGCACATACCTATATTGACTTGAGTTGAAGTTATTTTAAATGATTTTTATATAATGACAAAAACACCATCCAACAATTTTCTTTGGTGGGTGTTGGCTTTTTATCTTGTAAATAAAAGATCATATCTTTTCAAATAAAACTAATTGACGAACACGTTCGAAACAAGTAAAAACCAAAAAAAAAACAAACAAACAAACAAACAAAACAAAACAAAACAAAATATCATGTGACTGTTGACGGACTTAGCACATAACGATCCAAGAGAAGCGAAGAATTAATGCACTTACATTATAGAAAATGCATTCATACTTTTCATAGTATTAATTGACTAGAATTTGCATATGCAAAATAGATAAATAAAACAAAAAAAAAAATCACATGATGGTTTATGCCCCGTCACGCGATGTGCTGATCTTGTAGAAGTAACAAACACACTGTAAAAAGTGCATTTGTGAATTTAATATTTAGGGCTCATTTGGGATAACATTTGGAGATGGTGTTTTGAAAGTTGATTTGAAAATATGTGTTTGGGAGAATAATTTTTAAAAAAGCTCTATGATATAGAAAATAATACAAAAATTTAAAATGTATTAGGGAAAAAAATACAAAATGAATCTTGTCTGGTTCATCTCGTTGTTACGAATATTTTGACATAAAAATAATTTTATTCCGATTTAAAATGAAAAAATTAAAAATTTAAATTTAAATTTTTTTAAAATTATAATAGAGAAAAAATTTGATATATAATTGAAAATTAAAAACTCCTTTTCATAAGAAGATGTTACCCAAAACATATCATTACCTAATAAAAATATCACATTTTCACAGGAAGATGTCATGTAGGAAGCATATGAAGTACAAAATCCAATCACCTCACAGATTGGGACGTGAGTCCGGTTGACAATGACACTTGTGAACCCCGTCCTATGCTGCAAATTCCAGAATTACCTTCAACCGAAAAAAGAAAAAGAAAAAGAAAAACAGAACTCCAGAATTACGTAAGAAAATGAGAAGGCAAACGTAAACTACATCAACTATATCCCAATTTTTAATATTCATCTATGTAATATATACGTTATTATTTCTTAACTAATAATTTTTTAGTTATATTAATTAAAGTTAAATTTTATATCTGTCAATAATTAGTTAGCATTGAAATTGACATCCATATCATTATCTATTTAGACTAATAAATTTATAATTTTTAGCTCTAAGATACTTTGGAAAGATCAATTAGCAAGTTTTGTAGGTGTAGCCCACTTTTATAATAAAGTTTGTAGAATTGGAATCCCTTGCTTTAAGTTTAAAGAGAATATCAAATTTCGAGTCATTTTAATCTTTTTGCTAATGGGTATTACAAGTTGTTTTCAAAAGAATTATCCTCATCTATCTCCCTTTATTTATAGGGTCATTCCCATATTTTACTTTTCAAATTTTAAAAACTTTCACTTTATTCCTCGAATATTCAATTAATCCCCTTTTATCACTATTGTAATATTCACAATCTTATTTTGAAAGGTGATATGATTAGATGGTAAAGTCAATTTTGAGCTTTTAATAAATAAGTTAAACGTGTGTTTAACTCAAAGACTTTAAACGTGTGTTTCACTCAAAGACTATGTCCTCATAACTTGTACTAAACAAGGATATATTGAGGCTCCAAACTACGTTGCTCTTACTCCAAAGGATTTATTAGTTGCTCAAGTTAGTGTTAGATAACTTTATTTCAAAGGCAAATGCTGGTAACCCCTTTTGAAACAATGATTCAACTTGTACGGTGGGAAATTAGAGGCAGTTGTTTGGATAGCACCATCGATGTCCTATCGAACCAACTCATATTCATCAAACATGAAACACAACATGATTGTTTAATACGATATTTCTGACACCATCAAATACGAAATTTCTAACTCCATCAAATACGTCACACCACAAACAATGAGACCTCAAAAGAGTAAGCATCCTATAGAAATGATGCGCGCAAAACTCCGTCCAAAAACAACCACCAATCCTGCCCCATTATGTCTCAATTTCGGCACATATTGTGCCTCATAGCAGCAAAAACCACCCCTATCAATATCTTGACTTAAAACACAAGGTTCGGGAGCCCAACGACGCGTTTAGAGACCGTGCTAGGGCTCTAACCCAAACACTCATTTTCTTTCTTTCTCTTACTTGTCTCTAAGACCCGGCTACAACAATTTATTTAGAGATTTTGGTCCCTCGGCCGCTTGACTGTAACACCTTATACGGCAAAAAGTAAAAGTTCATGTCCTTTAGAAAACTTAATTGACCCATATCTTCCTCATTTCAACATTTCTCTTCTTTATTTCAAAGTAAAATATAAATTACAACAAATAAAAACAAGCCCACCATAAATCGAAAGAAAATGACAAAAAGAAAAGATCCCGTCACTTGATTTATTTTGGTCTTCCTTTGAGATGGAATCGTTTGGAGAACCAAAAACAATTAGCATAATCAATCTTTAATCAATATTATTATTAAAAAAATTAGGTTGGGTGGCCTTTTTAATCACTTAATCAATGATTGATTATGAAAATTGGTGATTAACTAATGATTAATTAGTGATTGATTATAAAATTTAGTGATTTACGTTATAATTAATCAGTGATTGACCGTAAGTCAATCACTGATTGATCATTTAAGAAAATTTATTAACTATATTAAAAAATGACATTTTAACTAATTTTTAAAAACTTTGACCACTTATTAAAAAAATCTTTTAAAAAAGATTATTTAGCTATAAATCCCTTATTATTATTATTATTATTATTATTATTATTTTGCTTAAGAAAACCTCTTATGATTATATAAGAAAATGAACATCATATTTGTCCATCCAAATTAATAAATGATCATGAGCTTATTTGATTGGAGGACTCACTTCACTTATAAAAACAATTATTGTATCAAAGACTTTCTATCTATAATTAAAAAGTAATTAAAATCTAATTACGACACCATTAATGTTTTTTTTAATTATTATTATTATTTAAAAGTGAAAAGATATGAACTCTACGAAGTTATTGACCATCATTTTGTTAAAAAAATGATAGATCAACGAATAGAAATTGGAAATAAATAAAATTATAAAACCATAATAAACAAAAAGCAAAGTCCCGTATACCACACGGTTTTCTTAAAACAAGTAACTCCTTTATACAGATTAAGGAGGAGTAATGACTTTCATTCCTTTTAGATGTGAGATTAGTGACCTTTAATAAGATTAAGGAGGAGTAATAACTTTGATTACTTTCCGATGTGGGACTAGTGATTTTTTCCTTTGTCACTTCCCCACATTCCGTCCTTCATAGGTGCATATTTAAGAATCAATTTCTTATTCACTCGTTCTTCATTTTGAGCATATGGATATATCATTTCGAACTCCACGCATGCGAGGAGAACATATATCAATCTTGACTCGTCACAAATATGTTGTAACTCTCACTCAAGATTAAGCATAAAAAACGATATCCAACAAGAGTTCTCAGGCCATTTTTCCAACAATTTTCATATAAAACTATTAGTTGGATTACAAGGGGATCTAAACGTCATTAAAAACCCCAAGTCATCCATGAAATACATATCAATTGTTAGGTTGTGCATGAAAAAGGTAGAATGAAAATATGTGAGAATGTTATAGGAAGAAACTGAAGGAGAAAATGATGCAAGAGAAAATAGTCTAAAAACGAAATGTGTGTGTGGGGGGGGGGGGGGGGGGAGGGGGATAAAATACTCATGGATTTGCTTTCTATTCATTAAAAAAATTAAGAGAAAAAATTTTTTTTAAAACAAAATAACTTGTTCTAGGGTCCAATAACGATGACCTTGTTAAGTGGAAAGGGGAACTTATGGCCGGCCGAGTCACTAAACAATATGATTAGAGAATTGGTCTAGATGCATTTTAGTGAAAATGACAAGATTACGATAATAGTAAATATCGAAGTAGGCCCAAAGAAACTCGAAAAACGGCCTTAATTATAGGAACTCCTTCATTGTTAAACAACCACAAATTCTTGCAAATAATTAGACACGTAATTAAACAAGTTTTCCCCAAAATATATAGGAAGCATGTGTAGAGAAGTGAGAAAAGAGGTTGAACGATTAATATTGATAAAATGGAGTAATGGGATTATAGGTTTTCACCGGAAATTTAATGACCAAAAGCTTCACTTGACTTTGAGATAGTTGGAATCTTAACTCGATTGTAAAGTCAAAGTAGTGAAGAAATGCCAAGAAACTTGTGATTTATGATTTTTACTTGTGAAAAAATGCCACGAAAATTGTGACCTACGATATTGTCCCAAGCCAAGGAAGAGCATATATAGCGCTTTGGCAAAACTTTTTGAGGATTTTTCCACCGTGAAGATGGTGAAGCATTGGAGGTGAAAAGAGGGCCGGGTATAAATTTAGGAAGTGAGACCGAAGCCATTGCATGCATAATGGGTTTTTTCTTGGGTGTCATGTAGAAATAGTGCATATCATGACGGTTTTAAACCGTTATTGTAAGATGCCACATACGGTTATAAAATTATTGTGAAATCTATAATCATGGTAGGTCAAAAAAACATCTCAAACAGTTTTTGTAACCGTTGTTGAAACTTCCTGGTGTCATACCTTTTTACATTGGCACAATACTTATCATGATAGTTTTCACTAAAACCGTCATGAAATATGCAAATTTTCATGACAGTTTTTCATGAAATAATGTCTTTAAGAAATAGTAATAATATATTTCCATTTAAAAAATATATATGTATATATATATTTCAAGCTGAAAATATCTAACATGGCACCAACCCTACCGATCGATGGTTCTCAGACTGGTTTAATTGGCGTCTGGAGCTTAGTGTCAGTTCATGTTTTTTTTTTTTTTTTTTTTTTTCCCCCCTAATGCCTTTGATTCAGCTCACATGTGTTAAGGTGAATTTAATTTGTGTTTGGCCTTTTTATTTTTTGGTCTTATAGTTTATGGATGGTTCTAAAAATGTTCTCAGCTAGGTAATTTTTTGATTGTTGGATTTAGGCCTTAGGCTGGTTTCTTCATCACCCATAGAAATGGATAACATTTTTACAAAGGAAATAATATATTTCTAATATGTTTATCGTTGTGTTAAAAAATATGTGTAATTCTCCTATGTTTCCCTTATAGTTTTACGGGGAAAAAAAGTCTTCTATGCTTTAGTTAAAAATTTATCTGAAGATACAATTTATTACAAAAAAAAAATATTTAATAACGACTTTATTTATAAAAAAATTTCATTTGATCAAAATGTGTTCAATTTTTATTGAAATGTTATATAGAATATTTACATTGGATCGTTGGCGTAACAATACTAGAAAAATCCATGAGAATGTAATGTGTAAAATAAAAAATTAGAGGCTTTAATAAGACATGGTGTGTAGTTCGGGGTCATTTATAGGAATAACTCTTTTCCTTATCAAAGTGTTAAGCCTATAGAGATATTTATTCTGCGTGAAAGGGTTGTTTGCCAATACAACAATGAATCTGGTCCACACCGAGTTAGGTGTTTGTGAAAGTCTATTTTGTTGTTGCCAAGTAGTGAGCATGCAAGCAAATTATTGGCCTTTGTCAAATTATATTTCAAGCGCAATAGACCATACCAGCTTGGGTATGAATGTTGATAGAAATGCAAAAATGAGAGATTTCGTGTTTATTTTGTATTTTGTAACCTACAAAAACATCAAGAGATGAGAGATACGTTATTACAATATTGTCTCGTAATAATTTCATATGACCATATCTAATACTATGATTTTGTTTGACTTATTAGTTTAACTCCAATTAAACTATATTTTTTTTGTTGGATTTTTATCTTTTTTTCTGAAAAATCAATAAAAATTATTATTAGTCTTTAAAAAGTCAACCAACTCCAACTTAAAAATTTTAAGCCTCCGTTTGGCAAACCATCTTAAACTCATATTTTTCATCTCAGTTTTTGTCTTTTTCTGAAAAGTCAACAAAAATTATAACTAATTTTAAAAAATCAATCAACTCAAACTTAAAAATTTCAACTCAAACCGTTTTACCAAACGCACCATAACTCTAATTAAATATCCAAACAAACATTATAATATGATATAGCGTTTAAATCTCCCAACATCACATTAAGATGACATTTTCTTTTGTTGAATTTTATTTTTTTATTTTTTTTTTGGGCGGGGGGGGGGGGGAATAAATAGTAATGGTAGCTTATGCAGTCGGTCTCGTGAAGCAACCTTCTTTTGAACCACAAATTAGCCATTCAAATAAGAGTCAGATTCAATGTATTTCCTCAACCCAAAAAAAAAAAAAAAAAAAAAAGCATTTTACATCCATGTACAGTGATTGCATATACATTAATCAACAAAATTATTAGAGAATAGACGAACAAACAGGGCAAATTATGAGTCAACTTTTTTCAACAAATACGTTTTGTAATATGTATCTCTCTTTCTATACATATATACAGTATATATATTCCGAAATTACAGCATTTACATTTGGATGTTTTCTAAACGTATTTGTACCCATCCATCAACAGTTTTTTTTTTTTTTTTAAGCATTAATTCCATTAAAAGAAGTCAAAATTGGAAACTATTGTTTTTCAATTCTTTTTAAAATAAAAGACATATTTAACATATTGTTAAACAGGACTCCAAATAAAAACAAATACATGAATATTAATTAGTTCACCAAAAAGAGTCCTGAAAGCCTGCCGACCTTATACTTTACTGTTTGTAGATAGATAGAACCACCCCCAGACACCCCTTCCTTTTCGCTTTTAATAATTTTAATCTCCGTTTGATTCGTCAGTTATAAATAAAATTTTTAAATTAAAATTAATTAATTTTTTAAAAATTAATTATAATTTTTATTAATTTTTTTAAAAAATAAAAAATTAAGTTAAAAATTTTGAATTTTAATTAAAATACTAAACAAATCATTAGATTAGACAAAGAATGATTGGAAATTTGGTAAGGACATAATCACCTTTTTTAACAACATAAAAAACAACAAAAATCCCATTATGTATTGTAGTGGAACAAAAAATAAATAAATTCAAACTCAAATAATATAATTTCAGTTATATATACAATATAAAAATCTAAGGATATACTTTTTTAAAGTGGAGACCTATTTTTGGAAAATAGCAATTTAATCCGAAAGTACAAAACAGCTAAGCAGAGAAGCAAAAGGCGTGAAACGACACAAAGACACGATCAACGCCAAAACAACACGCCTTAACCTCGTAAAACAGGACCACTTCCATCTCGTCAATGCCGATAAACCACCCATGACTCGCCACGCGTCACCCTAATCAATGCACCTTCCACTAACACACATCATATTCTCCAAAATTTTTTTTCCTTTTTTTATTTTCTTTTTTAAACCTATGCATTTTAAAATTATATTTTTTAGTTCCTTCAAAAAAAAAAATTTTAAAGGATAACCAGACTTTACGTATTATAAAATAGAGTTAAATATAAAATTATTTTGAATACAAATATAATTTAAGTATAAATTATTGATTCCGTCATAAAATATATAATTTAAATTCATAATTTGAATTTTTTTAAAAAAGTACAATTAGCATAATAGTATGATTTTTCTTTCTTTCATGTGTATGTGTGTTTTTTTACACATGGAGTGTACTCTTTTACTCTCGAAAAGTAGTAAGAGTCCCCCATTTTAAAAATCTCTAATAAACTTCTTTGCCTTTTCATATTATAAAAAAGTCATGTAAAAGGACATAGTGCCTATTAAGCCAAGGGCTTGTTTAGGATAATATATGAAGATGATATTTTGGAGATTGAGTTGAAAATATATGTTTATAAAAAAAAATTTTAAAAAAATTATGTGATATAGAAAATAGTATAAAAATTTAAAATGTGTTTAAAATTTTTTTTGTAAAATAAAGATTATCTTGTTCATCTGGTCATTCTGAACATTTTGATCTAAAAATCATCTTATTCATCTGGTCGTTCTGAATATTTTGATCTAAAAATCATCTCATTCTGATTTGAAATTATAAAATTATGAATTTTTAAAATTTGAATTTTTTGAAAATAGAAGAGAGATAAAGTTTGATATATGGTTGAAAATTTGAAATCCAGATGACAAAATGGCAACTAGAGATGTTACCCCAAATATCCCCTAAATTCAATCATTGTAGAATCGTGGATATTGACATTTGAATGTAGCTACTTGTGGGTTTTAAAATTGTTATAACAAGCTTGACATTTTATAAGAATTTAGAAAACTTCAATAAAGTATGATAAAAAAGCTTATCAATATCACATAGTTTTAAAAACAATATACGGTTATCAAATTACGTTAAATTATCATATTATTTTAATTTAAATATAGTTTTGATAATTTTAAATTATTTTAATTTTTAAAAATAACTTAACAAGAATTTCACATATAACACTATCATAAAATATAATGTTTTAATCCACACAATTCAAGTTCAAAAAAAAATAATAATAATAAAAGAAACACTTCCCTCTACAAATAGTATTTTTGGAACCATATTGTAAAATACTTTATTGAATATTCAATAAAAAAAACATAAATTGCTATATTTTTACCCATGTATACATATTTAAGTCATAAATCGCCACGCGTCACTCTAATCAATGCACCTTCCACTGACACACATCATATTCTCCAAATTTTTTTTTCCTTTTTTTATTTTCTTTTTTAAACCTATACATTTTAAAATTATATTTTTTAGTTCCTTCAAAAAAAAATTTAAAGGATAACCAGACTTTACGTATGATAAAATAGAGTTAAATATAAAATTATTTTGAATATAAATATAATTTAAGTATAAATTATTGATTCCGTCATAAAATATACAATTTAAATTCATAATTTAAATTTAAAAAAAAAGTACAACTAGCATAATGATATGATTTTTCTTTCTTTCATGTGTATGTGTGTTTTTTTACACATAGAGTGTACTCTTTTATTCTCGAAAAGTAGTAAAAGTCCCCCATTTTAAAAATCTCTAATAAACTTCTTTGCCTTTTCATATTATAAAAAAGTCATGTAAAAAGGACATAGTGCCTATTAAGCTAAGGGCTTGTTTAGGATAATATATGGAAATGATATTTTGGAGGTTGAGTTGAAAATATGTGTTTATAAAGAAAAACTTTTAAAAAAGTTATGTGATATAAAAAATAGTGTAAAAATTTAAAATATGTTCAGAAAAAATTTTGTAAAATAGAGATTGTCTTATTTATCTGGTCGTTCTGAATATTTTGATCTAAAAATCATCTTGTTCATCTGGTCGTTCGGAACATTTTGATTTAAAAATCATCTCATTTTGATTTGAAATTAGAAAATTATGAATTTTTAAAATTTAAATTTTTTGAAAATAGAAAAAAGATAAAGTTTGATATATAGTTAAAAATTTGAAATCTAAATGATAAAATGGTAACTAGAGATGTTACCCCAAATATCCCCTAAATTCAATCATTGTAGAATCGTGGATATTGACATTTGAATGTAGCTACTTTTGGGTTTTAAAATTGTTATAACAAGCTTAACATTTTATAAGAATTTAGAAAACCTCAATAAAGTATGCTAAAAAAGCTTATCAATATCACATAGTTTTAAAAACAATATACGGTTATCAAATTACGTTAAATTATCATATTATTTTAATTTAAATATAGTTTTGATAATTTTAAATTACATTTTAATTTTTAAAAATAACTTAACAAGAATTTTACATATAACACTATCATAAAATATAATGTTTTAATCCACACAATTCAAGTTCCAAAAAAAATAATAATAATAAAAGAAACACTTCCCTCTACAAATAGTATTTTTGGAACCATATTGTAAAATACTTTAATGAATATTCAATAAAAAAAAACATAAATTGCTATATTTTTACCCATGTATACATATTTAAGTCATAAATAATTATAATAATAAAATCAAAAAAGGACACTAGCAGTTGGAGGATGGATATAGATGGGTAGCTAACAAGCAATAAGGTGGACCTTTCCCAATTAGAGCTCTCCAGCCTGTCCTCTCAGATATTTTACGATTTTTTTTTTAATTTTCTCTTTCAAAAAATAAATAAAAATAAAGCTTCTAATTATTGACTCAAAAATCTTTTATTCGCAGTTTTGTCCCTTTTCGCCGTTCCTTCGTCCTCTTTCTCTCTCTGCTCCCTTATTATTCCTCTCCACCACCGCCCCCACCCCTCCAAATTTTCTCTTCCTTGTTTCTTAAGATTCCTCTCTTTCTCAATTCCTTCGCTTCACTAGATCTCTCTGAATCTGCCTCTTTTATCAGGTGAAATTCCCTCCCTTTTTTCATCATTTACTTTCGTTTTTTCTGTTTGGTTGGTGAGAAAGTTGAGGAAAAAGGATAATTAACAAAATTTTGTTATGGTTTCGCTCAATTTGTGCAGATCGGTCGGTGATTTGTTCGTCAGAAGATACAGATTTATCGGAATTTAGGGTTTTGAGAAGAAAGCTAGGTCAGATCGAATTCGAGATCGGAGTTTTTTTTTTTTTTTCCCTTTCTTTTGACCAGATATGGCGGAAGAGCACAGATGCCAAGCGCCGGAGGGCCACCGCCTCTGCGCGAACAACTGTGGGTTCTTCGGAAGTTCGGGGACCATGAATCTCTGCTCCAAATGCTACAGAGACTTTTGCCTCAAGGAACAACAACAGGCCTCCATCAAATCCACCGTCGAGAATTCTCTCTCCGCTTCGTCTTCTTCTTCCTCTTCCTCGTCATCTCCGTCGCCGTCTTCTTCCTCTCCTTCTCTCTCCTCGTCCTTGGAAACGGCGATCGAGTCCGTTTCTCTCTCTTCACCATCTCCTCGTCCGCAGCTGGCGGCGCTGAGCCTGCCGGAGGCCGTGCCGCCGCCGAGCGATGAGGACGGCGTGGTCTCGCGGCCGAATCGCTGCCTGATGTGCAGGAAGCGCGTGGGGTTGACCGGGTTCAAGTGCAGGTGTGGGACCACGTTCTGTGGGGCCCACAGGTACCCGGAGAAGCACGGCTGCACGTTCGACTTCAAGAAGATGGGGAGGGAGGAGATCGCCAGGGCCAATCCCGTCGTTAAAGCGGAGAAGCTCGACAAGATTTGACTCAATCTGGATCGTTGAAAAAAAAAAAAAAAAAAATAGACGATGGTGATTGCGGGATACCTACACACCGTGGAATATGATACATAGGATTGTGCTTTCGTTGTCTTCTCTTATTTTCCTTTTTAATTATTATTATTCTTATTTTTATTTTGGGAATAAGGTTGTTTTTCTTTTTCTTCTGTGGCCTTTTGCTTTTTTTTTTTTTTGGTGTAAAAATGAAAAGTCTGTTTGAGATTGAAATTTCCAGTACAATTCCGTGTAGACTCCTCCATCTTTAATTTTACGCCTGGGTTTGAACTTTGAATGATCAACCGGCTTATTTTATTTTATTTTATTTTTATTTTTTTAATTAGCACTGTTTTGTTTCAGAATACGACACATCGAACTTAAAATTTCGTGCAGACATTGTCGACATGTCGTCTATTATGTCGGCTTGTCGTCCTAATGCAGTTTGTGGCTTAAAAAATTATTGTCGTTCGAGTGAAATAAACGACCTCAGTTTCTTTCATCAACAATGTGTCGTTTGTGCAGTAATTATTAGTGCAAAGTTTATAGTCGCATACATATGTAGAGTTGAGGACATGTCGTTTAACTTCAATGGTTCTCTGTTTGTGCTACTATCACAACTCTTATGTGGTAAAACATCGTGTCGTTTTCTGTCTAATGTTAGCTGTTTTTTGGATTACAAAAGAGCACATGTAGTTTTATGACATTTATGTAAATTATCGCTTTTAGTTTAAAGTTTTCTCCTTGTTAATATGGATAAACGACGGTTTTTTTTTTTTTTTTTTTTTAAATTCTAATATGGGCTGCGGCTTAGACAAACAATAGCATGTCGTTTTCGTATTCAGATAATTTTTTTGTTGTAGTCTATGATTATGTATTCTGTTCTAACATGTATTTTTGTTCTAGAGATTGTCTTTAAACCACAAATGCATGTGCATGTGGCTTGTTCTTTTTAACTTAAAGAATAATGTCATTCATATAGGCAAACAACATTGCCACCCGAAGATGCCCAGGTCGAAATACGATTTTTAAATTAAATTCTGAATAAGTGCATCCGATCCTTTCTTGCCGTAAGAAAATCGAATAAATTTTGGGATATTCTGTTAATACTAGTAAGGATCGAGAGGTCTCCTACCTGCGGTCTACCACTTTGAATAATACTAGTAGTGAGCACGTGCAGACACACATTTATAAAAGATAGTAAATCAAATAGAAATTGAACTATAAAGTACTTTAAAAAAAAAAAAAAAAAAAAACAACAACAATAGTTGGGAAGATGGTAGGATAAAAATATTTAACTAAGAATATATTTGAGAAAAAATCATCTTAATAGGGGAAAAAAAAACACAAGAGAAAAAAAATTAAAGAAAGAAAAAAAAAATCACAATAATTAAAGGAAGGTGGATTCTCGTCTCTTTTAATATAATAGTTATAGTTATATATAAGTATTTGTAACCATAGATATAGATTATTGAAAATGAACTGTAACAAAAAAAAAAATTTATTGAAAGGAAAAAAGAAAATCCTGTATCAATAACATTATAAACTTTAAAGTAATTAAGTTATTAACTCCTTCAATTTATCAAAAAAAAAAAAAAGATTCCTTTCTCTGACTACAAATGATTAACTCCTTCTATTACTCCTTCAAGGTAGCCAACACATGATGTTGCTGACGAAAAAAAAAGGAAAAACAAAAAGATGAAGGGATGAAAAACAAAGAAAAAAATGAAATGAAGCAATGTGAGCATAGCTGAAGGTAAAAGACGGTGTTCCACTAAATAAATAAATAAATAAAACTGTAAATATTTATAGCAAAGTCGGGAGGGAAAAAAAAAAAAAAAACAATCATTTGTACTGATTTTATGTTAAAACAATTACATGAAATGATAAAACACAACCAAAACCGTTTTTAACAAGAGCCAAAAAAAAAAAAAAAAAAGGGAAAGGAAACTCTTGAACACGTGTCAGATGAAGAAGAAGTCTCACATTGAGACTTTTTTATATGTTGGATTAGATCATCATCGTTACTTTCAAATGTTTTCTTTTCAATTCATAATACAATCTACAGAAGTTCAATTTCTCTATGGAAAAGAAGAAAAAATACAACAAAATTAGAAAGGAAATAACTCACAAATTACCTTAGTTTATAAACTTTCAACCTGAATTTTCATTATTAATTGAACTTTAATGTGGGAGGCTATAATAATAAATAATAAATAATAAATAATCTACTATAGACCACTTTGTGTGAAGTTATATTTTTATAGCTCATCATGATCATTGATGGAAGAAATTGATGAGCCTGAACTTTGCCAACAGTTGGATTTGGTACTTAAACTTTGAAACCAAAGTTGATCAGCCTCCACTGAGTCCAAGTCATTGTTGCGGTGCCATGACCAATGTGCATGTGTCTCGTTCACCACTCTCAATCGCCCGTGTCCGAAGCTTGGCTCTCTGAACAACGACAATGGCGATGCTGGATTTTGAAACCTATATATATACATATAAATATATATACACACACACATGTAAAACAACATAAGATTAATCAAGCATGGTCGCAAGTTATACATGTGCATTGATTATAACACCTTATTAAATTTGAAAATGAAGTAGTTGCAGGTATAATAGGGTAAATTGCTCATTTAGTCTCTAAACTTTTAACATTATACAACTGTAATCTCTGAACTTTTTTTCGTAGCTAGAATACTCTAAACTTTTAAAATGCTACTATAATAGTCCTTTCCGTCAATTTTTGGATGGAATTGGTTAGTAATTTGATTTAAAAGTGACAGTAATTATGGATTCCATCGAAAAATTTATGAAAATGATTACTATAACAACGTTTCTAATAGTTTATGGTCATTCCCTGTATGAAAAGAAGAATGGCGAATGCCGCTAAACTATTAAAATATGACTACAATAGTCATTTTTGTTAATTTTTAAACCAAATCCGTTAGTAATTTGATCAAAAAATAATGCTACTTAACGGATTCTATTCAAAAATTGACGTAAAGGACTATCGTACCAACATTTTAAAAATTTAGAAGTATTCTAGCTACAAAAAAAAGTTTAAAGACTAAAGTTGTATAAAATTAAAAGTTCAAAAACTAACCTAATAATTTATCATAATGATATTTTAGTACTTAATTTTATCAAAAGGTATTGAGTGGAAATTCCTTTCTCTCAAGTTAAAAGAATAATAATAAATAAAATTTGAAAAAGAAAATAATATAATTTTTGGGAACAAAAGCAAAAAGGCCTAGACTCGATCTTGTTCACAGAAGTGGGCCTTTGTTAGGTCCTCTTCACAAACCCATCAATGCATTGGGAATGGACTTGTTTCTCCTAAGAGAAGCTAAATGCACTGGTAAGTGGTGGTGTGAGTATAGGTTAAAAAAAAAAAAGGGTACAAATATAGGTATAATTTAACGCTAATTTTATACTAAATTCTATTATATCGTATAGAATATGAATCACAACTCTCAAATTCTGGAAGATAGAGAGAGTTAAAAAAACGGTTGAGATCTTACACTTGCGAGCAAGAGTGGCACGGAGTGTCTTTACATTACTCAAAAAATCTTCTTTACACGTATAAATGTAGTCATATATACATACTACACATGTACAAATTTGTAAAAGATGGCAATTTTATGTATTATGATACTATTAGATACCATTATAATATGATCTTATGCTTATAAAGCGCGCAATATATATCCAACCAAATACAAGAACAAGAGTAAAAACTTACGTTAATGCAAGTCCCTCTCTGTTCCCTCCATCGCCAATAGTCACGTACACCGGACCACAAGGGTCAGCCTTTTTGTTGTAAATCCTAGTCTGCACGACAACGATTCAAATACAACATTATAAATTAATACTCCAAAACCTACCTAAACATTAAAGCACCAAATTGTTCCCATTTATCATATGTGTCATAAGACATATATTAGATGACAAACTCCGCTGGAGCTAGCTCAAGAAGAAAAGGGTGTGAGTAGGAGCTCTTAGATTCGAAATCTAAAATGTTTTAGTTTTTCTTTAATAAATAAGAGTCAACTGTATTTAAAAAAAAAAAATCCCTTACAAAACGCTCATATGCATGAACATGTCCCGCAAACACCACATCAACCCTGGCCTCATACACCAACTCCTCCATGGCTTCCCTCATGCTCTCCCCTTCCCCTAAATGCGCCGTGTTCGTGTTGTACCACGGCGCGTGCACCAACACGAACACCCAGGGCGTCCTCTTCCGGTCAACCCCCATCAAGTCGGCCTTGAGCCACTTGAATTGATCGGATTGCAAATCAAAATCCGTGTATGAACCGAGCATCACGACATGAGCACCGGCGACCTCGAACGAGTAGTACAAGTTTGAGGTCGAGTTGCTCTGCTCGTAGGGCATCCGCCACCTGGCATTGTAGGCCTTGAAGCCATCAGAGGCGATGATGGGGATGATCTCAATCTCGTGGTTTCCCTCGGTGACCATCCACGGCCGCCGGCTCGCGTAGGGCTCGACCAGGCGGCCGAATGAGTCCCACAGCGGCTGGTGAGTGTCGGCGTAGGAGAGGTCACCGGGAAGTAGGAAAACGTCGTAGTCTTTGCTCTCCACGTGTTTTAGGGTTGATGAGGTCCATTCAGTTTGCCCTAGGTCTCCTGCAAGAAAACGAAAGATTAGGTTACTTAGTGGAAATTAATGTTACTAACGAGAAAGTTTTTTAACTGTTAAAGGTAAATTATTGGCTATTTACATGG
The DNA here is from genome assembly GCA_038430175.1 of Ficus hirta. NCBI lineage: Eukaryota > Viridiplantae > Streptophyta > Magnoliopsida > Rosales > Moraceae > Ficus > Ficus hirta. Next base: position 20,062,710 of record CM076597.1, on the reverse strand, counting down.
TGAACGGGAAAATTAAGTTTGATATGATCTGTTACTACTCGAACTATATGTTATTGTTGAATGCTAAATTTATTTTTAACAAATAATTTCAAGATTATATCTTATAGGGAAATCAAATGCATAATTTATTATAAAATTATATAAGTAAAAAAAAGCTAATAAACAACGTTTTTAAATATAGTTTATTATTTTGCCCAGATTATTCTACTTGTGTGTTCTTTTTTATTTTATTTTATTATTTTTTTTATCCATGACTACTATAATTGCGATGTTGTGGACGTGTGGCATATTGCGATCGGTGGATGTGTTCTTTTTTTTTTTTTTTATAGTCTTTTACAAACCTAAAATTTTATTTCACTGAGAGCACATGTTAGGATAAAATCTATAAATCACCATATATATATATATATTATGATTTTATTTAAATTTAAAAAATTCAAATAAAATCATGTTCAGCATTGAACGGCACTTGTGTCGCTTAAATTTTTCGGGTTCGTATTACAAACAAATGTTTTGATAAAAAATTAGTAAAAATAAATGTGTGCATGAAGCGATGGCGCGCGGGAGGGAGGACGAGTTGAATAGCAGCTATGCTATTGAGAGAGAAGAAAAAAAAAGGAAAAGAAAATAAAATAAAAGAAAAAGAGGAATAATCCAAAATATTTAGTGGGGGTACATGAAAAAAAAAAAAAACATTAATTAAAGTGCATGGGAGAAAATTTAACAAAAGTTAATTTAAGATCGAAAAAGTTTGAATTGGGAACACATAATACCCTAATGAAAATATAGTGGATCCGTCTAAAATTATTAGCAATCTAATTCCAGCAACTCAGCCATACTAATGGATGAGGCCAAACGTTTCTTTTTCTTTCCTCCTCATGCATGTAATATTATACACACACACATATACATATATTCATGCACAAAGTATGTACTGGAAAGCTTATGCGTATAAGTTTTTCTATTATAAGAGTCCTTTACTTGACATGTTCTACTAATGAATATCAAAATAACAACTTGAACAATTACCTTCTAATGATGAACATTGATCGTTTTACTTTTCCTATTTCTTTTCTTTTTAAATCAACTCTTATACTATAATTTAAGTTAAATATCTAATCAACGACGCATGTCTATATCTTTTAAGCATCTTTATTCATCGTAAATCAGTATGAGTCGGGATTATAGGGGGACAGGCTCACTCACACTTAGGGTCTCATGGCGTGGGGGCCACTCCCTCCCTATAATCCAGACTCATCCCAATTTAGGATGTATTGATTTTTTTCAAAATTTTCACCTCATGATCGGATTACCAAACCCGACCCAAGACATTCGACATGAAACATAAGTACCTACGAATTTTTAGAATAAAATTACAGTGTCTTCATGTAGATTTGAGAAGTTAATTGCCCGTACTGGTACTTCGAATTAATTAATTATATTAATAATTTTTCTCCTCACCAGCACGTAGTTTACACTCTTCAACTAATTTGTTGTGTGCCCCATTTTGCGTAGCCTTAAAGCAATAAAATCCCCGCCTAACTCACTCACTAAATCGAAAAAGTTATAACCATACCAAAAGCCCATGCCACAAAAATAAAGACTAGTACTAGATGAAGAAATTAGCTAGAAAATTGCGTGTTCATGTTAATTAGAGACCACAGAAATAGAACTCTTACCAACCACCACAAATTCGACGGGAAATGCCGAAGGAGGCGTTCGGAAGGAGAATTCGGGACCGGAGCCTCCACACCGGTAATAGTACGTGGTGGCGGGCTCCAACGGCCCTATGGTAACGTGGTGGATGGCGCCGGATTTATAGAAGAAGTATTGGTACGAGGTGTGTTCTCCGGTGACCGCGGCATTGTATTTCCCCGGCGTTGTCCCGTATTCGACTGTTGATTTCGTGTGTTTGTGCTCGGTAACCCATGAAACTCTCATGTGGTCTTTCCCCACAAGTGAAATATGTACCTGAAAAAATAATGGACACGTTAGTAAGAGATTTTGAACATATTAAGGACATGTCTCAACATTATTATTAACAGAAATATTCACCTGTTGAGGCTCGGATTTGGATCCGCTATTCGGAAAAAGCACAAGTTTTCCCGGTGGGGAACGAACAAAATCTTCATTTTTTGCTTGTAAGAATGTTATAAGAGGGAATGAGAGAAAGAAGATGGTGAGGAGGGTTGAGAAAAAAACACTTTGGCTCATTTTTGCTTTTCTCCTATGTTTTGGTGATTTGAGACTGTTGGGTACAAGATTCCAGGTTGTTAATTTATATCCCCAAAAAAAAGTTCAAAGATTTTGAAGAAAGTATAATTGTGATAATTCAAAAAAAAAAAAAAAAAAAAAGATTGCAATGGCGTCAAGTAATGACATTGCAATTTTTTTTATTTTCTTTTTTCTTTTCTTTTTTGGGATACATGCTTGAGCAAGTTATTGACCACGGAGAATTATCATGTATTGGTTAGGTAATATATACACATTATATTAATTATCTTGCTAAATTGCAGAATTAGCTAAGGTTTTTTGGCCACTCAATATCATATTGTAGAACTCTTTGTGACTTTGTGCATGTTTATTTAATATATCGTAGAAATAAAAGGATATCATTAATCAATCAAATTCTATGTCAACTTTAAGACGCGCGCTATTGTTTCATATCTAGCCAGTAGAGCATATCCAATCATTTCGCGCTATGTTTTAGTTACTTAATGAAATGACTTATTACCATTGGAACCAAAGTCCTGCATGAAAGCTCTTAGAAGGGAAGCAACATACATTATGAGTATATATATATGTGTGTATATACATATATATATTTGTAAGTCACCGCTCAATGTTGTGAAATTGAACGGTGCAGGAGATCGATGTGGAATCCATGCCAATTATCTTTAATTAGAAAGGAAGCATCAAATACGAATTATGCTTGATTTCCTTAGCTAATAGGCCGGCCAATATTTGGTACTTGAATATTCGTATAAACATATATATATATATATATATATAATAAAAGAAAAGTTGGAGGCATTTTAAGCCAATTATTATTAGCTAACTTTACATAAACCAAGCAAATTATTCACAAATGGTGACCTTACTAGGGCTAATTTAACGGGTGAGAAAAGATGGATATTTTAACAAGAACTTTCAGATTCAAAATTTGGAAGTGTTTTCGTTATTGTTTTGTTAATGTAAAAAATAAAAACAAAAACAAAAACAAATAGTGACGACACAAAACTTTGATTCTCATACATATTCATGGGTGGTTCCTAGCCTTCCGGAGATAGTCCATTTTCTTACTCTATTTGTCAGCTTCGGTTGTGTGCGAAAAGGAAATTAGCCAGCACAAAAAAAAAAAAAAATAAATAAATAAAAATAAAATTATACACTAAAATAATAAATTATTACAATTCAATTTACACGACGATTTAGAATGCACAATTTATACGCGTTTTTCAAATTAAAAATAAAAACAAACTTGAACATAATGGCCCAGAAATGAGAATATGCTATAGGAATGTACTCTAAGATTATATACTGTATATTTTTTAAGAAGTAACTAGTACAATTTAAATGCAAATTCCCTTTTCTTGTACCATTAATTTTGTAGTTGAAATCAGGTTATAGTTGACATATTTATGGTATCTAATACCATACACGTAGCGCTAAATTGATTGGCTTCAATAAGTATATCCTAGAATCCAAACAATTGTATATTCAAAAATTAGTTCTTATTTGATGGGAAAACCTAAATATTATAGTGTCTATCAATACTTTTCTCAAGAATCACTCAGAACACGAAATTACTAATTTCATATTTTAAAATAGGTTTAATTTTTATATATGAATAAATATTGGAAGTAATTCAGCTTTCATTATATAAATCAACAAAAGAGAAGTCCGGATTTGTACTTTCTCATATATATTTTTATATTTTGTGGTTCTCCTTGCCAATTGGCGTTGTTAAAAGTAAGACATAGCTTTAATTTAAATAAATAAATAAAATAAAAAGGATGTGAATTACACTTGTACGTTTATTAATTTCTAGTTAGCAATATTAAATTGGAGAATGTGAAACAAGTGACATGAGACTTTTTTTTATTATATATGTATATATATATTTTTTCAATCATAATCTTTATTTTTATTGATGAAAATTAATTTTTTTCTTCGTATTTTTAACCTCATCCATGAGTTTAACAGATCGATGCAAAGTAACATGTTTTAAGATGTGCTTTTCTTTCAATTGTTTTTGTTTTTTTGTTTTTTAAACTAGCTAGTTATTACTTCAAAGGAGTGAGACAAATTAATTATGGATATCCTTTTGGTACAAGTATTAGTCAAATACCACATTTTCGATCCAAACCCCACTAAGTAAAATTCTTAATTGGAAGTAGTGTGCACATCAACCGACCATACTCTTATTTTCTAATTACTTGCCGACCTCATATTTTCCCCTTAATTTAGTTGTAATTCTAATTGCTATTATATATGCAATATTTGCTCCAACTTAATTGCCAAGGAAATAAACTACTTAATACTTAATTTTATGTGATTAGCTCCACCAGTTCACTTGCAATACAAATCCCAATACTGATACGCATAAGGAGAAACATAATATTGAGATACTTAAGAAAGGAGATACATACTCTGTGCAGATTTATAGAAAATCGAGATCTGTTGGTCTGAATTTTCTGTACAATTAACTACTCTCATGAACATATATCATCATGTTATACCTAAATTTAAGATTTTATGATTATTATTATTATTATTATTATTATTATTATTATTATTATTGTTTTGGTAATGTGATCATGGATATCCATTTTGTTAATTTTAAAGTAAAATCTCTCAAGTTTTAAATATGTGATTTAATAATAAGAATTTCCCCTCATATTTACTGAGCTAGTTTCAACGAGGATTAAGTTTAAGAATTTGACTACATAATAGATATTAGATACTAAAAATACGTCAGCAATTAAATGAGCTGTTAAAATAACATCATCATTGAGGGACAGTTAATAAAACAAGAAAGTAGGACAATAAATATGAATTCCTTTGGAGATCGATATCAACTCAAATTTTATTCCAAGTTCCCGTAAGAATGTTAATCATCCTAATTGTAGCTTTTGGGCTTATAATCATCCATAAGAGATAATCTTTGTTTAATTACGCTTCTAATTAAACAATCATTAGCCGCCAAA